>CAJJDO010000120.1:49766-355422 GCA_905183005.1 Paramecium pentaurelia | reverse complement strand
AAATTTAGATTAGAATAATTGCTAAGACAATTTATTTAGAAATCTAAATGAATATTCCAGTTTGCAAATAATTGAATGATTGGGACTGCAGTATGAGAATTAGTAAACTTAACCTAGTTTTTAGTAAATTTTGTTATCTCAGGTTGACATCTATTGAAACCTTTGACATCATTATATTTAAAATCTCTTCTCAAATAAAATCATATTTTTCCTGTGAATATCAAAACTAAATTCATTTTTTAATTTCAGATAAATAATTACCCTCTTTCAATTATGTATTTAAATTGTTTTCGCTATTTGTTTTATAATAGTTATTAACCTTCCTCTTCTCTAGTCTAATTTAAAGTATTGTACATACTTCTTCTTGTATTTAGAATCTATTTAGCATCCCTCACTAAAAAAATACTAAATGTTCTCTTATTTGATAAAACACTTAATCTCCATTATTAATTGAATTATAATGTGTAATTCATCATTTAGGTTAATTTTAAGTCTTAAATTATCAATTATTATAATTACTCCAAAACATATATATTCCTTTTATTTATTACTTTATTGTTATTGAAATTTTGATGAATTTATTTCCTACTCTATATATAAAATCAACATAGAACCCATCTTTCATTCATAATCTCTGACATATTCAACAATTGAAAGTTTGGTCACAGCCTCTTTCCAATTCTAAATCTTAGATTTTTTTTTTTCTAAACTATATCTTTAATTTTGCATAAAATTATTTGACAACAAATCTTCTTAATAAAAATGATGATTATATAAATATTTTTAAAACAAATTTTGGAAATAATTGGATTATTAAAATATTTATTTGATATTAATGAAAAGATGAATTGAAAAAAAAAATTTTTAAATTAAAAGGAGCAATATTTTACTTTTATCAATCAATACAAATTATTTAGTATCGTATAATAATTAATAATTAATGTTATTATGGATAGGTAGAGAGGAATATATTAATGTTTTTAATTCAGCATTATATAGAGGGTTTTTGGACAATAAGTGCTGAGATGTTTAAACATCATAAATAGTGATCTTTTTCAAAAATATAAAATGGTGCTATAATTAATATGATTATTTAAAAGGTATGGAGATGAAAAATGATGAAAAAACAATACAAGAATTTTCAGGATATTCTGGATGAATATCACAATCTGATTTCTCTTAAGATAACTCAAATTTATTCTCTGTTATTCTAGCAGGAGAGTGATTAGTTTAATATCATTTCTATCAAAATACTAAGTCTAAGATAGCATGAAGAAATAAAACTAATTTATTTACTATAACTACTATTCTTTTACTATGAGCCTTTTATCTATTCTCACTTAAGAATAACCTCATATGAATAACAATCAAGGTATGAATATAAGTATTTTAGGCTTTAAAGGTATCTAAATATATGTTTTCTATAAAAATAAATAATTATTAGATTATAAAAACTTCTTAAAAATATCAAAATAATCATAAACTAGAAATTATTAGTTGATAACTCTTTAAGTGTCTTAGTTATTCTTAAAAATAAATAGTAAGTTTTGGATGAAAAGAAATAATAGATGATGAGTCTCTAATAGGCCTACTTAATTCTTACTACACTTCATCATACTTAATGGCATCATTTTATTAAATCGTTGCCTTAAATTATAGGTATAATAAATATTTTGATTGAAAAATTAAAAATTTAAATAAAATGAAACATCATTACCAACAACACCTTAAAGGTGTTTTTAATTATTTTTTGGATTATTGGACTGTAAGTATGTAAATGAAATTGATAACTTTAATTCCTGATTGTTTGAAAGAGATGTATTCTAAATAAGAACTAAGCGTATAGGGATGAACATTTTTAAACAAAAGGTGAAAAGATTGAAATGTATGTCTATAAAATGATGTGAGAGTTATGAACAGATGACAAATTTTGAAATTTCTCTAATGATAAATAATTAAAAGAATTTCCCTAATTATTAAAGAATTAAAACAATTTAAATATGTGATTCTAAAACAATAATTAAATAATGTCGAAATTTTTACAATCAGAATCAGAAGGATCAGATCAAGAATCTTAAAATCAAGGTTCTAAGTTCTTGTAAATAAAAGAAGAAAATGAAGTAGAAGAAAAAGGGGCTTAAGAGATAAAAGAATCTAAAAATGTCAAATAGGAAACAAAAAAAAATAAAAATAAAAAGGATGATTCCGATGATGAATTAGATAAATTACTAGCATAAAAAGCAACCCAAGAATAAGAATTGGATGAAGAAGCAAAAAAGAAGGCTGAAAAAAAGAAAGAAAAAAAAGCTAAATAAGCTGAAAAGAAAAAAAATTAACCAGAATAATAACAACAATAACAATAAGCATAAGTACCTGAGAAAAAACCAGAGAAACCAGGAAAAAAGCCAAATGCTGCAGCATTGAAAGCACTTGAAATGTAGAAGATAAAGGAAGAAGAGTAAAGAAGAATTAGAGAAGAGGAAGAAAGATTAAGAAGAGAAGAAGAGGAAAGAATAAGATAAGAAAAGGAAGAAGAAGAACGTAGAAAGAAAGAATAAGAAGATAAAGCAGCAGAAAAGAAAAGAAAGAAAGAAGAATTAATAAAGAAAGGAGTATTTAAAACAAAAAAACAACTTGAAGAAGAGGAGAAAATTAAGTTTATGAGAGAATAATTAGGAATTAAGTTGGAAGATGCAGGTAATACATCGAACGTTGTTAAAAAGAATAAAAAAAAACCAGGTTAATAAAATAATTAAGCAGAGCCAACTGTATAAAAGCAAACAGAAAATATATAACCTGAATAAAAAGTAGAAGAAAAGTAGCAAGAAAAATAACCTGAAAAACAATAATAAGTAGCAAAATAAATTCAATAATAACCTTAGTAATAATAAAAATCAAAAGAGGAAGTGATCACTTAAAAAAATGAAGCTGAAGAAATAGAAAGTTGGGAATAATTTGTTGAGGAAGGAGAAGTAGAACAACTTTAATAAGAAAAGGAGAAATAAGAAAAGTAATAAGTCGAAGCTTAAAAAAAGTAATAAGAATAATAAAATCAATAATAATCTTATTCTTCAACAACAAAGAAAGAAATATTAGATTTATACAAACCTGTGGGTGAATTAAGATCTCCTATTTGTTGTATTTTAGGACATGTTGATACAGGTAAGACAACACTTTTAGACAAGATTAGAAATACTAATGTGTAAGAGGGTGAAGCAGGTGGTATTACATAATAAATTGGTGCTACCTTCTTTCCAGCAAAAAAATTGAAAGAGGAGCTAATAAAAACATAATAGTTTTATTAAGTAGATTGCAATATCCCTGGATTATTAATTATTGATACACCTGGACATGAATCATTTTCCAACCTAAGAACTAGAGGGTCTTCATTATGTGATTTAGCGATTTTGGTTATTGATTTAATGCATGGTTTAGAAAATTAAACTTTGGAATCCTTAGAATTACTGAAGATTAGAAAAACTCCATTTATTATTGCATTGAACAAAATAGATAGATGCGTTGAATGGAAAAATAAGAAAAATGCCTCCTCATATCATTAATTATAAAATTAAACGAAAAATTGTAAAATGGATTATGAAACCAAAAGACAATAGGTAGTTACATAATTAGCTGAGAAAGGATTTAATGTGGCTTTTTATTGGGAGAATGAAGATCCTAAAACTTATATTTCAGTTGTACCTACATCTGGATTCACTGGAGAAGGTATTCCTGATTTGTTGTCAGTTATTGTTAAATATACATCAGTTTATATGAAGAATAAAATTAAAGTTAAGGAATAATTCAATTGTACTGTTTTAGAGAAGAAAGTTACTGAAGGACATGGTACTACGATAGATTGCCTTTTGATTGATGGTTAAATAAAAAAGGATGACAAAATTATATTGGCAGGTTTCTAAGGTCCTATAGTAACTAAAGTTAGAGCACTTTTGACACCTCATCCAATGAAAGAAATGAGAGTTAAAGGAGAGTATATTCATCATGATGTCATATATGCATCTATGGGTTTAAAGATATCTGCTGTTGGTTTGGAAGATGCTATGGCAGGATCTTAAATGTATTTGGCTAATTCCTAAGATGATATTGAGAAGGCAACATAAATAATAAATAATGAAATGGAGGAAGTTAAAAAATACATAAAATTATAAAATCAAGGAGTGGGAGTTGCAGCATCTACTTTGGGTTCATTAGAAGCTCTTCTATAGTATTTGAATAGTTAAGAAATTCCTGTTTCATATGTTAGTGTAGGGCCAGTATCTAAGGATGATGTTATGAAAGCCTTGAAAAATGTATTGTTGGAGGATGTAAATAGAAGAAAGAAAGAGTATATTTATATTTGTTATTTGTAGATATGCTTGTATGTTAGTTTTCGATGTTAAAATATTGCCAGATGCTTAAAAATTTGCTGAAGAAAATTAAATCAAGATTTTTGAAGCAAATATCATCTATCATTTATTTACTAAGTTTACTGAATTTATAAAGTAGGTTAAAGAAGAAAGAAAGAAGAAAGAAGCAGCTGATGTTGTATTCCCCTCATTATTAAAAGTATTAAATCTCTCTAAAATTAATATAGATAGTACGAATTATCAATGCAAAGGAACCTTTGATTTTAGGAGTTGAAGTTGAATAAGGAATATTAAAAACTGGAACTCCTATATGCATTTATGATTAAAATAGTAATAAAAATAAGATTGGAATTGTTGAGACTATTGAATTAAATCATAAGAGTTTGAAAGAAGCCAGAGCTACAACAGGAGCAGTAGCCTTAAGAATAGGAACAAATTAAGCCATATAGGCAGGTAAGCAAATAACTTTAGAAACAAAATTAGCAAGTTTGGTAATTATTGACATCATTTTCTTAGATTACAAGAAGAGCCATTGATATATTAAAAGAGCATTACAGAGAAGAATTAACATTGGATGATTGGCAGTTAGTAAAAGACTTAAAGCTATTTTTAAACATTGGCTGAAATTTATTACATTTAAACAACAAAAATTAAATATTACATTATTCATCAAATTTTATTTTATTCTTAGGTTATAATTTGTTTTTTGAATTTGCATTATGCAAATAAAGTTTAAATTATATTTAAGATTAAATTAGTAGCATTGAAGTTAGTCATATTAATATTACTAGTTGAACGGAAGGTAGTATATATCCTACAATTCTTTGAAAAATATTGGTTAGAATAATAAAAATTTGGTTATAAATATTAATAAAATATAATAAAATTAAGACTTATGTTTATTAAACAAAAGATTTTGTTAAATTTAGGTGCAGGTATTTTAACCATTCAAATGAAATAAAGATGATAAATCTCTACTTATTCTTTACATTCTATTGTCATCTTTATTATTGTTTCCAATTTTTACCTTTTATTATTTAAATTTTCATTCATTATGTTTATTTTAATGTTTAGATTATTTGTAAAGCACATTTATAAAACTTTAAACAATAAATTAAGTTCATTTTGATAATTATTTCGTTGATCTCATTTATTCAAAATACGTATTTAATACATTACGATTTGTTTCGTAAAATTCATTATCATATTCTGTTTTTTATATTGCTTCTAAAAATGGAACTCCATTCATAATTTTATCAAGAACAACAATGCAAATATTGATTAAACTTCAATAATAAATAAAATTACTTAATATTATAACGATATAATCTAAGTCTTTCTAATCTATAAACTATTGCAAAATATTCATGATATCCTACACTTTAGTCATATAATTATTTCTCTAATTCTTCAATTGTATCTTTAAATTTAGAGTTCTCCTCCACTAGAATTTGTCGAGCTAGCAATAATGCTTTCCTTTCTAATTTTAAATCGTTTATTTTAAATAAAGTATCAATAGAATTTTCATATAAAGTCCTACAGAATGGATATTATTTATAATTTACCAATTTACTGATTTACAAAATACTATTAAGCCATAAGGGGGAACAGTAAATTTTAATTTAAATCTTTTGAATTTATTAAGTTTAAATCTATGAACTATCCAAATAGCTTCCTTATTTTTTAGATATTTTAAATATTCAACCCTTAAAAATGTGCTATCATATTTATTGTATTCCAAAGCCATACCATATTTCAAAAGCATTTATCTATTTGACAATCTACTATAACAGAAGTATACTTAAGATCCCTTTTCAAAAGGATCTCTGGTTCTCATGTGAAAATTTACAAATTTGTCTCTTTCCCAATCAGATTTATAAAATTCACATCTACGATCAACAGGTTGAGATAATACTTATTCAACAGTTTCAAATCCTCTTGTTAGTCTTCTACCAATTTTTTGAGCAAACAAATTGATTTTTTGTTATATTGGCTGTTTCATAACATTATTTAAAAATCCATATAAATAATCCTTATAAACAGTGCAAGTTATATGAACTTTCTTGATATCTTCTCTAGCTATAGCTGAAGATTTATCTTCCTTAAAAAAATCATGGATTGTTGCATCCAAAACTTAGAATACTTATCCTAAAAAGAAGATTGAATAATTATCACCAAAATCAATATTTTTAAATAAAAATGATTTACAATCAATAGCTAATTGAAAAACATCTCTTTAGATATTTAATTTAATATTAAACTCTTTCCTAAATTTATTCAAAAATTATTATTGATTTTAAACTCTTTAATAGAATTCTTCTTGTTCTTCATTAGGTAATGGCTTTATTTCAGACATCCTCCTTAAATTTTCATGAAAATTTCTAAAAGAAGAATTCTTATAAGAATCGAAATCAAATTCTTAATATTCATCATAATCACCCATGACAAATTCAGAATCACTTATATCATCCTCTGAACCTTAAGAATTATCAGAAGAAGAAAGAGACAAATCATCAACATCAACATCCTCTTATCCTTTTACTATTTTCTTAGACATGAATACATCATCATAATTTGAAGATCTGTCTTTGTACGATAAATCATAACAGACATCAACTTGTTCATGATTAAATAATTCACAGAATGGAACCATAGTTACATATTTCAATCCTTAGCCTCCAAATGACCTTGAGACAATATGTGTGTAAAGCCAGATTGCATTTTCTAATGTTACTGTCCCTGGTTTAAAAAGATTTCTATATTTATCTGTAATATATTTGAGAGTATTAAAGGCAACCATAAAATCTTAATGTTATTTTTTGGCCAATTTGACTAAATATTTATCTTCTAAAAATGCTTAATCTTCTGGTCTCCAAAATACTGCGTAATCAATATCTCTAGGTAAATTAGAAATCAGTAAATGCCATTTTGACTCAGGACCTCTCTAATATTCATAGAGTAAATATGCAAGAAATTAATAATCTTCCCATTAAGGAAGGAATTTAGGACTAAACAACTATGGGTATTCCACAAAAATTTGTTTTAAAGGAGATTCAAATGCATGTAGAGTTGTTAATAATAATTCTTTTGGGAGAGAAACCAGAGTATCTTTTGGCATAATTGGCTCCGTAGCTATAATAAAATTTTGTAAATACCAATCAGACCAGGATAACTTAACCCATTTTTTGTTTAGAACATTGCATACTAAACTTTATTGATCTTTAATCCTTTTGAAGTAAGTTCTTAAATATATTTCTATAATTATTCAGGAGCTTCAGGAATAATTGCTTGAGGATCAGCCTTCTTCAAAGCTTTTATTTTGCGAAATTTTTTTCCTATACTATGTCTTTTCATATTTAATTTTATTTATTGAATTAATTAGATATAAATATAATAAATATTTTCATAGTAGACTCTATAGGATTCTATTAATCAAATTTTAAATTAGAAAATTGAATAATTGTAGATGATAAAGCTTAAAAATTCTTTAATAAAGTAGTAATCTTTTTTGAAAGAGGTTTTCATATGACAATATTACATTTATGATATAAAATTTTTATTTTACTTTTGAAATTATTAGATATTGTTTACGAACTGTTGTGAATTCGATTTTCTTTTATTGTATGCTTTTTTTATTCATTTTACTCATTCATAAATATATATACAATTCTAGAATACTTTTAATAAATTTAATGATTTAATTTTAATAAGTTTAATCCTATTAATTATTATATCTTTCATATCTAAATTATGTTTCAACAATATTAACTATCTTTAAAAATATATAATTAATAGATTGTTATTAAAACATAAAATTAGATATTTAATTATGTATAATAAATTCAATCTAATAAGTTTAAAATTATTTAAATATCATAAAATATGCAAGAATTTATTAAATTATCTCATAATTATATTCATTAAATACTGATCTCTTTCAATCCTAGGATATTCTTTATATTATTTTTTGCTATTGGATGATAGAATGCTTCATGAGTTTTGAATGTTTAAACAGCAAAATCACTATGATAATTATAAATAATACTGATCTAATAAATTTAAAGCTCTATATACTGGATAGACCATCTTGCCTCTTCCAACAGATCCTAAGAAATCTGAAATTTATGTTAATCTAGTTTTATCTCCAGCTGTTAAAATTGCTCTAAACCATCTAAATTTCAATTCAAAATCCTTCTCTTCTGTTAATTTTAAATCCTTATCAATTTATTCAATAACATTTAATTTCAATAAATTATTCTATGCTTATTTAAATAGATCTTCTAAGAAAACTTATTTTTAGGAATGTAAAAAATTAATATAATCTTACCATTTAGTTGGCTATTTGCCATCAGCAGTAATGTAGGATTAAGTATAATCATAAGCTTCAGTGAGTTTTACAGTTGAAAAATCTAATATTACTGGAGGTAAACCTGGGGAATAAACCCATTTATTCCAATTTTCTAAGATTTTGTATCTCTTCGTAGAATAATCATCAACACCTTATTCATATAGGTATCTAAGTAAAAAGTTTTGGAATTCTTGTTGATCAATTGATTAATATTTATATTAAACCAAATATGCTCTAAGCATCTACTGAAAATCTACTTCTCCAACTATTGATTCTAAATAAGTTAGAAACTAATATCCTTTTTCATAAGGGATTTTGCTGAATGAATCATCTGGATTAAGTCCAGTAGTATCAGGATGAAGAGATGAAAAATTACTATCAAGACCAAAGCCAAGCATATCTTAATACATTGATGTATTTCCAATTATAGCATTTAATTTAATATCATCAGGAATATTATAGTGGAATAATGATGCTTTCCTTTCAAGAAATACTGTAAATCCTTCATTAATCCACATATTAGCCCAATTAACACATGTTATGGTGTTACCAAACCATGAATGCGCCATCTCATGAATAGTTACATCTAATCCACTTCCAGTACCAGTCATTATTGTAGGATTAGCAAATGTTAAAAGGGGATTCTCCATACCTCCAATAGGAAAGGATGGTGGTTAAATTACTAAAGTGTATGTTCCCCAAGTGTATGGACCAATATATTGTTCAATGGCCTACATAAATTTTTCCATTTCCCTAAGTTCATCTGTGTATGCTTATATTTTGTCAGGCTCACTCACCAAAAATGTTCTACCTCCAGTACTTGTTGGTACTTTCTTAATATTACCTGCAACTATTGCAATCAAATAACTAGGAATTGGAACTTTTTAAATAAAATATTTATATTTCCATGTAAAACCAGCTTAATCTTAAGGTCTATAAAGAACTTGGAATTCTTCTTTACTTTCATCTGCTGACATAAATACATCTGCAGCTTCTGTATCTTTAAATATCACTGTTGCAGTGTAAGTTTATTTAACTGAAGGAGTATCTTATAAAGGAGCCAAAGCTCTACAGTTTGCATCTTCACATTATGAAAATAAATAGGGCATGGCTTTTCTATTTTAAATGATTAGTACTTTTAGTTGATGTTTACTCTTTTGTCATAAAACTAATTGATCTAGATCTTGAATCAATAGAGTATTTTATAGATAATTCTATATATTATCCTTTATAGTAAGTCTTATCTAATTGAATATTCAATCGCTAGCCTTGATCAGAGTCTGCATAAGGATTGTCAATTGTATGTTGAAGTGATAGTCCATTGTAAAGATATGTTGAATAAATATTTAACTTATAGATATCCAAAGTTATCTATAATACATCAAATTTCATACTTTATTAATTGAACGACCAATAACTTAAAATTTATAAGTTGAAGTAGCATTGATATATTTTTTGTCCATATTTAATAACCATTCTAGATGCAAATGCCTATTTTAGACATCCAAATAATTTGAGAATGTATTTACATCAAGCTCATATGTTAATGCATATTACATCAATGAAATCATCAATACGATCATTAATAAATAATTATTTTTAATAATGAGTATTATCATATAAATAAATTCCTAAGTAAATCCTCGTAATTATAAATGAATTGTGATTTATTTTTGAAGGATTGAAAAATATAAATAAATAATTTCTCTTTTATTGTGTTTTCATCAAAACAATAATTACTGAGTAATTAATTAAATAGGATTCTCAAGACATTTAAATTCATTTCTTATCATTGAGATTTATATTGGAACCGTATATTACAAGGTTGAATCCCTAGATAATCCTAAAATCAAAATCAATATTTTATATAGAATTATATATAAAGCATAAAAAATATATTTTAATCTTATTTATCATCAATATTAGAAGATCCTATGATTAATTCAAAATTAAAATTTATCATGGTATCAATAATATTATATAACTATATTATTAAAATTAATCATACAATATTATGGATTACATCTATGATTTACTAGCAAATTTAATTTATATAAATAATTCCATTTCTCTATAATATAATCAATTAAATAAATTATATATTCTATGTAGTAAAGGTAGACTAAAAAATTTGTTTTTAATCTCTAAATCAATCAATTTATTATAAATATAAGTTTTGTAAATACATTACTATACTTGAATGAAAGAAAGAATTTTACTTAAATCTGTATACCAGTTTTAGGAAATACTTTCGATAAAAGGTACAATCTTAATTGTCAAATTAGAATTTGGATATATTTGAATTCTAATATATACCAATTAAAATTTAACAGTAAGATTATTACCTATTATTTTAAGTTGAAAAGCTTATAGTTTAAGATAAAGTTTAATAAAATATTTAAAAAAGAGAAGATAAGTATGAACTCAAAAATTATGGTGTAGTAGTATTTTAGAGTAATTCTACAATTTAAATAAGATATTAAAATGAAGAAAAATATTGAGTTTATAAATGTAATCGTAGAAAGATTTTCCCACAATATAAATAAATCAAGTAGTTATATTTTCACTTTTAGCTCCTTTTAAATACAAAAGGTTTTAGATGTTCTCGCTAGCATCTAATCCAGTTATGATACAACCTTTAGCTTCAAATTAGTCTTTATCAGAAAACGTTTTATATAAATTGTACTCATAATTATAATTATCATTTTAATTTTTAATCTATTTTTAATACAATCTATAAAGTTATAGCTTACCACTATTGGTTATAATAAGAAAATCCTTTCCATTTGGATGTACATTGATTGTTTTGAGCTGTTGATCACATAGAAAATTAGGTAATTCTATTATGTATTTTTTAAAAGAAGAATTAAGATCAAACATTTCATATATCAGTATTTATTTTGATATAACTATGAATGATTTGTTTGTTAAAAATTTAAAAGAATAAATTTTAGAATCAAATTAATGTTCTTCTTCTTAAACATACTGATTTTCATTTTTTAAAAGAATTCTTAAGATTTATTACTATTATTCTTGTTTTTGTAATTAAAAAATATATAAAAGTATTTATCCATCGCAGGAAAATTAAGATGATACAACAGGCATCTTTGGTTAATTATTGTAACAGATCTCTTTATTTATTTGATTTGTAAAATTAACAATTTTTTTATCTTGATTATTAAAATATGTTATAGTATCTACATAACAGAAACCTGTATTTTGATCAATAATTTATTCGATTCCAGTCGAATAGAATTCATTAATATAAATCAAATTAGCTGCATTACTAATAAAAATTTATTGTTAAAAAATGTAAATAACATCCAAACCAGTTTAAGTAAAATAAATTGGTATTTCAGTTTATTAACAATATAATTATAATTCCAATTACTTACTTTCTGTTATTTTATAGAGAGAAAAGTTATAATTTGAATGCATTGCAATAAAATTTTGTGGGTTAGATGAATATTTTATTGATTAAACAGCCTATTGAGACGGAATTGTACAGTATGTAGTATTATCTGAAATACATATCAGCTGAATCATTGATTGCTATTATTTCATGAAAGTAAGAATTAATAGATAATCATATTATGAGAAATTGACCATTGTATTAGCTGGACTTTTAAATTGATAACACTATTAATATAAAGATTCACCCCCTTATTTCCATATCATAATAATAGAAGAGTTATCTGATTAATTTATATCTTGATAAAAACATGAAGCAATTAATTATTAGTCATGCGAAATCGAGAAATTATAGCATAATTAACTCATACTTAATATTGCACTATTTTCATCATATGGTTCCAATTTAATGGTTTAATTTTTCTGTTAATTTTCATTTTCTTGTTTATCTCCGAATAATTAAGTTACAGCTTAAATGATTAATCGATCATTTTGATTTGAAATTACATATATTTTATCCTAAATCTGTAAAAATTCAAATTGATTCGAAAATTCTTTGTTTTCATTTTAATCATCATCTGTCCACTCCTAAATTGTTTCCTAAGTATAAAAATTTATCACTCGAAAGATATGTTAAAAACCTATTTTACTTCTTATTGCTAAATATTAATTATCTTTAGTAAAACACATATATAGAATTTTTTCATCTTGTTTCTCAATTCCTATTTAATATTTCTAATCTTAATAAAATAAAATCTATCCATTTTAAGCTATTGTCATATTTTAATTATTTGCTGAAACAGCAATAATAAAACTTGATTCTTGTTTTAAATTAATATATTTATTATCTAGAAGTTTTGGATTTATTATTTTTTTCATATCATAAATGTAAATTTATTCACTTATTATAGCCAAATATTAGGATTTTTAATTGAAGATTAATTATTTTGCTTTGAATGGTAGCCAACCTATTAGTTCACATTTTGGAAATTTATATATTTTAATACCTTAATTAGAACTTGTAGCAAAAAATTCATCTGAGAATACTAAATGTTCCACCTTCTCTATTTCAATAAAGATTGTATCTTTATTATAATCATAAAATAAAGTTTTATCTTATAATTATATTACAACATTTTATCCATCAGGTGAATATTAAGCATTTTAAATTTCTGAATCTATAATGTTGATTTATAAATTAGTTTCAAATTAGATAGCATAAAATGAGATTTTTTTGTTTTTATATAATGCTACTCTATTCTAATCCTCGTTTAACTAAATTGAATTAATTTCATTATTTCTGGATTGCATTGAAAATTTTTTAATCTCATTAAAATTCCAATCTTAAATTTTAACTTAATTTGAAACGAGCAATGCCAAAAATTAATGGCAATCGGATACATAAAAATTATTAGCACTAATTTCTTTACATAATTCAATATATTATGTATAATCCTATCTCCTCTTTAAATTACATAATCTAATTTTATTTTTATCATTTAATAAGACTATTTTAGTATCATCATAATTTGTTGCTATTTTTGTAGTAATTTCAAAATCATTCTATATTTCTTTCGGATTATTATTTTTCTCATAATTCCAAAAATGCAAGTTAGAATTTGAAGATACATAACATAATATTGATTTTGAAGTTAAGAAACACATTGAATTACAATTATGGTCATTTGTTATTTTGCTTATGAGTTGATCTTTATCATAATCGATTATAGAAATTTATGAATTTATTGAATTATTTTAATCCTATTGATTTTATACCATCGAAACAGCAATTATTGATTAATCTCTTTAAAAGCTGATGTAGTTATATGTATCAAATTAATTCCTTTTAATTTAACTATTATTAGAATTGTATATTTCTAGATTTTCATTGATATTCCATATAGATATAGATTCTGATTTTAAAATTCCAATTATATTACTCTTTTCCTTAAATAATAACTATGTAATTCCATTTTCTGTAATTATTTAAGGTTCTTCTATTCCTGTTATTTTATTCCATTTAGAATTAGATAAGTTTGCTTAATTGAAATTACAATAACTCACATCAACGTTTTCCCAATATGAATCACATAAACTTGCTTAAAATAAACTTAAACCATGGATAGTTATATCAGATATAAATATTCCATCTAAATTTTCTCTTTCTAAATTTAGCTTAAGAATTGACGAAAGATAAATACTATTAGAGGAAGATCTATGATATTACCTATCTTTGGATAATTTGATTAAATTAATTAGTATTTACCTTATATTAGATGTTTTTGAGAATTACTCTTAAAGTAAAGAAACTACTCCTGAATAATTTTCCTTACATAAATTTACTTCATTAAGATAACAAGGTAAAGTTGAATTATTTTTACCAAATTCAATAACTTCTTCATATATAACTTTAGCTATAAAAAAAGATTTGAAGATTTTTTTTTCGATAGGTTATATTAAACACAACCTCTTTATAGTTTTTATCTATAGAGTTTACTCATTGCTCTCATTTTATTGCTCATTGTTCAAAAGTTATTATTCTTGTATAGTCAATAATCACTTTATATTGATATTATCATATTCATTTAAAATTTTAATACTTTTTCCTTTGTTATTGAGTGTTTTGAACAAACAAAATTCTTTTCTTGAATCGAATCTTGAATATATTATTCAACAAGAGAATTGAGATATTCATATTTTGTAAACAAAGGATTTGAAATACATTTTATAAACATATTTCTATCAAAAGTATTATCAATATCTATTGGTTCAAAATTCTCATCAATCTTTTCTAAAGAAGATGAACTTATTGAAGAAGAGTAATTACTATTAATTCTATTTTCAAAATTTTTTTCTCTTAAATTTTTAAAATTAGATATTTAGTATATAGATTATCCTTAAGAGATCTATAATTATCTTTATTGACTCTTAGGATTTAGAGATAAACTTAGATTAATCAAAAGTTTGAATTAATAATGAAATGAGAAGCAACCAACGAATGTATTTTACATCAGGAAGTTTAATTATTTCAAATTTAATAAAATCTTTTATAAATCTTTTTTGAATTATTAACCCTATTAATTTTATGAAAATTCAATCTATTAATAATGTTCTTATTAATTAATCAAAATTTAACCATCATCAATGTTAATATTGATGATTTAAGTAATTGACCTAATATTAATATTATTGCCTAAGATTTATTTGTTCATTGTAAGTACAATATATTCTTTTTACTATTCTTCATTAAATTCTTTTATTTCAATTTCAATAATTCTTTAATGGTAATCTTTAAATGCTGGCAAGTTTTTTACTTATTCTCTAGAAATTATAAAGAATTTTTTATTTTGATTCCCAGTTTTATAACCAAGCATTTCAATTATGTTTTTGTTCTTAAAATCTAAACTCAATTAATCATAACAATCAAAAAAGATATAGACCTTTTCCTTATCTTCTTCGTTTAAAAAATTTTAAATCTACCAATCACAAAAGTTAAATGGCTTGGCTAAAAGAGGGCTTTTTAAAAAACATTATTCTTATGGATCTTCCATCTATTCAATTTTAGTTAAATCAATTGAAATGGGTATCCCTTTAGATTTCTCCCATAAATAATCAATTATCTTCTTAGCTAATGTTGTTTTACCAGACTTTATTTTCCCATTAATCCAAATTATATCTTAATCCTTCTATTCTAACCAGTTAGTGAATTTTTAAGGATCGAAAATTTATTCATCGAGAATTTATTCATCAAGAATTTATTATATTTATATTAGTGATTTGATTTTTAAGTAAGGATATACATAAGTTTCATCAATTTATTATTATTAATTATCTTTTATTACATTTTTACGAACAATAACTAACTATTATTTATAATCGATTGGTTTTGGTTAATGAACTTATTATGAATCATCAACATTTATGATTTTCTCTTTTATTATATTTTTTTAATCCTATCTATTTCTCATATTGTTCAAATATTATAAAAAATCATCATCTTAATATCCTTTAATTATTAAATATGATGAATTAATATAATCAATAACATCTTTATTATTTTTTAAAGTTTATTCTAAAATAACCAAATGAATTGTTAACCATTTTTGAATTTCTAATTAACCTTAGTCTTTTTATTTCAGAAAAAAATTAATAAAGATTTCATCATCATATTTTATTTTTAAAAGATTATTTATAAAGCTTTTTATTTAATTTTTTTAATCTTCTACTAAACTTAATCTATTCATCAAAAAAAATAATGCTGCTATAATTATCTTATAGTTATTTTTCTAAATAAATTAATCATTATTTTTAAGGAAATCTATAAAAAATGTAATTGGACAGATTTCAAAATTGTTTTAATTACTCATTTAAACTAATTTATTCTAGAATATTTAATAAAAATAAAAGGTTTCGTACTGATTAAAATTAGAATGTAGAATTTTTAATTCATTCCATATGTTTTAATTTAATTCCTATTTGTTATATCTCATTAAGAGCTATAAATTTGATTCATATTTTGGATTATTATATTATTCTAAGTTTTATAAAACTTATTGTAACAGTTTAAAATAAAACTCAAACATTTATATCCATGAATTATGTAATTATTTATCTAAATTCTATCTCAAAGCGTTTAGGGTATCACTAAATATTTTAAAGGTTTCATGATACTATTGTATAGGAAATTCCAGTTATTAAAATAATTCAAGAAAAATAGTGATTGTTTAACATGAATAAATTACAATATCATCATAAAAATTGTTTCTTATTGATATAATTTTTTTCTAATCATTTAATTGAGTATTGATCTCAATAAGTTCTTATAATTTTCGTGTGATTTCTAGTGCCTTCTAAGGCTTAGTTTAATTCTTAGAGTTACATATACCTCCTCCTCTAAGTTAATTCTTTTATTTTGATTTGTAAACATTGAATGATTATTGCTGTTATTTGAAGAATACTTCAAGATAAACAAAATAATTAATTTGAACAATGTATTTCCAAAATTTTCTAAATTGTTAATATATTTCAATTTTTGAACCTACTTTTAAAGGACTCATAAATTCACTAGTTTAAAATTTATCAGTGAATGGTGGCATTCTTTTATTTAATTATTGAACAAATAGTTGTGAAATGGATTAAATTACAAATCTTTTTTAATATATATTAGTATATTTTCATTTTAATAATGCTATTTTTTTTCAGTTTATTTTATGTTGTCTTAAAGATTGTCTTTAAAAGATAATAATTAAATCTCGTAATTTTGGAAAGTTTTATACTTGATATATAGATAGAACTAAAAATCTTCAGAGTTTTTTAATTGAATTATAATAGTGCAAAAAAAATTTATATTTTATATATTCTGTTTTATTCTGAATAAAATGGAATGCTCTATTTGTTGTGATACGACAGAACTTTTGGATTTGTAATGCAGTTGTCAAATCTGTTAATGCTGTATGTTAAAATCAATTGATGCAAAGTATTATGAAGTGATTGAGGAAATTCATTGTCCTGGTTCATGTTAAAGCAAACATACAGTATAAGGATTAATGTAAAATTTGGGAGGATTGAATAATTTGTTGCTTGAAAAATATATGAAAACTACTTAAGATATTAGAATATGTCCAAGAAATGATTGTTAATATGGTGGAATAATAAAGAATAATTGTTAACAATTTGAATGTGAATGTGGATATTAATTCAAGTTAAGAGATGAAAAATGGAATTTAAGAAGCATATTTTTGAATTTTATCACAATTAAGGATTGTCCTAAATGTTAAAGAAGAATTTTTAAAAATGGAGGATGTAATCATATGACATGTAAATGTTAATATGAATTTTGTTGGATTTGTACATAAAATTTTAGAGAGCACAATAAATTATTGTGTTCTGCAAATATTATAATGAAGATTTCTTTATTAATCTTGATGTTATTAAATATTTTTTATTCATTAAGATTACTTGAAAGTTTTATGACTGTAGTATTAATATTTGTGAAGTAATTATAATAATAATGTTTTATTTAGGTTAATATTATTTAATGGCAGCCTATTATTCTTATATTTAGGTATTAATGAACTATACTAAATATCAAAATTGAATTTTGAATGTTCAAAATATTATAGTAATGGAAATGAGACATTTAAAAGAATTATAAATTAAAAGTGGATAATGTTTGTTGTACTCATGAGTTAATTTAGTCTTCTTTGTTTCTTCTTCTATTTATGCTACCAAGAATAGTATTATATTATAATATTTAGATTCATTGAAACTTACTGTCATTTCTTATTTTCTGAACTTTCAATATTTTTAGTGTTAGGTATAACACTCTGGATAAGATCTAAGAAATGATTTAATATATATATATTAATTAATTGTATAAAGATCATGTTGAAAATACTTATTATATCTACAATATTTATATTTTTTATAAACAATTATAAATATTTGGATAGACATACAAAAAATATTCAAGATTAATAATTAAAATATATAATTTTGTACTATACTGATATGTTTTAATGAATCATCATTACTTTTCAACTTATTATTGATCTTTGACTTATTTTTTTTCAAGTGCAGTCAAATATAAACCATTATCTTCTGGGAGGGAGATCAATGACTTTTTGCCTTTACCAATAGTGAAGATATTGTTAATTCTTGTGGAGAAGTGTTTTCCATTAGAATCCTAATGATATGTTGATAGAAAATTATTACTTTAACATGGACAATATCAAATGATCCAAGATGTCTTTCTCTATGTTGAATAAGTCCAACTCTTCCAATATTGTTACCTCCAATAATGTAACATAAATTTCCTTAAAAGAATAATAAGATATATAATACCTGGTTCTTCTTTAAGGAATTCAACAACTTTTCCTGATTCTAAATCAATTTTAAGAGTATCATTAACATGGATATCTGGATTTGGATATCTGATTGTTCTGGCATCATTTGTGACAATGTATGGGACATTGTTTGGACCAACTTTCTTTTAGGTAACTTTAACAAGCTTGAATTTAGCTTCTTCTGGTTTGATGGATTTTAATATGAATTTGCCTTGAACATCATATAAAACTCTATAATTTTCTCTTGTTTTATCAATTGTAATGACATCTATAAGGATGATATGAAAAGTAGATACCCTATAATCCAACTGGATATCCACTATCAGTTCTCACTTTTCCATCAACCTTAATGTTACCATCCTTATCAGCAAGAATCATGGTAGCATCTCTAGCATACAAGGCATATTTCAATTTATGTTGCAATATGACAGAAAGTGGAATTGATTCTCTTAATTTATGAGGTCCTTATGATGGTCTAATGGTCCAATTTCCTCCTAATTTTGAAAGCATCCAACTTTTAGGTGCTGTGATTCTTTTCATATGTTTCTTTGGTCCTCTTGCCTAAAATTGATATCGATATAGTTTTTACCATAATTGTTTCAAGAAAAAATTAAAATCTTTTTTAATTTATTTCAAAATGTTCACATTATAAACTAAAACTAGACGTTTGCTTCTAAATATTTTATGATCACATAAAAATATAAATAAAATCATTATTTCTTCTATTGCTAATTAGATTAATTATTGGTATCATTTATAATTTTAACAATAGGTTTCTTATTAGTTGTCTAAGCAATACCTCCAGATTTTAATCCAGCTCTAAATTATCCATTCATTTATTCTTAAAAAATGCTAAATAACTTAATCCCTCTTTAATTAACCAGGTACAGCAACAGTAACAGCATAATTGTCATAATTTTCATAAGGGTTTAAATCCTACCATTTATTCTTAAACTATCCAATATATTTTGTAGGTTAAGCCAAAGTAACAACAGGTAGTATTTTGACTGAATTCTGTAGATTATTCTATTATTACTATTTTTTTTTATTTTTTGGTTCTAATTCATCAAATCTTAATCCAGCTTTTAAATTAGTCTATCTTTTAAGAGCTTAATTAAGAATTTTACTTGCATCTTTACCTCTAGCATAATCATAACCCATTTTCTTTTTCATTCTATCCATTTTAAAATGATCATCTAAATTTGCAATTTCTTCTTATTCTTGAAATACAATCTATCCTGCCAATTCTATGCTTCTTATTAACATAATAGCAAATTTCCAATCTTATTTCTATACTAATGAATAAGCAATACCATCACAATTTCCAGCTCTTCCAGTTCTTCCTATTCTATGTATATAAATATGAGAATCTTTAGGTGGAAAATAGTTAATAACAGTTCTTATTTCTTTAATATCTAATCCTCTTGATGCTATATCTGTAGCAATTAGTAAATGGACATTTTATTTGAATTGATTAATAATTAAAGTTCTTTCATATAATAATTTATCACCATATAGAGTAAGTCCCTAAACTCCTAATTTTTGTTTGATTTCTGAAATCAATTACTCACATTAACCCATTTAATTAACAAATCTTAATACTTTTCCATTTTATAAATAAGTTTTTAAGTTCAATAATTACAGGCATTTATTTAATATCATCATTCACTTAATTTCCATTCTCACCAATTTTAATAACAATAGGATCAATCAACATATCTACACATAATTATCTAATCTTCTTTTTCATAGTAGCAGTAAACAACAATATTTATTTATCAGGTCTTATTTGATTTATTATAGATCTAATTTAATATTGAAAATCTAAACAAAACATTTAATCAGCTTCATCCTACTATTTTATTAACTAATTTTTAGTCCAATTAGAGATGTCCAAATGATATTATTGGTTTTAGTGTATTATTGCCTTTAATATGAATTTAATATTCTCTTTTTATCTTTTCTACTTGAGTTACATTTAAATTAGTTATTTCTTCATGTTCTTAATAAAAATTTGATTCAAATTCTTCATATTAGATTTAAGAATGATCAATTAATTGTAATGGTTCAATATTTTTTTTCTTTTTTTCTGCATCTTCCATTTCATCTATATCAATATCACTAGGTATTGAATCCTCATTATTTCCATTTTATTACCTTTCTTTTTTTCTTTTCATATACAAACTGGTTTACTTTATTAATTCAATTTATTTTATTTCATTAATTCATATTATAATAAAATAGGGTCTTCATTCTCAAATTATCCAACTTCAAACTTTTTCACTTTTTATGGTTCAGCCAAATCTTTTTAATATTATTTTAAGATATCTAGCATATAATTATCTAATGGAATTAATTCATCTTCCTGTTATTAATCCTTTTTTAATTTTTCCATCTCTCTTTACCTTACTTACTCATTTTTCAATTTCTCATCATAATTATCAAAATACTTAGCTTCATCAAAATCTTTTATCAATTACTTCTTTTGCATAATCTATTTTATTTTATTTATAATTATGTTTAAATTAAATCCTAAAAAGGTACTTATCAAAACACCTACTATTTATGATTATTAAGCTAATTTACCTGTTGAAGTAATTGTCCGATGTAAATCTAGACTAGAAAAGCAATTGTATTACATGTAATGAATAAGAATCCAAAACTTAAAATTAAAGGAGGAACTTCAATGACTAATCCCTACAAAATACCATATGAATTAGCCATTGCAGATTAAATTGAATAAATGGAAAAATATAAAAATTCCATTCTTTGGTCTCCTAGGATGACTCCTAAAAAATTCACTTTTGCTTTTATTTATCCTATGGGATTTGCCTTAGTCTTACTTTGGTATATTCATAATGTTGCCATTCCAAGAAGAATGGTAGAAATGAAAAGAAAATATGGATATGTATATCCTGAATTAGAATCAAAGGGTTGGTTAGATGGTTGGTGGGATTATGAATAAGAAGAAACAGAATAAATATTTGATATCATTAATATGGAATTTAAAAAAACAGAAGATAAAGTTAGGAATAAACAATACACTGATTTTACCATTTCAGATTTATAAAATTTTGGTAACAAGCCAACATATGAAAATTCTGGATAAACTTAAAATATTATGAAATCTGGAAAATAAATCATGTAAGTAAAGGAGAAATAGAAAATCTAATCCTAATTTGAAAAGATTTTTGAGTTACAAACAAAACCATCATAATGATTATTCTATCTTTATATATATATACAAAGTAAATAACTATTTATGAAATTATATAATTGAAATTTATTGATTTTTATAAAATATATAATTAATAATTCTTATTAATTAATAAATGAAAATATCAATAATAAAATAATTATTGTTTATTAACAAAAACTATATAATTATATAAAGAAAACGAATTTTTTAAGAATAGGTTTATCACAAAATACATCAATATCTGAAATATGAACTTGAAATACTTTAATTTATTAAATGATATCATATTATATGATATATTTATATCAAATTATTATATCTGGAATTGAATTGCTATCAGCTAGACGCAATATTTTTAAATACTCAAGCCTATGTATTAATGGTTAGAATACTTTGCCATATTTTTATCTGATAAATTATACTTCTAATTATTTATGTTATCGCCATATCTAATATACATTTCTAATTCTGATAATATTTATAAATCTTCAGCTTTTAATTAAATCTTATTTCTTTTTACATCAAAAACCATTTAATAAAAGACAAGGTCAAGGATATCTTAATCTGATTTATTGAATTAAAAAAATTCTTTGATTGTCAAATAGATTTCAAATCTTTTATTCAATTTATACACATTATTATTAATTTCTTCATGAAATTCTAATTTATTAAGGATATCAAAGAAATTTGCAGATTCATCAAGCCATGAAGTATTATAGATGGTATCAAATTTAGAATGTACTACAATTAATCCAAAATGATTCCAATTATTTATTTAACCTATATAATTACATGCACTTCTTATAACTGATTTAACACTATAATGATGATCTACTTCAACCCATATAGGAGTATCACTATGAATAAATAATTTGACTATTGATTATTTACATTCAAACATCAATTAGATTTCATCTGCTTTTGGTAGATATTTTCTAGGACATAATGGTATTTTTATTTCATTTTTAAATACTTATTCATTTGTATTTAGAGCAAGATTCTTAATTAATTATTTACAAAATTTATAAATTTCAGGATCTTTAAATAATTTATTTTCTGGATTCTCAATTTTATCTACTAAATATTAAATGTATGGTATAGGATGATAATATGGAATACAATGAGTTATAACAATGCATAATCTTAATAAATGATGTAAATGTTCTTTTTTATTCCCTTCAATTTATTTAAATATTTATAATAATATTTCTTCTCTATTTTCTTGATTACATTCATAATCTTCTTAATTACTGAATCTCCTTCCAGCAGTCTCTAATTATATTGTTTTTTTTAATGCATCAATATCAATTGTATGAGCTTTAATTAAACTTTTAGGAGCAGGAGGTAATTCAATTTATGCATCATTCCCTATTAATGCACATAATATTTTCTCTAAATGTTATTTAATTGTTTAACGTGATCTTTTCATATGTGCAAATTTAGTAATACTACGAAATACATTTAATGCAGTAGTTTCATTTTATAGTTTTGTTAATGGATGTTTTAGATTTTCACTTTAACATTTCATAATTTTTTAAACTTATTTACCTTCATGATTTAATACTTGTTAACAATAATCATAAAATTTATGTTTTTCCATTTTAGATATAAATTCTTTATCTAAAAAGAAACTTAAATTCTTATCTGGAGCTGATCTAATGTCTAAAATCCTTTTATTCAATTAACAATTATCATATATTATATAAGGTTATGATTTTGGATTTGAAATTAGTTTTTATATTATATAAGTCTTTTTAATTTCAGATTTCTTTTATTATACTATTTATTCTTATTAAAGTTATTTTAAAAAACTCATCTCTTCATCTTTAATCTTTTATTGAATAGTTAACTTCTATTTTATAAATTATTAATATTCACTTTTTATCATTACTTATGGTGTTGCTCCAAAATATATTTTGAATCCCTAAGATTCTATTTAATCTAATAATTCTTTCTTTCTTTATTTTTCTTTCCAATATTCTTATTTATCTTCCAATACTTCATAAGCACAATAATCAGAAACATCTCCCATCTTCATTTATTTATATTTTTCTTTTGAATCATCACTTAACATTTCATATGAATCCAAATCAGAATGAAATTAATTGGATATTAATTTTGCTTTTATTATCCTTCTATGTACTTATTTTTATTCATCATCTAAAAAAGAATAAGCATTTTATTAATAATCCAATAATTAATCTTCATCCAATAATTTATAAGCTTCATAATCTGAAAACTCTTCCTTCTTTAAATTTTCTTTTTCTTATTCATAAATATTTATCTTTTCCTATAATAATACTTATTTCTATTATAAACTATTAACTTCTTCCCAATCATAAACTTGAAGTTCCTTTAATTATTAATCTCTAAAAGTTTTATCTTTTAATAACATATATGCTAAAGAAATTTTTCTATAAACAATATCCTTATTCTATAATAATCTAAATGCCACACTAGAATTAGGATGTAAATGATTTTCAAATAAAATTGGGTTTATGATATTTTTTAAAAGAATTTACATTCTCTCCTTCTATTTTCTCTCATTTTTCTTTTCAATTGTCAAATTCATATAAGCCAAAGAATCTAAATCAAAACAAAAATTTCCTATGTCATTCATCCTCTTCTTCCTTTGATAATAATCATTTAATTATTGTTTTCTTTATAACCATTAATTTTAACTTAAAAGATTAAATGCAATAGAATCTAATAAGTCATACCTAACCAATCCTATTTCATCTAATCTCTATTAGGCTTACAATCGTAATTGATATAATTCTTCATACTATTTAAGATTAGCCATTTATTTAGCAATTCCACTTTAACCTTCCTTTTTTAATTGAATATACTCATTTACATTATCAATTGAAAGATATGCCTCTATATCTGATATATCTTAACACAATCTTAATTTTTACTTGTACTTAATATAAACATCTTTATTATTATCAAGTAATTTAAATGATTCAGGATCTGATACTTCAACATCTACACTAAATCTAGCCATACTTTGCAATATTTTTAATGGTTTAAATTTTGCTTTTTCTTATTTATAGTTATCTTTTTATATTGGTTCCAACAATAGAAAGGCTTCATAATCTGATAGTGGATCATCTACTAAGAATCTTTTTTTACATAATTCTCTTGGTCTTTATTATACTAAATATTGTCTTCTATTTTATTACTATTATTCACTTAATAAAGATAATGCAACATTCTTTTAATTTTATAATTTTTTCTTTTTATATTCATTTTATTATCCAATAGTTAATTATTTAAATGCCTCTAAATCACTTAAGAATGGTTCTAATTAATCATAATATTTTTATTTAAAATCTTTTATTTTATTTAATCTTCTTTATTATTTAATTTTCAATTATTAATTTTGATCTAATAATCTATATGCAACTTAAGTTTAATTTTGTTTTTTCATAATTAAATATTGAAATTTCTATTCTTATGTCAATAATTAAAAAGATTCAGGATCAGATGCTTCATTTTATATTACTTCTAATTCTTTTAATTATTATTCTATTTTCTTCTTATTTATATTATCTTTCCTTTAAATCTATTACTCTTATGTTAATAGACTATATGCTACATCTGAAACTTCTTCATAAATTTATCCATTTATTAAACTATGTTATTTTTTCTTTATATGTTCTTTCTTTATTTTTTTATATTCTTCTAATTGATTTTCATTCAAAATTATATAAGATTCATCATCTGAAATTTCAATTATAATTTCTTCTTCTTTTTCTTCTTTTAATTAAGATTAGCTTTATTTTCTAATTTCATTTTCAATATATGTTAATTCACTTTCAGATATGACTTATTATTCAATTGATTTAGTTTTTGCAATTTTCTTAACACATGCCAATATTACTTTTCTAAATTGTCTAATTCTATAGGCTCTTTATATTATTTTAGCATAAACACTTAATTTTAAATTATGATTACATAGCAACTTATTCAAATTTTCTATCGCTTCTTTTTTGAAATATACTTAAGATTATCCAAATAATAATCCTTTTGATTATGTCAATCGTTTACATATTTCAGTAACTAACGCTTTCATATCTTAATTACTATTAATATGTTTTTAAAGAGAAATCTTTTTATTAAATATATCTAGATGATGATATCTTTAATAAAAATCATTAAATGTTAATCGATAAGGATAACTATTTTTAAAGAATTTAATTGAATCAAAAATTCTAAATTATCCTAAATCTTATTTATTTTAAATGACTCTTATAAATAACATCTATGTATCTTTTGTCATTATATTATTCAATTTTCCTATATTAGAAGGAATCTAAATTTTATTTTCAAGTTCTTCTAAAATAGATAAATTGTCTTCAAATGAAATTTACTTATTTAATTCATGCAATTAATCTTATATTAATTAATTCTAACAATTCTTAAATACACTCTATATATATATTTATTCAATCTTTTCTGATATGTATTCAGATAATTAATCTGATTTTCCTGGATATTCCAATATACTAATCATTTATATATTATCATTCAATTAAACTAGACCATTAATTATTAGAATTATCTTTTCAAACATATTCTAAAATTATTTAGCATTCTCAATTTTTTCATTTTGAATTAATTTAAGTATTTCTATATTTTGTAATTCTTCCCATTTTTATGTAAAGAATTAAGCATTCTAATACTCAGCCAAATTCACATAATAAGATTGAAATAAAAGTCCAATAAGTCTTCTTTATTTATAAATAAATCTATAATTAATCACTCCTTAAGTATGACCATTGTTATCTGTTATAAATGATTTAATTAAATTATAATACATGAGTGTGTCTTTACTTAGAAAATTAATCATATCATTTATAATTTATGTTTTACCATATCCTTTGTTTCCCGTTACAATAATCTATGAATTTTTTCCTATATCTAAATTTTAATATGCATAAAATAATGTTGAAAATATATGAGGTGGAATTGAACTCACAATCAATCTTTCATCAATATATTTTTTATATTAAACAAAATCTGCTAATGAATTATTTACATTTTACAAAAGGATCTGTCTATCTAAATAAATTATGTTTTTTATTTTAAATAAAACTTCAGGTTCACTTATATGTGGCAATTCAGTAAGATCTATAGCTTTACTATTACTTGCTCTTAAAATCTAATTAACAGGTACATCTATAGTTTTGTTGTCTGCTAAAATTACTCTAGCAACACTTCTTTAATTAAGCAATTTTTAGATGTGTCCTCTTGAATATTCCTCATCAATCGAAACCCAACAAAGTGCTCCATCAAGCATCCATGCAGTGTTGGTGTACATTTTATTTTATAAATAAATCAAATAATCTATGTGAATAATTATAAAAATATGAACATTTTTACAAATTAGATATTCAAATATAAATATTATGAAGCCTTAAGATTAATTTCAAATATATATATAATATATCTATCAATCCTATATTTTACCTCTTTATATTTATTCTTTAATTTTTTTATACTACTTATTAATTACAAGAATAAAGAGTTACTATTTGTTAGTAAAGAAGATTCAGGATGACAATTTAAATATTCTTTTATTATTAAAAAAAATCACATTAAATATATGAATATATATATATATTGTAATATATGTATTATAGAAAATCAAAATTAATTCTTTTTTGGTAGAATTGAGTCTTCAGAATCAAGAGTATAAATAATTCCTAGAACTCCATTGTTCATACCATAGTATTTCCATTTAGGATCATATTCATCAGGAATTTTAAATCTTAGATCAAAAGGACCATATTTTCTTTCTTATTTAAGATAAGTTGATTTATTAGTATATAATGATATTTTCTTATGTCCTCGTATAATAGTTGTAACATTCTATCTATAAATTTCAACTTCTTCAAGTTATACACCAGGTAAATCAATTAGTATTATATATTAAGTTCCTTGAATAATATCTATCTATGGTTCATATTCTTCTGGTTCTTCATTGTCAATATCAATAGGTGTAGATGTGAATTTTGGAGTTATTAATGTTGAATTAAATTTAGGCGAGATTGCCTATTATTTAATAATTCTTTTTTCATTTGGTAAATGTGTATCTTAAATTGTTAATTTTATTTGTTTTTTTAAGAGATTACTCATTTTCAATTAACAAACTTCAACAATATCATTATATTTTAATATTTTACTTTGATGTGGAACAACTACTAATTTTAACCAATATTTTAATAGACTGTATGTCCAAGGATTAATACTTTTACCTAAATCAGAATTGTCATTGACTATACAAATATGTCTACTAGTTTCAGTGTTAAACCACATAACAGATTTTTCTTCTAATTAATTTGTAAATGGATTAATGGCTTCAACAGTTGATTTCTATATATTTCCTTCTAAGATTTTTTCAATTTGAACAGACCAAACATGTTAAATTAGATTAGGATTTGTAATATCCTTAAGATTATGTATAACAATAATTTCTTTAAATTATTTGAGAGATGTGCTTAATTTACGAGCTAATTAATCTAAATATCTAACTTCAATGCTTGTAAAATCATTAACTACACAAATAAAATAGTCTGTTAATTCAAATGAAATTTCAAGAATAGCATTTTCAATTTATTATTTCTCTTTTAGATTTTTAAGATTTTCAGGTGCATAACTACCAGCTGTATCTATTAACACAAATGAATTATTTTTGTCAATTATACATTATTTTAAACTTATTCCTTTAGTTGTTATTTTGGATCCTGTAGGTAAATTTTGATTTGTTAATTGATTTAGAATATGCGTTTTACCTTTGTCATATAAACCAAGTACTGCAACTCTAGCTCCTTTAAGATCATTGTTATTCACTAATAACTTGAAATATTGGATTAACAACTACCTTCCATGAAGAACTCATATTTAAATCCATTACTAAGTCATATATTTATGTATCTATTATATTATACTCTTGGATTGATGGCTTTTGAAAATTAGTTATAATATTTGGTATTTCATTGCTTTTTTCAATAATAGTAGGATTATTAAGTTAACTAATGATTGTTAAGGTTTCTTCACATCTTATTTTCAATTCATAATGTAACGCTTCATAAAGATCAAAAAATTCATTTATTGATTACTTTTTCCTAAAAAGTTCAGCAAAAGTCTCCAAGAGATCTAAATTCTCCTTTAACAGATTACCCAAGATCTATAGACCACTACGGAAAGCATCTTAGTCCTTAATTACATCAATTCCTTTACTAATTTAATATCACCTTCTTATGGAGAACTCATACTACGTAAAACGAAATTTATTAATTAATATAAATTTTTTTGGGTTTTTAAACAAAGTTACTAACTTCTAGGTTTTATACTATTTTCTAACAACTCACATAAATTAATTAGATATTTATTTATCTGACAATATAATAGCATTTTATTTGCTTATGTCGGCGGCTCCATCAAGAAATTCAAAAAGAAGTTCTTCTTCATTATATTTCTTTAGATTACACAAGTACAACTAATCAAGGTCTTCCAGGTCCAGCAAGTTATGAACCTAAAATGGAAGTTTCACATGTAAACGCACCAAAATGGACAATGAGTGGAACTAACTCTAGAGAAATCCCCATCATTAAAAACCTTCCAGGTCCAGGATAATATGACATTAGATTACCAGAATCTTAAAGAAAGACTTTAATTTATGGAAAAGCTTATTAAATAGATAAGGAATCATAATAAAAGCCTGGTCCAGGAACCTACAAAGTTGAAATCTCATAACTCTCAAGAACAGGATTCAAAATTGGAAGCGAAAAAAGGTATAAGGATGAAAAAAAACTATCACCAGGACCTGGGGATTATCATATAATAATGAAAAATCATGTTACTTCATATATAATTGGATAATAGACAAGATCAGGAAAAATATATAGTAATCATGTAGGTCCTGGACAATATGAAATTCCATCTTTATTAAGAACTGATGGAGGATTTAAAATGGTTCCTCGTAGAGAAAAAACTATATCAATGATTACACCTGGTCCTGATGCATATGAATAACTAAGACAAGAAAGAGTAAAGTCATTTAAAATTGGGACTAGCAAAAGAGAGGGGATTTTTTAAAAGTCAACTTCTCCAGGTCCTGCAAATTATGATGTCTAAACAATCAAAGAAAGTGTAGGATATACAATAGGCAAAGGATAAAGATAAGATACGAAACTTGATGTACTGCCAGGACCAGGAAGTTATAAGCCTAATAAACCTAGCAATGCACCTAAATACTCAATCTATTAGAGATATAGAGAGAAGACTGATAATTCAGGTCCTGGACCATAATCATATACAATAGGTGATTTTAGAGAAACAAAAAGCATTATATTTGGACAAGCTAAAAGAGATAGTTACAATAAGATATAGATACCTGTATATAATAATATATGATGAATTATAGGGACCAGGAGAATATGATACAGATCTAAAAGTAAAGAAACCTTAAGTAAGTATTGTATTTGGAAGAGAGAAGAGATCTCATAGTTGTTCTGAAAATACAAAATTGCCTGGACCAGGTGCATATGATATAACATCCACTTTTTTTGTTAAAAAGAAATGATTTAATAAAATTCATAGTATTATTGTTCACTTTATAAATATATTTTTAGATTTTTTACAATCTACATCATCTTAATAATCTAAATATACAAAAGAATAACAAATTTAAAAGATAGAGAAGAGTAATTATAATATTGATTTAAATTGAAAAGTTTTGTGATTATAACTATAAGAATTAATTAAAATAAATGGGATCGGTATGTTAGTAGGGTGATAATATAGTGAATTGGCCATGTTTAAGTAATCCAAGAGGTTCCAATCCAAGAACAACTTTCACAGTAATTCCTGAAGAGGACTCTGTAATCTACTCTTAATACGATCGATCAGTTTTTACAGCTAGTTAATTTTATCAGAATCCAGAGACTTAAGTATTCGACTCTAAGTAATCTAGAGATAAACTGTTATATTGGGGAATACAATTAGTGGAAATAATAAACTCTAAATTTTGAATGTTTACATTTCTAAATTACTTTCTTCACATTCAATAAAGTAATAAGATAATTATAATGAGACTAACAAATACAAGAAGCAATGCATATGAAGTATCTTTAACCAATATTAATCCTGAATTAAGTTGTTATTGTGAATGGTAATTAGAGGCAGACAAGTTACCAATTTGTTCTGGGGATAAAATTGATGTAAAATGACTTGTAATGATTCAGTTGATACATGTACTGACAGGAAGATATCTTATGGCAACTGAGCTTGATGAAGAAGGCGTAGTCTATTGTGGTTATGGTTCAAGTAGATGTTGGATTATTGAATTTGATGATAACATTTTAAAAGATGGAGCAATATTTGAATTAAAACATAATGAAATTACTAAATACCTATCTTTCATTAATAAAAAAGCATCACTATCACATAATACGTAGGTTTGCTTAAATGATAAGGAAGGAAAGAATAACTATTGGAAATTAGTTTTGATTTAATGATTAAATATAATCATATTTATTATTAAATGATTATTAGATAAGCTCAGCTATTTCTAAGATTGGCTCCTCAACCTAAATATTATCATGGAGGATTAAAAGATCAAGATCGTATCTTTACTAATGTCTATCGCGATGGAGATCCTTATATTCAAGGTGCCTTAAAAAGAGTAAGAATATTTATAATCATAGGGTGATTGGCATAGAACAAAGGATATATTGACAATGGGTTAAGATTGGATTATAGATGAAATCAAAAAGAGTGGTCTTAGAGGAAGAGGTGGAGCAGGATTTCCAAGTGGTTTGAAATACTCATTCATGCCAAAAGTCAATCCAGATGGAAGGTATTTTAATTAATGCAATTATCAATTAAAGACCTTCTTATTTGGTTATAAATGCAGATGAATCTGAGCCAGGTACATGCAAAGACAGAGAAATCTTGAGACATGATCCTCATAAATTAGTAGAAGGAGCTTTATGTGTTGGATTCGCAATGAGAGCTAGAGCAGCATACATATATTGTAGAGGAGAATTCTGGGTAGAAGCCAATGCCTTATAATAAGCAGTGGATGAGGCTTATAAAAAGGGATTTTTGGGTAAAAATGCATGCGGTAGTGGATATGATTTTGATGTTTATGTTCACAGTGGAGCAGGTGCTTATATTTGTGGAGAGGAAACTGTATTCATTTAATAATAATAATTATTAGGGTTTGATAGAATCCTTAGAAGGAAAGCCAGGAAAACCAAGACTTAAGCCACCTTTCCCAGCTAATGCAGGTTTATGGGGTTGTCCAACTACTGTAACTAATGTTGAAACTGTTTCAGTTTGTCCAACCATTCTTAGAAGAGGAGCTAATTGGTTTGCATCTTTTGGCAGACCCAACAATAGAGGCACTAAATTATTCTGTATTTCTGGTCATGTTAACAATCCTTGCACTGTTGAAGAAGAAATGTCTATTCCTCTAAAAGAATTAATTGAAAGACATTGTGGAGGAGTCAGAGGAGGTTGGGACAATCTTAAATGCATTATTCCTGGAGGATCTTCTGTTCCTATGTTACCTAAAGAGATCTGTGAAACTGTTCTTATGGATTTTGATGCTTTAAGAGATGTAAGATCTGGATTAGGAACTGCTGCTGTTATTGTCATAGATAAATCTACAGATATAATTGATGCCATCTTAAGATTAAGTAAGTTTTATAAACACGAATCATGTGGTCAATGTACACCATGCAGAGAAGGTACTTCATGGTTAGTTGATTTGTTGGAAAGAATGAAAGTAGGAAATGCTGATTTTGCAGAAATTGATTAATTAGAAGTATTTGAATCATATTAAATTGAAAGGAATTAACATATTAAATAGAAGGACATACTATTTGTGCTCTTGGAGATGCTGCTGCATGGCCAGTTTAAGGATTGATAAGATCTTATAGGGAAGAAATTGAAGAAAGAATTGAAGATTACCATGCTAAACACCCAGTCAAGGCTAGACAATTACGTAGTCATCCTTAATAATCAAACCATTGATATATACATAAAATATTAATATCACCATCTTGGTATTGTCTGAGATCTCTTTTTCTATTATTTTAATAATTTTAAACTCTTTTTCTTTGCTTTTTCATCCAATATTTTTAATTTTTCTCTAAATCTTCTTATTTCAATGAGTATTTATCTAAGATAACCTTATCCTTTACTTCTTATTTCTTTAATTCTATTTTTTCCTTTTTAATTTACTCTCTAATTTTGTTTATTTGTAAATTTAAATTTCTTATTTTTGTCTTATATAAATCATTTGCTCTTCTTAACATAATGGATCTTACTTTTGTTTTAGTTCCTATATTTAATTTCTTAAGAAATACTGCATACCTTTCTGCAACAGTTCGAGTCTCTTTCTTTAAATGTTTCAAATAATCTTAATTATTTAACTTTTTTGATAAGGCTCCTAAATTTTTAGTTAAATCCACTATTTTTTTATTTTCATATTCTTCTATATCTCTCTAATAGGAGAGATCTTTTGCTATTACATCTATAGTTGTAGATTATGTGATTATTTAATTATTCTCTTTAGGTACTATCTCTAATGTGATAAGTTAAGTCTCTCTATTTCTATCATATTTAATAATTTTAGTCCATTGTCCTCCAACTAATGGTTCTGCCAATAATTCCCATTTTCTTTTATCAAAAAACTAAAATTAATCACTTGCAATCAACAAATAACATTAATTGCAATTTGTTTCTAAGAATTTTATCATTTTATTAAATTTATCCAAATTTACTGTTCTACCCCAAGGAGGATTAGTAATTACAATCAAATCATCCTTTTTTAATTTGCCTTTAATGAATTCTTTATGCATGTTCATGAAATCCAATTAAGCAATACTTAAATTTTCAAAAGATTTACTTCTTAATTGTGGTGATTATTGACGTATAATTCTTTTTAAATTGTTAAACAAATCCAAATTTTTTTAAAAAATTCTCAATTATTATTCATTAATATCATGAATTCAGAAGATAATTTTTGATTATATCTCTCCAATTATCACTATGATTCTTCAAACATCTTTTAATGCTTAGTCGAAATTCAAGATGTGCATACATTGGAATGTATGGATGAACTTAAACCTTCTGCATATTTCTCATAAATTCTCTTACATTCCTTGCTTTATAGGTCTATTTATTCTAATATTAAGGTATGTACTTCATGTAGATTTATACAATATATTATTAAGATTGTCAATTGAAGTCTCAAAAAACACAGCTGAACTTGGATATATGGCTAATCTTTTAAAATGATTTACGTAATCTACTCCGTTTTGCTGAAATATTGAATTGGGCTAGTTATTCAATTAAAATAGTTTATAACCCTGGAGATGTTTAAGCTAAAAATTTATAAATTGACATGAATAAATTATATATATTATAAATTCTAGAATATATTTATTATACTGATATCTTTAACTTAATAATATTTAGAGGTTCAATCATAGGGTAGAATAGTAGTTATTAATCTTAGTTCCAATTTCTATTCAACATTGAAAGTGTTACTTCTAAATTTTATTCCTATTTGAATAGATAGATCAACGGTCTACTTGCAAATTTTAATAGATCTATGTTATGAAGCATAAGAATATTAAGTAGTCCTAGAAACTCTATTAAATTTTCATCTATTTATCTCAAATAATTTATTTTTAATTATAGATAAATTATATATGATATTTAAAATATATAGATAAAAAAATCAAAAAGCATGACACTTGGCCAAAAATTATAAGAAATGTCGACCTAGAATAAGATATTTAAGTTATACCATATTAGTTGAATTGATGATCTTCATATTTATGAATTTAAATCTAAATTTATTCTTTCTGTTTATCATTACATTTCGAGTAGAAATTTTGCATCACATAATTTCCAAATTAATTATTAATTAAAATTAGTAACATTGGAGGAAAACAATCATTCATTAGGATTTTGCAAATATTTGCAATATCATCATCAGATGCCAATGTAATGTATTTTTAAGCTACAATACTTGATAATCAATAAATAAAAATACCTGGCATATTTATCTTAACTGACTTCCAAAATTCTAGCTTTGATATATTTACCAATGACTTCAAATCCTTTTGATGGTCCTTAATTGATCATATGTTGGACTATATAATTTCCATATTAACAGAACGATAATTTCTCACATAAAGGTATCAGGGAAATGTAAAGAAATTGTAATTTAAAATTGGGAAATGTTTCTAAACATTTTTAAGCAATTCTACATCCATATGGATGTGAGACTATATGATCAATATTATTTGTCACAATATCAATTATAAATTCTGCATCAGATGCCAAGTCTATGATTTTTTAGATTACATGATTTCCGCATTAATCGAATATGAGATTCAATACTTGGTTTTTGATTGATTAGATTAATTTTATTTTTTGATGATTTTAAATGAAATCTAGTAATTTTTAAATGACTCTACATCCAAATTTATCTTAACACATCTCTATGATATAAGGATGAAGCTATTCAAAAATTAGAGTTCTGATATTTTGATTGCAATTTTCAATTATTTTCTGAATAACATAATTTGCAAATTTGTGTTTAGAGAGAAGTGGTAAATCATCTATTATGGATTTAAATATTTTATCTCTTTAAAAATCATTTCCTTGAATAAAGGATTATTGAATGATTAAAGATGCATATTAATCTTAACATTATTATGACTAAAAATAGAGTAGTAAAATTACAATGGATAATTCTTAATCTGTTGAAGATTATAATTTCTTAGTTCGTTTTTATGAGAAAAATCCATCTTAATAACAAGGGTAATAGATTGGAGGTTGAGAGATTATGTATTGATTAAATTCATGACTCATTGAATGTTATTTTTGTTGAATGAAAGCTGATTAGACAGTAAAATAAAAGTTATTTGGATCATTAGAAGGAAATTCTTATTAACTTATTTAATATTAATGATAATACCTTCCATCTTCAAGAACAGGTGGAATTTCTTTGAAATCTTTGAAACTTTTGATAGGCTAGATGATGTAATAGAGAGAATATTTACAGATTGAGAATGTTATTATGATTTAGTAATAGAAGATCTGAATTCTGAACATTCTGATTCATTCTCTAATTATATAAGAGATTTATTACCATCTAGCAGAGAACCTATCATATCTTTTTCGGATTGTTAAGTTTCTTGCATTGATTTATTAAGTAATAAACACAAAATTATATAATCAATATTCAGTATTATTTGGATTTGGAGGAGTTGAAGAATTCTCTAATGAGACCATTAAATTTGGTTTGTAGTTGTTATTATTTTGGTAAGGGTTTTAATTGTTTGATTAATATTTTTTTGTTTTTCTAAGGTGATTTAGTTACAGGAATAATTTCACAAGGTGAGAATTATACAGATTGTATAGCTTTACGATCTTTAAGTAATCTATTAATTGTTTTTTATTGACGTATGACTTATTATTTAATATTTTATAGAAAGCAATTTGAAGTTGGAACATATTTATGACTTCGAGAATGAATAATTTATGGTTATTCAGTTTTGATACGTTATTATTAGGGTGATGTTGATTTTGAGGGTGATGTTTATAAATGCATACTTTCATCTAGTTCTGGTTTAGATCTTAAAATGAATAAAGGATTTCTTGCATAGATTCTAAAATTCTTTTTTTTATGATCATTTCTCATATACTTTCTAGCTCCATCCAATTTACTTAGAAATACATCTGCCAATCTTGTTTTCTTATGATAGGCTATTTCACATAATTGATTAGGTAATTGATCTTCTTTGAGTGCTGTCTGTCCACATTGATCACATACACAACTTTTACGTCGAACTTGAGTTGTATCTAATTTTGGTCCATCAAGGTTCTTTGTAGAAAGATGATGTTTATTATACATAATATATTAATTAATGGATTAATCTGCAGTGGCCTTAAAGGTTGATATAAATTCAATTATTGTTAGGCTGAGGTGAAAGAGTATCAAATCAGCAAGATAGATACTAATGTCATTTTATTCATTTTATTGGTGTCTAAGAGGGATGGATAGTAATGGACATTAGAAAAGAGGTACTCTGAATTTGATGATTTGAATAATAACTTAAAGAAGGTAAGATAAATAATTCATTATAGGTATTCACAACTTTACCTCCATTGCCAGGAAAAACATTGTTTAAGTTGAAGGAACATGTAGATATTGAGAAGAGAAGAGTGGGACTGGATTATTACATTAAGGTAAAAAGATATGAATAAGAGTAGGAATTATTAAAAAGACCAGATGTGTTTAATTCTGAGTCTATGAAACAATTTTTATAGTTGGAGAAGCATGCTTAAGAATAAGTGGTCAATCCACCCAAGATGTTAGGAGAAATTACAGGATTCATACATGGATTAAGAGATTTCTATATAGAGAGATCATAGAGTAAAAAAAATCAATTATTAATTCTCTCTAGATGTCATTTTTGTGTTATCCTCAGATATGAATGTGGCTAGTAGAGTTGATGCTTATTTAACCAATATGAAAATGCCATGGGAAAAAGAAGCACCTCCAACTCTATTGGCAGTTGGATGTTTGGAATGTTGGGTGAAGACTAATGATGAGAACGAATTCAAGTATGAGAGAATGTGGAATAAAACCTATCCATCATAAGCAATTTGTTTATATTGGGATGCAGTGACGTCAACTCTAATTGTTGGATTAGATGAAGGAAAATTGAATTTGTTAAAAGTACCTTAAGAAAGTCAATTTATAAGATATGATGAGGTACATTAATCATTAATTAATATTAGTAAGCAGATATCAAGGCACATTAGGGTAGAGTGATGGGTGTATTTTATGATTCCATAAATTCACATATTCATTCTGTATCAGAAGATAAAAAATATAAAGTACTTGATTTTTAAAGATAAATCACAGTTGCAGAGCTCTAACCAAGTTAACATGGTTTGACTGGTTTAGCAGCTGATAAAGACAATAGAAGAATATTTATTTCAGATAAAGGAGGTTATATACATGTCTTTGAAATTACATCTGCAACTATGGGTCCATCTTTGGCTGTCTCAGTAGCATCTTAAACACTCTCTCCTATAAGAGGCATCTTTTTTGATCCTGTAAAAAACTATTTGTTCACAGCTGGTTTTGATTAAGGTGAAATTGGTATCTTTGAAGTTGGTAAATCTGGAAGAGAAAAATTTACAAAACAAACAGCAAGTTTGAAAGGTAAATTGTAAATGAGAGAAATTGTATGGTCACCTTCTAGAGGAGAATGTATGGTTGGAAATAAAGATGGTACAGTCACTGTATGGAGTGGTAAAAAGGCTGCACCAATATGTACTTATTGTTTATAATATTTTTAGTTGTAATTAAGGCTCATAATACTGATATTACTAAACTCTAATGGTATGAAGATAAACATATGTTAGTAACCAGTGGAAAGGAGAAATCTTTGAAAGTATATTTAATTATTAAATAATAGTTTTGGTAATTGCCTAAAGAATGGAGAGATAAAAAGATTGAATAGTAAGAGGAATAAGAGTATGAACAAATGAAGAAATAAGAAAATATCAAAATAAGTTAAGAATCTACAAAAAAAGTATTTCTATATACATATTTTTTAGAAAGAGTTTGATTCTGATGAGGATGATCTTAAAGGATGGCATAAAATGTGAAATGAATATCAAAATATAATAATATATATATATGTATAGATATATCATTTAAAATCTCATATTTATTGTTTCTTTAACTATTATATCTATTAATGTATAAATTAAAGAAAATGGATATTGGAATAATATATTATTATTATTATTTTTATAAATTGATTAAAAATAATATAATACATTATACTAATCATGTAGAATATTTTTTATTATTATGTTATCTTTTATACTATAAATCTAATTTATTATTAATATTAATAGTTAAGATTATGAAAAGTAGAATAATTATGATGAAATATTAAATTATGAATTTGATTTACATTAGATAGATAATTTATGTAATATTTATATATTAATTTTAAGAAGTAAGATTAAATTTTAATGAATTAATTATTTGTGATAGTTTATGAAATAGATAATTAATGTATCATGATTATTGTTATGTTTGTCTTTATTCAGCAACTCTATTTAATGATAATGTTATAGCTTAAGTCCAATTTTCAACATAGAAATCATATTAATCCTTCTCTTCAGGATTAAAATATTTGAAACATTCATCAGGTGGCATTTCTTTACTAATCAATTAATAATAGACTATTACGTGGAAGTTGTTGCAAAACAAGAATGATCTCTTAGTAATTAATCTAATTTTTCTTCATGAGTTATTTTATATTTATTATGTGAGGATTAAACTTCTAAAAATTTAAGTGCATGTTTTTTAGTTCTAACATCTAAACCTCCATGATATATTTCAAATGTAAATGAATAAGGAATCTAAATGTGATTATAATAAATTTACCTTCAAATCATCATAAGCATAATCCATTGAGGTACCTGGAGAAAGATATCCAATTTCATGGCCACAAGATCCCATTTTACATGTTTCACAATGTTTCTCTTTAACTTCTGTTAGAATTTGCATCATATTGGAAATATTTTCAGATGCTAAAAATTTACATAATATTTTTACGTTATTCTTTGCTATAAGCATATGGAGTAAAAAGTGCCAAGGTTCCAGAATGAATGGAAAAGAAAACATGTGGAGAGAATTTCTTAAGTTCATCTCTCACTGTTTATGTTTCTGCTTCAGAAAATGCAAATGGTCCAGGAGCAGTTCTTACCATTTCTGGATCATGATCCTGAGTAATTAGTGTTAAATACTTTAGACCAATGAGATTTGTAATTACGATTCAAATCAACTCCATTTTCATTTTCTCTTTTACAAAAATCACCAGATTCAACTTTCTCTCTAGAAAGTGGATTAAGATTGACTATCATTCGTAATTCATAATTATCTTTGATTGATTTCATATCTTCATTTTGATTACAGAGTTTCTTTACAAAATGTAAACCCGTTTCTGGAGAGATCAATTCTCTTGCATGTTCTCCAAAAAGTACAAATCCTTTATTTGGTTTATTTTGATTCTTATTTAAAGTGACCATTGACAATTTAGGATAATCTCTAACCATTTCTAATTCTACTCCATCACACTTTTCTATGGTTTAAGCAATTTCAATATAAATATCCTATATTGGATGTTTAAATTAAATAATACTGTAGAACGATGATAGAATTATGGAAATTCAAGGGAATGCACATTTAAAAAGATCATTACTAACAGAATGAAATTGTTCATTTTTATAATTTAATATTACTTACTTATAATTTAAGATGTTATATATAATCTTTAAGGTATTACTACTGATAACATATTTACAATATTTGGTAATCTATAATAAAAATCAATTAATATAATGCTTAAATGAATGAAGAATCAAACTATACCCAAGTAAAATTAATATATTTTTAATTGAAAGGTTTCTAATAGTCTATATATATTTGACTTTAGAAATAATATATTTATTACATTTTAAGAAGATATATTAATTTATTCATTATAGTGAATGTCTCAAGATTCTAATTAACTTAATTCCGATATAAGATAACAACAATAGAAATAATATTTAGTTCAATCAACAATCAATATAATATTATTAATTAATGAAACCAACATATTAATATAATGATTAAAGGATAGAAATTAAGCTATAATATTTGTTTCATAAACTATAATACATTCTTTTTTAAAACCATTTTATCTATACATTTTAATTTTGACAGAAAATCTAATACTACTGTCAAAATCCTTTCATCAAATCTATATAAGGAATTAAGATTAAATTTTGATGAATAAAATATCTGACATAAATATCAAAAAATTGAGGAATTACTTAAGGTTGATAAGAAAAAGATTATTATCAAGCATTATCTCATTTGATCAAGAATTACTATATAAAATTAACCAGATTTTTTAATTCACTAATACACCTTAGTAAGAATAGAAACTTCATTTTTAATTCATCTCAAATTAATTAACAAGATAGTATTTAAATTATTAATGTAATCTATTGAATGTAAAGATAAAAAATGAAAATTTATTAAACTAAAATCATGCTAGTGATTGAACAAAATTGTGTGGAAAGTATCCTTTAACTTAATTCTTATCTTCTCCATACCACCATCCATTCGTTGTTCTCTTTAATAGTTTTATTTAATCTCCTTTCTTAAAGCTTAAATCTATATCCTATCAAAATCATTAAATATCTTTACTTTCTATGCTTTATAGTCATATTTTGCAATTACATATTAATAATTAGACTATGAATTTTCCTTATTTCTTTTTGATTAATTATCTTATTCTCTTAATATTTACTAATCCATTTGGATAGTTTCATTATCATTATTTTGTTTAAATGATTGAAAATAATGAGAATTTTCACTAGTTTCTTAAATGACTCTTTTAGGTGCATTTAATTACAATTAATAAATGTTTTTATTTAATACTCCTTATTTGTCTACTAATCCTAGATCTGTAAAATAAGGACTACCCACCTAAGGATCATTAATGTTTATAAATTAATTAAATTGTTCTTGTAATAATACATTTCTCATTGGCTTAGGAGATTCATTAAGAGGAGGTGTGTGATTTGTTATTATAATATTATGTTTTGAATTATTATTGCTTTTATTTCTGAAGGATATTTCAGATGATTCATTAAATTTTAAAGATTCAACATTTAAAAAGAATCCATTAACATCGAATTCTTCTGGTAATTAACAATTTCTGAGAGCAGGTAAATTGAGATTTTATGTTTTAGAAATGAAATCTAAAATAAATGCAGTTGAATGTTTAGATATTTGGATAAGAGATTCATATGCAAATAACATTTAAGGCTTAAAGTTTTCTACAATTTTCTAAAAAAAGGATAGAAATTCTATGCAGATTAAACAATTATCACAAATAAATGATTTTAATCCATTATTAATTGCAATTTAATCTTATAATTGTTTATTTAATGATTCAGTTTTCTTTTATTCCATTTAAAGATTGAATTTTAAAGGTTTCATCTATTAAATTTAATCATTTATATTAATTAATTGATTCTGATAGATTTTACGTTCATTTTATAGATTTTAATTGAGATCTTTATTTGTTGATTCTAATGTTTAAAATTTCTTTGTCAATTCATTAAGAGCTAATTACAATTTTATGGATTACTCTTTTAATTCTTGATTTTCTTAACGAATTTTCTCATAATATTCATCTTTATTAAGTATATTTTCAATAATCATATTGGCCATTGCATTACTTGTATTAAGAAAGAGTGCATCTTATTCAGTAATATGATTAAAATTCAATTTTCTGTTACTTTTTTATTTTTGAGGTGTTGTATTTGGTGATATTGATTTCGTTTATCCTTAATTAACTTATGCATTTTCTAGTATTTATAATAGTTCTTATTTTTTATTTAACTATTTTTTAGTTTCTTTTTTGTTGACTATTGAGATTTAACTTTAAAGTTATTATATTGATTTTTAATTAACTGGTAGTATACCATCAACACTCTTATTTAATTTCTGATGTTATGAGAATGCTCCAGGTTAAATTTGAATTTTATTATTAGGAACCAATTTCTAAAGGGAATACATTTTAAATTTAATTATCGTTATATCATAAAAATATATGTACTTTTAGTTTTGATTAAATAAAATATCACTCAGTTGATTTGTGAACATATATACATCAATTAGCAAATGAATTTGTATATAATTTAGTATTACTCACTTCTTTAAATATATTGAATGTTATATGATAGGGAGGAGAATCCCAAAATTTAATATTATTATTATTCAGAATGATCTATTTAGTTTCTGATTGAAAATGTACATAAGTAGTTAAGATTATTTTGGAGAGATGAAAATTAATTAATAAAAGTTATAACCATCTAGTTATTATGTGTGCTTTGATGGTAAATTTAGCATTTCATAATCATAATAGTATAGAAAAATCTTAAATTTTGATTATCTAATAAATCCTATATTCTTAAAGCAATAGCATTTTTTACAATAGTTAATGTATCTGGAGTAAACTCATGTATTATATCATTCTAACATCAAGAGTCTATCTGCTTTTTAAGTAAAAAATATTCAAAATAGTCTCCAGTTATTTCATGATGAACATATATAATAGATGTAAATTCATCAAATAGAAAACACTCAATTCTTCAATAAATCAAATCTACTTTTGATGGATATTAAATCTTCAGGAATACTTAACCTATTTTAAAACTTAAGAGAATGATATTATGAAAATGATAACCCATATTCTATAATTCATATATTTGAACTAATTTTTTGGATTATATAAACCTCATTCAATCATATATCTTAAAATTATTGTTTTGAAAATTTTTAATTCTCTTCATTTGTTAAATTAGTAGATTACTCTCATATGTATCAGGAATCCTATATACATAATAACCTTTGTATTTTGTATTAATATTATTACTATAAAGATATGAGTTATCATATATTTAATATCTTCAATTTTGGACTAAAATCCTAAATTTTAGTAGGAATCTGAAGTTAAAGAATACTAAGTTTTATTCAATTTGAAATACACTTATTTTTGCTATTAAGAACCCATTTCTTTATACAAGATTCCAGATTCTCATATTGTAAGATGATTGTAATCATCTTTTGTAAATTTTTTATTTATTGATGTTCTTTTGAAATAGTTCATTAAATTCTTTATTTTCTAAGACAGATTGATATTTGATAGATGCAGTTGTACTTGATAAAAGATAAAGTTCTTTTTTAACAGCCTTCATTCTTTTTTTGATTGATATTGCTCTTCTTTGATCAAAATAATACATTATTATTAAAATTATAAGATTAAAAGTGAGTTCTAATAAATGATGACGGATATATAATTGAATGATTAAAATAAATAATATGAAAAGGGTTTAAGATTAAGAAAAAAAGGGAAAAATCGTATCCAAATATATTATAATTAATTTAAATGGCTGGAGAGAAAATTTCAGGATAAGGGAAACGTAAATGCCAACCAAGATGCCCAGAGCATTAGTTTAATCTCCATCCAAAAAGTTAAAAGTGTTGGTTAAAGTAATCTACTAACATTGATTTCTGTCCCTTGTACAACGATGCTGTAACAGATATAATATATAATACATAGCTGGCCTGTTTTGAAAATATTGTTCCAGTCTTTAATTAAGATGAACAATAATGTTTACCAGGTTTCATTTTAGAAGTGGATAGAGTAAGAATTAATTGTATATTATTTAAATTAGAATGACTACTTGAGAAGCATGTAAAAATATAAAGAGGATCATCAAAGAAAGATCCAAGAATACACAATGAAAAAAACTAAATTGGTAACATATTTAGTAAATGTTAAGTAAATTCCAAAACCAGGTCGTAAACATAGATATTGTGGAGTGTGTCGTAAACCTTATGCAGATTACTTGGAAGTAATTATGATATTTTTAAAGAATAGCACATAAAATCTTCAGATCACATCAATTGTTTTAGCAGACATGACTTTGTGCATGTGATACTAAAAATAATTGATGAAGATTATAAATCAAGAGATGAAAATAAAATTTAAAACGACTCCAGCACATACCCTTCAAAAGCAGTGATGCCTAAAAAAAGAGGTCCAAAGCCAAAAGTATAAGTCGAATAAGGAGAACCAAAAAAGAGAGGAAGAAAACCTCTTGAACCTCAGACAGCAAAGCGAATAAAAACTTAATAAATGAGAGAAGTATTGATCCCTGTTCGATAATAATAACCTCCTCCTCCTCCTCCTCCTCCACAGACATACTTTCCTTAGCCATATTACTTTCAATATCATTCTTTAAATTAGATGATTCAATATGGAGCATTGTAAATTCCACCACAATTTCGTGTTAGTTTTCCATTCCAAATGCCTGTTGTAGCTGATATGTAAATGGAAATGAGATGTGAAGATATGAGTAACTTATTCAATTACCTTAGTTGTAGATGGTAAAATTGATGATCGTCCTCAATTTGATTGAATATTATAATAATTATTATATAAAACACCTAAATAAAACCATCCCAAATTATTTCTTCACATTTTTGTGCAAATCAACCTCATATCACACTTACTACATTAATGTTTCATAAAAATAACCATAATAATGGAGCCTATTCAAATCGGATAATCTTACACAAAAAATAGCTCAACTTGTCTACAGAAACATTCATCTGGATGAACTTCGTAAATCTCCTTACAGGAATACTACAAAACACAAATACTCATCTTATTTTTGAATCTAATGAAATATATTTGGCAGGTATTATTAATATAATAATGATTTAGGCAATGATGAAGAATAATTACGTGTAGCTCAATTCAAAATAGAATACATAGCATATTAGGAATTTAAAATGATCTATGTTATGAAAGATCAACGAACTCATGTTTCATATAAACCATATACATCAATATTCTATTCTAAAAACTACAAAGAACTCTATACTAAATACAGAGGGACTTGTTTATTTGTTAAAGACAAATTAATTAAGGAATAGAAATAATTACAAGAATAAACAGGATATCATAAGAATTTTGATATGGAAATGTATGAATCATTTGTGATTGCTTGGATTCCTAAAAGAAAGGAATAAAAAATAATACAATTATTTTAAAATTGGATAACTGAATACAATCAATCAATTAATTTTACTCCAAAATATGAATTAAGACCAACTATTAATAGAGAATATTTTAATGATGCTGATCCACTCTAATAAATTGCTATGACTTATATTGATTTTATTCTATTCTATTCAGAAAATGATGTTGAATAATTTCAATTATAAAATAAAATCTTGATTAAATTGGTTGATGATGGATGGAAAATTCAATTTAAAATTTATTCATCAAATCTATTATATTGTTAATAAGCATAATAAAATATAAATGATTTTTTTAATTAATAATCATTAGAAATATTTAATATGGAATTATATGATTTGTGTGAAGATTTTGACAAATTTATTTTTGATTTGGAAGGAATATTGAAGAAAAAATGCAATTAAATAGTTAGATTGTATAAACTCAATTCAATACTATCCTTAGTTAAAGAAATAGATAGAAGATTTGATACTAAAATTTAAAATTATGTATTCAGTTTAGGATATAAATAATGTTTGTTTTTTTCTAAGTAAAGAGACAATACTATGGCATTCAAAATTATTAAAGATCTTATTGATTTAAGGTTAAAATTCAATTAAATAATGAAAAAGAAATAATTAGAAATGTCTTCATTATCATAATCATTTTAAAGCTGTAAATCTACATTATTATATTCTCAATAAGGTAAATCTGCAATAATGCCTTAAATATTGAAAGAGAAGGAATTAATCTCTTCTCAATTATTTCCTTAAGAATGGAAAGGATAATCAACACTTCCAGATCTCACTACTAAATATTGTGAAAATAAGATTAATTCAAGTATTCATTTAGACTTAAAATCAATAGTTTCTTTGAAAAATTCCTCATAGGCCCAACAATAAAGCAGTTTTTCAAGTGATCAAAAGTCTAGGATATCTAAAGAAAATATTCAATAACCTTGTATTAATTAATCTGGATATTAAAATGATGGAACTTTCAATTCAATGGAATCTTTTAGAAAAGATTATAATAGTCTTGATAGTAGTGATATTAGTGATATAAATGAATTACAAGAATTTTGTCATGAAATTTAATCATAATCTAGACATAAACATAAGAAAATAATAGAAGAAGAAAAGTTCTCTTAATTAATTTAAATTCATCATATATCTTAATAATTTATAAGACAAGTATTATAAATAGGAATTGATAAGAAATCAATTGTATATAAAGTAAAAGAGTCTATGGTATTAAATTTAAAGGATTGGGAATCAAGTTTAAGAAAGTATTTATAAAATTAAGATATTTAAATTGATTAATTAGAATTGATTATTCGTAATGATTCAATAACAATCAATACAAAATTAAATTATAAATAAGTATCTACTATTTGTGATTAATTTTTTGCAGGTTCAACTTATGTTGTAGTGTAATTAAATAGAAATTCTGAAGATTTCAGAAATCAATTAAAGGATACATATTAAATAGAATCAAAACAAACAAAATTCGAATAGACTGGATTAATTACTAAAAATTAATATGAATAATTGTAGGTAAATGAAAATGGTAATTATTTGGCTATGGAATTATATAATTATCTATATTTTGAAACAAATATCTAATAGAGGATTAATAAATTAATTAATTGTCGTATAAAAGAATTAGATGAATCTATGCCAATATCAGAAGTGTGTATTAGAAATAAGATTATAATTGTGTTATCATAATAGCAATTAAATTACTTAGGAGAAAACTATCAAGAGCTAGAGTGTAATAAATTGATCAAATTTGGAAAATATCTCTCTAATACATTTTATTATGTAGAAATAGAAAATAATAGAGACTTACATTTGGATGCAATAGAATAACTGAGAAAGATTGGTTAGGATTTAGTGAATATTTATAGTAATAAGAAAAGATAGAAATATAAGAATTAACAAATAATTCAATTAAAATAGAATAGTTGGAAATTATGCATATATTCTAATATAAAGAAGTTTTACATCAAATTAATAAATGATCTATTAGATATGAAATTTAATGAAAAGGAATATCTTCAAATATTTTAAGCAGGTGTTAAATTATCTGAACTATAAATAGATTTGGGGAAATTTTAAATAAAACATGAAAAAGATATTAGTAAATTGGATTAAATGATTTTAGATGATTCAAATTGTAATTATACTCTTTATATGAATTTAGATAAATGTGTATCTTAGAAAATAGATCATCTTACACCAGGAAATTATCTAACTATAGTTGTTAGATCTGAACAATTACCAATTGAAAATGTGACTTAACTTTATCCTGAAACAAGTCTCATAAGGTATTTAATTTATTATTATTTTTAGAGGTTATTTTGAAATATAAAGAAACTATTCCAAATAATAACACTTTTGAAATAATATAAATGCATATATATATATATATATATTTAATTGTTAGAATTATTATTCTATATCAATTATTTACATAATATTCAAGTAAATAATTATGTTTAGGTTTCTACATTTTGATAATTAATATAAGAATAAATTAAAGATGATTCCTTAATTGTCTTCGAGAATCATAGCAGTTAACATAATATAATTTATAAAATAATTAATATGACTGAACAATAAAACTTAAAGGAAGATTCAAATAAGAACCTAGTTGGTACTGCCAAAGTAGTTCCTAGAGGATCAAAAGAGATTTCCAACCTTTTTGGGGATCGAAGATCTTCATATAATATTGAAGGTTACGATCGCGTTATTGCAGACGAGTAATTGAACATCCTATAACAGAATTACTGATTAGTTACAACAAGGAATCCCATTGATAGATAAGGCAGTTATTGCATTAGTTGTGCTATTCACTCTTCTAGTCTTTATCAATTTCTCATTTACATGTAAATTGTTGTAAAAAATAATAATAGCAAATGATGCTAAAGAGGATCCTAATATAGATAAGACATTATTTGTGACTAAGATAATAGAACTAGTAATATTAATTCTATTTGTTTTGGAAATATCTATCAGATGTTATTAAAATGGATTTATTGTATTATATTGCATTTGATCATAGATTTATTTTTCAGATTGTTGGTCATTTTTTGATGCATTAATAATTGTTGCATCAATAATCTTAATAATTTTGGATTTGAATCTATAAGGTGATGCATTTACTACTATAAGTAAGGTGTTGAGAGGCATCTTTAGATTTTTAAGATTGTTTTTAGTGTTTCGTAAAGTAAATATATTGAATTATATATATTACAATAGTATAATCAAGTGAAAAAAATCAATAATGCAGGATCAAGATATACAGTAAGATCACCAGTTGAAAAAGTGATTGAAATTATGCGTGATTTGGCAGATTAATTTGAGGATCCAGACATAATCAAATAATTAAATTGGGGAATCACTCATATTTCAAATAATACTGTATATGAACCAATAATAGAAGGTAGGAAAAGTGAAGCATTAGGTTGGTTAAATTAACCTTAAAATTAATTGATGGTTTCTTAGGAATCAAAGAGATCTAATTCAATAGATATTATTTATTCAAATGATACAAAATTGCCTGAATCTTTAAGACAAGATTTTGCATAAAATATATTGAAATTAGATTATGATTATTTCTCTTTATTTGAAAAGTATGATAGTGCCATCTTAACTAATTTGATGTGTTATTATTTTGAAAAAGAACATTTATTTAGCACTTTAAAAATATCTCCTGATTCTTTTAAAAAATGTATGGATCGATTAGGATCTAGTTATCATAAAGAGAATCTCTATCATAATGTAATTCATGCTTTCGATGTTACACACACAGTATATTTCTTTATTGAAAAATGTAATTTTAAAGAAATTGGAAAATTGACTAAATTAGATTATTCAATTCTATTACTCTCTGCAGCTGCACATGATGTTGATCATCCAGGATTTAATAATATATTTTTAAATAATACAAGACATGAATTGGCTATGACTTATAATGATAAATCTTCACTTGAATAACATCATGCTGCAACTCTATTCAAATATATTAGAGATACTGAATTATTTGCAAACTTTTCATTATAAGATTTCAAGTATTTTAGAGAGAAGTCTATTAGTATGATTTTGAGTACAGATAATGCAATGCATGGAAAAGGTATTTATGATTTAATTATTAGATTTTAATAAATTAAAGGCAAGATTAGCATCTAATGATTTTGATCCTGGTAATAAAGATAAAGGTATTTGTTTTGACACTTTGTTACATGCAGCAGATATCAGTAATCCCTTTAAACCAATAAAGAATTATGAGTAATGGACTTTTAGAGTTTTAGGAGAATTTTGGTAATAAGGGGATAAGGAAAAAGATTTGGGACTTCCAATCACTATGTTATGTGATAGAAGAACAACCAATGTTGCAAAGAGCTAGATCGGATTTATAGATTTCATGGTAATTTATATATTTATTTTAGGTATTACCTTACTATAATACTCTTCAATAAATTATTCCAGTATTAGCTGAATTTATGGAATAGATTTCAGAAAACAAAAGGTATTGGGCTGAATAAATTGAACACTATCAAACATTACTTAATACATAATGATTGTTTATCATGAATTTATAAATTTTGTTTATTATAATTAATTATTAATGTCTGGTAGTGATTCAGAACTTGAAATGATACCTTTTGAGGTAGCTAAATAAGCAGAAATTGAAAGAAAAAGATAAGTAGCTGAATAGAAAACATAAGCAAATTAAAAAAAACAATTATAGAAGGATTAAATAAAACAGAAAATTAAAAAGGATAAAGAAATATAATTAAAAGCTAAACAAACTAATTTATTTGAAGATGAACCTCCTGAATAAAGTAGTAGTACTTAATCACATTTCACTAATAATAAAATTGATGAATCATTCTAAAGAAATTTGAATGAAAAATTATCTGAAAAAGTTATTAAATCCATTAAAATGCCATAAATATAATAAGCAACAACAATCCCAATTGAAATTAAATCTAAAAAAAGTATATATATATATATATATATAATCATAGTAATTAAGAAATTTAATGAAAAAGTATCAATAGAAACATTAGGAAGAGAAGTGGATCATAAACAAAATTCATTATAATCATTAAATTTCTTAAAGTAACATTTAATTGACAAATAATAAAGAGTACCTTTGTCTAAAATCATTTCAAAAAAAAAATGAATTGGTTTTATTTTTTTTATTATTTTTTATATAATTTATTATGTTTGAACAAAAATAATAAAATTTAAGAGCTTTAATCAAAAAAATTCTAAATATTTATCTGAAAATAACAAAAAGAAAGAATTACCCAAAAACTAAAAGCTTTAAAGTATAATTAGGATGATACTAGGTTTATATAAGGTAAAGAAACTCCAGTTGAAAAAAAAGGATGTTTGATTTTGAAGATTGTTAAAACTGTTAAGAACCATAACAAACTTAATTTTATTATAAAAATTACACACATCTTATATCTTTTATTAAATTATTCATAAGAAATTTAATTGATTAATTTCTATTTATCTTCTTTATTAATTTTACAACTTATTTTTGTTAAGGATATGAGAGAATATCAACTATGAAAAGTAATCTTAATAGATAATAACAATTTGGATATTTATTTCACTATTTTAAACTATTTATCACTCCATCCATCAATAGTATCTGAGTCTAAACATACTCATAAAATATTATATACATTTAATATGTTATTTAATTATTTACATTCACCTTGATAATCGATTAAAAAATAAAATGTTGTTAAAAATTCAAGTAATAATTTATTTTAAATTTTATATAAGAAAAAAAAATTGATTTGATAGAGTAAGTTTTTACAATTTGTATATAAAAAATAAAACATACAATGTTAAAATCAATTTGAAAGATAATTACATAATTTTTGAATATCTGCTAAACATTCTACATTGATTTTAGATGTTAATATATCTGAAATTAATTGAAAACTTGAAAAATATTAGAGAGTCAACTATTTAGCTTCAAAATCTTTCTTTAAGTTTTGTAAACTATTCTGAGTTCTCTTATTTAGTAATATTCTAAAGTTTGAATTTTGCTTTAAGATATTTTTATGATTGAGTTCTAGATATATATATAAAGTATAAATACTAATATGATTTAGCAAGAGTTCAGAAATTTAGCGATATCTATGTTTATTTAAAGTGGATTATTCTGAATTAGATTTTGTTTACATGATATATTTATCATTTTTTTAAACAAATATAATTACATTATGACAAATTACACGTTATTATTCTATTTATGTATGTTAATAATAATCATTATATATGGATCAGAATTTTATTTAAGCAAAAAGTCTTCAAGAAAAATTGAGTTTAATAAGGTCCCAAGATAGGAGATTACCTCCTATTGAATTGGAGAACTTGTATAAGAGTATTCATGCAGAAACACAACATGCATACAATATATTGGATAAAGCATTGGATAGAAATTTTGGCGGTCTTCTTCCAGACAAAGCTTCATATAGCATGGATTATAATGAGGGGGTTTTTAAGAGAATTACAGAATCTTTGGATAACTTAGAAATGGTTGGACTTTATGCAAAGTATGTTGTACGAAATTGTCGTGTTGAATCACATAGACCTTTACTAAAATAATTAGGATATGTGACAGAGAGATTAATCAGAAAGTTTAGATAATAAGGGACTATTGAAGAACACTTACATTTAAATAAAGAAATAGTAATCGATTTAGTAAGTAAATTATGTCCTAGAGACATGACTTATAATCCAGAATTATTGTAATTAATTTTAAAGGCATATAAAGATTATAAGGATGAAGAATTATTGTAAAGACTAGCTGATTCATTAATATAGTAATGCAAAGATAATAGTAATTAGAATAGTGATCATGATTGGTTAATGCTTATATCAACTTTATTTGATTAAGCTATTGAATAATAAGGAATAAATTTATATATCCTATACAAGAAAATAGGAAGTAACAAGTTAGGTCATATAATTAACTAACATAGAAATTACTTTTTAATTAATTATTTTGATAATCCTGATAAATGTGTGAGAATATTTAAAGGTCTTATAAAATATAGTATTTTAAGTGAAAATCTAGCTATCTTATAAGAAATTACAGATATCTTAGAAGAATAGATGAAGTATAAAAGTAATTAAACTTGTTATCTAATTTTAAGTGAAATATATGTTTAAGTCATTTTACCATTATTATTGCCTTAATTGCATTAAAACACTAAGATCCTTGATATTTTATAAATTTACATGATAGGAATGTCAAGAAGTCAAGAATTATTAAGTGATAATGATATTGTGACAATGTGTGATAGATTAAAATTAGTTATTGATTTGAAATGGAATGAAAGATCTATTTTCGATAAAATATATGGATTTATGAATACAATTCACAAAAAGTATTAAAATAAATTATTTCATCATGATTAATTTTCTAAATTACTCAATATTGCTAGAGAAAGATGTATTGATTAATACAATCAAATAGATCATCATGTATGGGATTGTTTAACTTTAAAAAATTAAAATTTTGATGACTCTTTATATGATAGACCTACTATTGACAATTATGTAGGTTTAGAAAATCTTACTAATACTTGTTTTATGAATAGTATATTATAAGCACTTTATATGACTGATAGATTTCGTTAATTCATTTTGATAAATTCAATACCTGAAGCTAAATAATATAATGCATTAAGAAAATTATTTATGTTATTAAATTTTTAATAATCTGGATTTTGTTCACCATATGAATTAAAGAGATTACTTAGACCTCCATATTGCAATTCAAATGATTAATAAGATGTTGGAGAATTTGCTCATCATTTTTTAGAAGATCTACTTAAATACATACCAAAAGAATAATAAGAAATATTGGAAAGAATATTCTTTGGTACACATAGATCTGTTATTGAATGTCCTAATTGTGATGTTTCATTTGGTCAAATTGAAAAGTTTTTGGGAATTGATTTACATTTAAATAAACATACTGAATTAAAAAATATGATAGCATAAGTATATGAAGAAGAAAAAATAGAATTTACTTGTGAAAAATGTTAACGAAAATCTAATGATATCAAAAAATCACTATAATTAAATGATTTACCTCCTGTTTTATTTATGACAATATAAAGGTATATTTTTATATCCTCTATTATATAGATTTTAATATGATGCTTAATCTTAATAAATGACTAAGATCCTTGCCAAAGTACCTCTCAAATTTTTAATTGATATGAGAGAAGTATTTTAATAATAACATCTTGATGCTTAAGATAGTTAATATATTTTATATGCATTTATTGTACATCTAGGAAAGAATAGTTACTCAGGTCACTATTCTTGTTATGCAAGATCTATGACTAAACCAGAAACTTGGATTTGTTTTGATGATGCTCAAATAAATAAATATGAACTTACAAGTTAAGATTTAAATTCTTAATTGATGTAAAATTAACACAATTATAAATTATAGTGATGAAGAGACACCATATTTACTATTCTATAAAAATAAATCTGGTCACTATTTAAGTATCAATAAATGAAAAAATATGTATTTATCTAATTATTAAAAATATCTTTATTTTCATATATAATATCAATATAATATTACTAATTTTTAAACTAAAAAAAATTTATTTATAATAAGTATTTACTTAAAAATATTATGATATATTAAACTCTTAGATTTATAATTAAAGAAATATATAATTAATTTTAAGATATTTAAATCTTCTATTTTCAAATATAAAATCTACATAATAGTAAGTGTATATTAAATTTAATAATCATTATTATTTAACCACTTTTCTTAAAGCATAACAAATTTTGTGTTCTAATGTGGTTTCAATGTCTACATCTACTTCAAATGTCTTTCCTTATAATGGAAATTTGATTCTATATTTAACTGTTAGTAATCTAAATAAGAACAGATAATCTCTATTTTTATCATAAGCTTCTGCCTCCTTCTTTTAAACAGTAAAGGCTAAAGTACCTTCTAACCATTTATTAATATTATTTCTGAAATCCATGTCATGCTTTAATAATTTACCCATAGCTAATTCTACTTTTTAGAGTAACCCATTCTAAACTTTTGCATCTATAAGGATTGGTACAGAATGACGTAAAGCTTTTCTCAATTTAGCATAAGTTTCTAAAGCTAACCATAATCCTTTACTAGACTTTTGTTACATTTCTTTAAGAGATTCAAAGAATAGTACAAAAGAATTGAGTTTTTTATTATTTGCTTTATTAACACTTTTAACAAAGACATCAAAAACTACATTTGATATAGCATCTCTTGCAAAAGTAATAGCAGCCACAAATGAATCTATAAAATATGTAGTTACTCTCATATCAGATCCTCCACCTAAAACTACACTTTTACCAAGATTTGAATTTTCTTCAACCATTGTTTTATTCTATTTGTTTCTTGCTTTTAATTCCATTTTGGTTTTCCAAAGATTTAAACATAATTATTTTAAAGATTTAGCATGATTTCTTTCAAATAAATCTAAACATGCATCTATTTTTATATGAAATTTCTCAGCCCAAGCTGGTGGCATCCTAGGTTCCATACCACCTGATTAAACACTGATTTACTAGGGCATTGCAGGTTTCTATTAATTATATGATAAATTTACAGCATCTTCTCTAACTTTAGTAATTTCTTCTTATTTAAATCTATTGTCTCTTGCTAACATACTCAATTCTTAGGCATAACTTCTATTCAAATCTAAAATACGTCTAACTTCATGTTCAAGTATTCTAATCTTATCAAATGCATCTACTAATTCATTATCTTTGAGATATAGTGCTTCTGCAAATTGTTTATCTAATGCTTCTAATTTCAGTACTTTTTCTCTTAATTCAGCTTCTAATCTAGCTGTCTGATGATCTAATGTAAATCTTAAGGATGCTATTTCTTCATCAGCTTTTCTTTTTGATTCAGTTAATTCATTAATTCTTTTTCTTTAATCTTAAATCTCAGCATTTTTATCATTAAGTTATTGAGTCAAACTTTGTACATCAAAATTATATTGTTTATCACCTAATTCTAATTTATTTAATAAAAGATCTCTGTCTAATATTAGATTTTAAACATCATTTTTTATTTCAATTTACTTTTCAAATGTTTTTTCTACATTTAGATTTGATTCTTAAGTTTTCTTTTTAATAGTTTCAAATTAAACAGTCTATTGTTGATAAATAGTATATAATTTCTTTAATTGATCCTTATAAAGCTATAATTCATGAGCTACTCTTTAATAATCTGATTCAAATCCTTGTTTGGCATGTTCAGATACATCCAAATCATGTTATAATTGCTATAATGATTAGGTTTATATACTTGTATATGATCATTCATTTTTTAGATTTGATAATTGTATTGTTCTTCCCTTTCTTCAAATTCATGATATCTATCATCATAATAATCTGGTTGATTGAGTTGTTAAGTTGATTATTGGTATTGTTAAGGAATTGGATATTGTGGTTATTATTTTTTAGTGACATATGGAGAATTGTCATAACGTTGAACACCTGTGGGTGATGTAGACATTTTAAATTCTGTCTGTTATTTAAATAAAAATCTAGAATAAAATTAATGAAATTCGTGTTACTAGCAATTTTCTTATTGCTTGTCATGGCTGGAGAAGATTATTATTAATTATTAGGATTGAAGAGGGGAGCTAGTGAAGCTGAAATCAAGAAGGCTTTTAAGAAATAATCTCTGAAATACCATCCAGATAAAAATAAAGGTAATGAAGAGAAGGTAAATTAATTATACTTAATATTATTGTGTAGGCTCAGAAATAATTTTAAAAAATAGTAAATGCTTATGAAACATTAAAAGACCCAGAGAAAAAAAAGATTTATGATTAATATGGTGAAGAAGGTGTAAATAAACATGAACAATAATAATAATAATAAGGTGGTGGTGGAGGAGGATTTCATAATTTTTAAGGTGGTTTTGAAGAAATGTTTTCATAATTCTTTAGAGGAGGCAGTGGTGGTGGTGGTAGATAACAATTTCATTTTAATTTTGGAGGAAATCAAGGTGGTAGTGGATTTCGTAATTAAGATTTCTAGGAAGATGGTCATGCAAAAAAAAATAATATTTTTGAAAATACAGATGTTTATACTCTTGATATGAGTAATCTCTCTAGATTTTATAGAAGAGAAGAAGTTTGGGTAATTTATTTCTATTTACCAAATGGTGAAGGATAGAAACATAAAAAAGTTGTAACTGAATTAGCTGAAAAATATGAAGGTATATTTAGAGTTGCAGCAATTGATTGTGAAGATGATGAAGCATTATGTGAAGATGAATTTTAAGTCAAAAGATATCCATCTATTTCTATTTATGCATCTCGTCTATCTGCTGAGCCTATTAAGTATAAAGGAAAGTGGGAAGTAAATGATTTAGTAAAAGAAGCTGTTGATTTGATGGAAGATTTTGTAATTATTTTAAGTGGATTCAATTTTTAAGAATATATAGAGAAATCAAAACCTAAAGTTATTCTATTTACAAATAAAAAATCAACTCCACCTTTATTCAAAGCTCTTTCAAAAGAATTCAAAGGCAAATTAGAATTTGCTATGATTAGATAATCTGAAAGACAATTAGCATCTATTTTTAAGATTACAGAATTTCCTAGTTTGATTGTTGCTTAAAATGATTAAGATTTTAAAGTCTTTGAATAAGATTTCAGAAAAGATGAGATTGTTAAATTCTTAAGATAGTTTGCATATGGATAAAAGAAGGAATCCTAATAAAAAGGAATATAAAAATTAAATGGATAGAATTATGAATAATGTATAATAAAAGGGAAAGATTTATGTTTCATATTATTAATAAAAGATGAATTAGAATTAGAATTGATATCTAAAATTCCAAATAAATATAAAAATGATAGCATTTCATTTTATTATGGATTTTTAAAGTATTTTAAATTATTATTTAAGGTAATTGAAATCTAAATTTGAAGTAAATTAAAGTGAATCATATGCTGTAATTATAAAACCTAAGCGATAAACTTATACTGTTTAGAATTCAATAGAAACAAATGAAATTATAGGATTTATTGATGATGTACTTGGAGGAGGAAGAACATTCAAGAAAATGCATTCTACTTTTAGAAAAGATGAGTTGTGATTTGTTTTTTAGTTATTTTAATTTGCTTTTATTCGTTAATTTTAACAACTATTTTTATGGATAATATAGTAGAACGTACAGATGATGAATATAATGAAGGGAAACAAGATTCCTATCAACAACCTGATAGATTATCAGATAATTTAGCAAGAACAGTCTTCTTTGATTCCAATAATCTTCCTTAAGTGGAATGTTACTATCATAAAGGTTATTATATATCTAACATGTGTCGAGCACCATAATGTATAATACCTTTATGTCCTCTTTGCATACATCTTCATTCTAAAGAGCATGTCAATGAAGGCACATATCCAGTATTTGAATCATTAGAGGTCTTATTAAATTAAGCAAGTGATCATGTTAATAATGAATGTAATTGTTTAAGATTTTATATTATTTTAGTGAAGAAGTTCACAAATTCTTATTATGATATCAAAAAACATGTGAATACTTTTGAAGTTCATGCAGATAAAACAATAAAAAAGATTAGAGAGATTAAGAAACGTATATAGGATGTTGTTGAATAATTTTTTAATGGTTTAGAGAATGAAGTTGAACATAAATAGAAAAAGAATGTGAATAATTAAGAGAGAGATGCTAAACATTTATTATCAATGATAGAAGAGAGATGGAGATCAATGAAAGAGATGTTAAATACATTTTAGAGTTCTGATTGTTTAACAGCTCTAATTCCTTATTTCACAACAACATTTTAAGAAGACAATCATGTTTATTATAAGAAGATAGGAGAGTATATAAATGCATTTCCAACTGTTAGTAGTGAAGTCTAAATAGATTAACATAGAGCGTATGTTTTATTATATTTAATCAAAGTTCTGAATTGAGTGTATTTTTGAGTTCAATAATAAGAGTTCAACATTCTTCAATACCTGATTTTATTGGGATTCATTAATTACCAACTACTAATGTTACTGAAAGCACTAAGATTAATTCTTTATAGGGAAGTAGAATCAAGGAACCATTACGTGTTACAATATAAGAGAAGAAAACTTAATTTGAATCTTTAGATCATAGAAAATCACCTGTTTAAGATGTTAGAGTTTAAAGAAGTCCACCTCCAAATTAATAATCTATGTATCCATATCCTGTACATCCATCTATGCATCAATATCCACCTCCACATTACTTACCACCCCAATATCATAGATTTTGAAAAGATATATTATTACAAAATAATATAATTATAATTTAAAGAAGATTATTTTTAGCATGATTTTAAAAACATAAAAGTTAAATTGAATGTATGAAAATGTAATAAATATATATGTTTGAAGAAACTGAAAGATAATTATTAAAATTTCTTAGAAGTTTAGCTAAGGATTCAACTGAAGAAATAATTATAGAAGATGCTGAAATGGATTGTATTCCAGATTCTATAAAAGCTGAATTAGAAAAGTTTAGTCTATTGTCTCTTTAATTAAATAAATGTAAATTAAAAAGTTTATCTAATTTACCTGATTCTAAATCAATAATCAGAGTTTGTTTGGATCACAATTAATTAAGTGGAAAGGAATTATCTAAATTAAATATTTATCCAAATTTGATTGCATTATCAATTATGGATAATTAATTTGATTCTATTGAAGATATTAAATAATTAGCATTGCTTAATCATCTTTCTTAATTAAATGTATATAGAAATCCAGTGGCTGATTAACCTAAATTTAGATAAGACACTTTTGAAGTTTTAAGTAAATTAGTATTGTTAGATAATCTATCTAAAACTGGAGATGAGATTTAATTAAATGAGGAAGTGAAAATAAGCAAAAATTTAGAAACAATTGATCCTTCAGATTAAAGAAAAATAATAGGATGAGTTAAATTTTTATATTATTTTATTAATTAAATAAATACAAATGCAAGAAACTTAATTGTATAGAAAATCTGCTAATCATTTTAATGTCAGCAATTCTCTTTAATTACTGTATTGTTTTACAAAAATAACCTTTGGAATATACTTAGTATTACCTACATAATTATGTGATTACAATTCATTTTCTGAATTCTACTATTAAAACCCATTACATTAATGGATAGTTTGGATAGTAGTTCATTCATTTTTAAATACTTTATTGTATTTCAATTAAATAGTTTATATGAATGTAGAAGAAAATAGACATAATTTAGCATTAAAATTAGGTTAAATAAGAGATTAAGAAGAATAATTCTAGGCACATTTTATTGAGGATTCAAAACAAATAAGCATACTAACAAGATAAATTAAATATGAAGTTTAAAAATCAGTATTATGTGGTAAGTGGTATAATCGTATCTTGGGTATAATAAACTAATTACTCTTTATATATGGATTAAATATATTTCTATCTTAAGAAACAACTAGAATAGGATGTGAATATTATCAATACTATTTCCTATGCACAATTCTAATACTCTCAATTTATTCATATATAGACTTGTACATTATAGCCATATTTTGTATATTATTTTCACCATTTCTGATATTGTTTCTGATATATTATTGTGTTTCACAGTAAGAATTAGTAAATTGATTTTTTTAGTTGCACTAAGAGACAGTAAAGAATAGAAGCAATGGAAAGATTGAACATTTAGAGTTACAAACCTAATTGTGTAGAAGGTGATCCTGAATGTTCAATTTGTAGATGTGCATATGAATTAGGAGAAAGTATATTAACATTAACTTGCAGCAAGTTCCATCATTTCCATGAATCATGCATTATGGTAAATTAGTTTTATATTTAATTGTTAGAGTTGGATGAATGTAAATTCAACATGTCCATTATGTAGAAAAGCCATATGAAAACATTTTATATATATATTTAGAATATTGAATAGACATTCATATAAAACCAAATATGCAAAAAGCTGGATATTAGAGTTGATTATTCTAAGTCTTTTGAATTTCTTTAATAGGCAATTTGGCATATTTGAATTCCATTTTCTTTGGTTCATATGTTATGTATTTAAACATCCCATAACTAAAAACGACTAATAGTATCATAGGCATTAATCCAGCCATTAAGATAACACCTGGTACTGATCCAAATATTGCATATTGATTAGCTAATTTATTCTCTGTAATTGGTTAGAATAGTCTTGCAACACTATCTTTTAATAAACAAAACCAAGTATATAATCTTGGGTCTTGTTAATCATAAACAGACATATCATTTTATGCTTTTTCAAGTAAACTCAATGCTCCTTATAATGTATGTCTCTCTGTCTATGCATGAACACACAATCCAAAAAATAGAATTGCTAAAATAACTTATTTCATTAATTAACAATCATAAAATCACACTAATCAAACATCCACATACTAAAATGCTCCCAATTATGCTTAAACTATTAATACTTTCATTCAAAACCACAATGTCAAAAAAATAGCTAAACAATACTTATGACTATCCAACAAGTGACATCTTATTCAATTTACCTAATATAAAACATCTATTCATAAAAAATTAAGCTAAACCTCCTGATACACTATTCAATAATAAAAATACCCATTCTTAATAAGAAGGAAATATTAATTATGATTAATTATACAATTCAAAAAGCATTGGTAATATTATTGTATAAAAGGAAAAGTATTATAGAATTGCAATCTAATGAACAGATTTAGCTAAATGAGATATAATCACTTAAACTATTGATTATGTAATTGAAGATGATAATGCTAAAATCACTCCTAACATATGAATATCATATTCTGTATTTTAATTCACATCTTAACCTAGAGCCATTAATAAAAACGGAGGTCTTGCTATCAAAATTACACCAATGATACAAAATAAAATTATTATTAAAAGTTTTAATGTTAGTTTATCAGTCTTTGTAATATAGGCAGCTATTAAAGCTGTCCATAAAGGTGAAATCTTTGATAACACAATTACTTCAGAGGACTAAATCAAACGAACTGCCCAAAACCAACCTACTGTTCCCAAACCACCACATAATCCTCTCCATTATAATTTATTTATCCATTTCTATGGATAACTATCAATTTTATCCTTAGCAATCAATTTTAACATCATTATTGTAAACAATGATCTAACATACAACACTTAAGTTGGAGCCACATTTGGCACTAATTTTATAGTCAGAGCAGTCAAGGCAAAGAAACAACTCGAAAGCAAACTATAAATAATTGGAATTGCTGTTGAATGGCGGCATTCTAATTCTTAAATTAATTAATTCATAAACATTACATAGTTCATTTTTCATAGCATATATTGTACAAACCTATAATATTTATTCATTATCTTCTATATTATTAATACTATTATTAGAATTATTCCATCTTTTTAATTGTTTATCTTATTTTTAATCTAATGTAATTAAACTATTTTAAATTAATCCCTCAATTTCAAAGAATGCTTAATCTTATAAACATTATGTCTAAGATTAAATAGTGAAATAGCCTCTAATTCATAATAAATTAATATAAAAATACTTAAAAAATAATTAATACTATAAATTAAGCAAATCTTTAAATTCGAACAAATTATTAAAATATTCAGTCATAACAAATTAGGATACGAATTATATTGGATTTATTAAAATAACTTTTAAAAAATCAAAGTGTTCAATGAAATAATAAAAAATACCTTATAAAAGCTGTAACAATACCTTCTAGAAAAGTCCTTCAAATTTTTTTAAGAAAATAATATAATTAAGTGAAAAAATTTTGGCCTAGGAAGCATTTCAAGAAGGAGTTTAAATCATTTACAATCCAATAATATAAAATGGTCTTCGAGATAGATAATGTAAGAAAAAAAGCCATCTTAATTTACCTTTAAAACACTTACTGACTATCTTGGAACATAAATCCTGTCTTCCATAATAATTTGAATAACAATGAAAATTGTATATTTTAATAATTATGAATATATATTTAATGCTTTTCTCTACACCAAATAAAATATTAATTGTTTTATGGTACTTATTATAATAATTTATTTAATTTTAAGTCTAATTATTTCTTATATATTATCATTTTAATAAAGAAATTAAAAGTTGTTTTAAATTCTAGAAAAATTTTCTATTTCTTATAAATTATTTAATAAAAAATGATGAATAAGGAATAGAACAGATCAATATTTAATAGAAAGGAAAAATACATGATAAATAAAAGAATAATTGCTTTTAAATTATTATTATAAGAAAAATTGATTTCTAAAATAGTTAATGAAAAAGATTTCCTTGATTAGATAGAAAAGAAAAGCTCAATGAATTAATAAGAAAGAGTTGCTTTCAATAAAAAATATGCTACATTGTATAATAAATTACACTAAGAATATAAAAAATGTATAATAAATAAACGAGAAAAAAAGTCTAACATACAAAATAGAGAAAATAATTCTAAGAATAATCAACTTTTGAAAGAAGAAGATATGTATTGAGATTAAATTTTGATTTTATTAAAAATAATATTATCTTCTTGTAATATACTATTATTATAATTCATATCGAAAATTATATATATATACTACATATATTTAATTCTCTTTTAGAATTAATAGTTTGGTTTTATTTTTTTTCAACCTTTTTGATCCTTGTTTAATGAAATTAAATAGGAGAATCAAATAAATAATTTTATTTATTTGATTATATTGGTAAATAAAATTATTCAATTGATTCTTGATGATGATTACTGATGGAATAAAGTATTGAAATTCTAGATATTTTCAGATATATATCTATTAAAATATTACAGATTTATATCTATTTAAATTTCGAATTAATTACAATGGCAAAAGAAGTTAATAGAGAAGAATATGCTAGACAGAAACATTATAAAGATAAAAAAAAACAATTTGCTATTGACAAACTTAAAACTGAATTTCCATAAAGTTTAGATTAATATGGCTAAGCTTTCCAATAACAATTGAAAGATTGTAAATGTGAAAAGGATCCTGATCCAAAGAAAGGCATTATTCATAAAGAAGGTTGTTCTCATGATGACTTTACAACTCATTAAAAAAATTAAAAGAAGCTTTAGAAAAATTATGTTTACTATAAAACAGAATACAATTATTGTAGAGGCTATTCTCCTGAATATTACTTTGCAAGATAGATTTATAAGGAAAAGTAGGCTGATTTATTAAAAATATAGATAAAATAAAAGATTCTGAAGGGGAAAGATTTTAATGACGATAATGTATATTGAATTTTACAATTGATTTTTATTTATTCATATATATTATATAGAAGTTATTTGAAATGTATTAGAATTATAATAAATAATTCTATGCAAATCTAGGTTATATAATAATATTTAATTATTAAAAAAAAAAGAGTTAAGAATTTAAGAATATATTTGATAATATGTTAATTACATTACGACATTAGAAATCTCATCTGTTTTTAATCACATATATACAAATTAAGCTCAATATTTCCATCAACATATTTATGGAAGTGAACTCTTACACAATGGACAAGTAAGATTTATTTACATCCATTATATCAAACATGAGGGATGAAATAAATGATTCTAAGAATTATAATAAAGTCTTACACATGGTGTATTCATTAATAATTATTTTTAAATGGCAACATTTAAAGTCTAAATAAGTACAGGTTCTTCACAATTTATTTTGTATGATTCAGAAGTGTTTTTTAAATTATCAAGACATATTGAACAATCTAATTGGGAATGATCATCTGTTGATTTGATGAGGTAATTAAATTTCATATTCTTAAGTATAAATAATCCATATTGACATTAAATAAAGTATAATACAGATTAGATTATAGATATAAGTAAGACTATCCCAACAACAATTAAATTATATTTTAATTATAAAATGTTATTTGAATAGCCTGTAAAATATATGGAAAGTATTACTCTAGGGAAAATGGTTCCAATGTAGTTATAGTTAAATTTCTATCGGTTTCCAGTAAAAAATGTGAATATTATTTAAGGTAATAAAAATAAATTTAGAAGGGTAATTCCATACCATTATTTTATTTAAAGGAATAAGAATGAAATGGATGACATTTCAACAAAAAATAAGAGTATGTCTTTCTTACTGTACTTCTCTTTTTCCTATAAATTATTATAATATAATTACTGATAATTTAGCTTTCAATTTAAGATCAGATAATATAGTAATCAATTGACAAACCAAACAAGGAATGAAATAATAAAATCTTGGTGTATCAAATAGTAATGAGCTAAATATGCAAATATAAATGTCTTAAGTCAATATTATGGATATTGTAAGGGAACCACCTTTATTTGGCATACAATTAGAATTTAAATAGTAATGTGAATTAATAATTTGAAAGAGTGAAATGAATATGATAAGAGCAGTATAGGATTAAACATCTAATGAATATTTTGAATTGTTAAACATTAATAGTTATAATCTTTCTTCATTCATTTAACAATCATCTTCAAATTCATTATAAATATTAAGATTTTTGGAATTTTAGGATTTTTTTATTTCTAATTAAAGTTTTGCTTAACATTAAAAAGGATTGTGCTCTTTATTATTTTATAGAGTAACTTCAGTTAAGACATTGTTCCATGTCATTCGACTAAAAGGTAATAATCAACAGATACTTTTTGACTGAATCAAAGTAATATGAGCTTTTATTTAATAGATAACTCAATCTGAAATAGTGGGTCTCTTTGTAATCGTTATTTTATCTAGGATAGACTTATAATAATAAGTTTTGGTTATCAAAAACTATGTTTAAGTAAACTAAGTGTTCTGAATTTGCTATCCATTAACCAAGTATTAACTAATCCTAATTTTCAATTAGAAATTGATAAGCTTATTCAGTATTGTGAAAAGCAAAAGTATTATCACTTGATACTTGGCTAATTACGTAACCAAATATAAATAAATAAATATTTACTTTCATTAAACTTATTTTAATTAATAATACTTGTTACAATTAATTATAAAATTTGAATTTTAGCACATTAATATTAAGAAATCAAACGTTAACTCTACTATAGATTTTATGAATTTATGAATAATTTTTATATTTTGAGATCATAATTATAATGAAATAAATATATACATAAACATCATTTAAATATATCAATCAATTTGCCAATTCCAATAGCAATTCCAATAACTAAAATAAATGAATATAATGATATTCTAAAATTCTTAGGCATACGTTTTAGAAGTTCTGAATGATCATTGCACTTTAAATCTTCCTATAAAATATTTAAACATATAATAAACTTCATCGTTTAATGAAAATTTAGTAAAATCAACTTAATCCACTAAATATTCTGTTGACTCCATACTAGCTTAAACTTGATTATAATTTGGTTAATTCTTTGTCTTGGAATCTTTTTTTGCATACAAACAACTCAAATGTAATGCAATAGGTATGATATATTCTTGGAATAATCCAATAACAGCTCTGTAAAAATAAATAAATTAAATATTATTACCCACATAAACTAATAATTAATGATAAATCAACTTCAACACATTGAACTATTAAACATGTTATTGCATAAGTCAATGAAAAAGCATAGAATTACCATTTAGGTTGTCTTTCTAATTCATAAATTAAACCAAAAAATTATGATCTTGTTATAAATTATAATACTGGAAACACAAGAGTCAATTATAGAAATAGTAAAACCTATATAACTATTACTAATGGATTATCTGATGGATAATAATCTAAAAGAGTTGATCCACTTTTTCCATCTTATTTTTAATTATTTGCTAATGCTCCAGCTACTGCAAAAGCTCCAAATGTTCCAGCCATACAATACACAAACCATGTCCATGCAAATCCAATAGCAATATCTCTATTGTTATTTTATTAAATCATATTATTCTTCATTATAGGTACAACCATAGATTATATTAATAATGCCAATGCAAATGTACCAGCCATAGTAGATACATCCCAACTAAACCATTTCAAATTATCAACCACTCCTTAATGATCAGTTACTAACATATAAATTCCTTCATATATAGTGAATATTATGAATGAAAAAACTGAAATAATTCCATATGGTAAGAGTTGCAAAATGATTCCTAGTTTCTTTTAGAAAAACATAGGCAAAATAAATAGAGTGTAACCTATTCCAATCCATTAATATGAAAGTTTAGATAGAGTTATATCTGTTAGTGGGGCACTTTCTATGCCAATATTATCACATATTATTTAAATTAAGGGATAAAGTTGATTGCATATCAAGATCATATAGATAATACCACTTGCCCATAGTAGAATTACATTACTAATGTTAAAAATGGTCTTCCACTTTGTACCCAGAACTCTTTGTAAAGTATCTGGTAAATCCATCTATTATTATATGAATTGAGTATACCTCTTCTGATTTATTATGTACAATCAATAATTGAGTCGTTCTACATGAAATCAATCCAATTATTATGGCTATTATAATACCCAATCCTATTCCAGATTGACAAAATAACACTGGAAATACTAAAGTACTTGTGCCGACCATTGAATTTGATACAGAGATGATGGTTTGAAATGAGGAAGCTTTGCCTGTTTAGGCAATAGAGCTCTTTTTTATAGATTTGATTAGTGACTTCTTTTCCCTCTTTGATACAGATTGTTTAAGGACTTTTTGAATTTATTAGCTGACTTCAGCCTCTTATGCTAATTATGCCATAAAATTTATTAAACATTGAATTACACATCTTGAATTAAAAAATTAAGATGTTATTATGAATCATTATGTTTAAAATAATATGGATTAGTATATTTAAGAACATTATGTTTAGTATAAAAATTGTTTTTGAGTTCCAGGAATTAATTAATAATTGATATGAATTAATTAAACAACTCAAATCGTTTAATATTTCTAAGTTTTGTTGGGATTTAGGCTCATTAAAGGAAGAAATCCCAGGCAACTTAGTCATAAATAGTTTGATGACTTATTATTAATTGTCAAATAAATCAAAAAAATTAAAATATGGGAATAATTTATTTATTTAATAAATTTATGGGAAATACTATTACATGTCATGTTTAAAAGAAGGAAAAAAAGAAAAATGTTCAATATCTATTAGTAATTAGACAATTTATTAATATTTGTAATTTTATTATTCTATAAAGTTGATAATTATGAATTACACATGTTGTTGATGATTTATAAAGATTTGGCAGAGCGTTCTTAAAATCATTTAATTTGTAGAGACACATTCAATACTTATTTTTAAATTATAGTTTGTAGAATAGTGATAATTAATTTAGGGAATTTGGGGTGAATAAATATTCAATAAATTTACTCACAAATAAGAACATTACATGAGTTTTGAAGAATTTCTTACAGGATTGTAATTGTATATAAAATGTTCAGAAGATTAATAAATTAAAAATTTATTTAAATTATATGATTTGTAAAATCAAAATGGTATTGCAAAAACTGATTTTTTACAAATGGTAATATATATTTATTTTATAATATTAGTTACATAATTATTCTAAAGAAGAACTTAAAATTATATTAAATGATTAATTATTTTTAGAAGAATAAGAAATCTTAAATGCATATCATCGTACAAAAAGAGTCAAACCTAGAAAAGGAAGTGAAGATTTTCTTAAAATGTCATGTAAAATTGTTTATTCATTTTATTATAGTATAAATGTTAAGAAAATATAGTAATCTTTCAGAAAATAGAGAATAGAATTAAAATGATCATTAAAATCTCTAATAATAACCAGATGGCTTACAAAGTCTAAATTCTAAATAATCAATTGATTAAATTTTTACATTAGATAGTAAAGCATAACTTAATGGTATACCAATGAAAGGATTTGGTATAAATCTTTCATTTTAAGTATAAATATGGAATAAATCTATAGGTAAATGGATAGAAAATAGAAATGCAAGCTAATCTGAATTTATTAATTAAAAAATATGTGGAAATGGTTTATAAGGCTAAGAATGATTTACCAATAAATTTAGATGATTTTACAATCTTTGTCAAACATCATCCAAATTTAATAATGCCTTTGTATTCTGTATTCAATTTTGATGTTTGGGGATTGTAGAATAATTTACCAAAATATAAGAATTTGTAAGAAATTTAAGTAAATATAGACCATTAGATATTCAAGGAGAATTATATAGAATGTCAAAGAAGAACAAAATAAAATCTAAGTTTTGTCAATTATATCCTAATATCTTTATGGAATTTAAAAATAAAAATGACATTAAACCAACAAGTATATAGAATTATTTAAATAATTAGAAATTATTTGTTTAAGAGGATTGATAATTAAAGAAAGAGTTGATCATGGTAATTAGAAGTTTGGATTTGAAATATTCCATATGAATTAACATTATAAACATAAAGTTTATCATTGTTCAGATGAAATGTCATTTAGAGAATGGTAAAGAGCATTATCTCTATATTTTAATGGAGAAGTTAATAAGAAATATTCTATTCTTGATAAAATAGGTGAAGGTAAATACTCTATAGTTTACAGATGTTAATCTAAAATGGATAAATAATTTTATGCATTAAAAGTAATAAATAAAATGATACTCTCTTAAGAAGAGTAAGATATAGTGAAACATGAAATAAGTATTACAAAATTATTAAATCATTCTTGTATAATAAAATTGATTGATTCTATTGAAAATAGAGATCAAATTCATATTATTACAGAATTGATAGAAGATGGAGATCTATTTGATTATGTTTAAAATAAATAATACTTAGATGAAAGTGAAGCAGCAATAATATTTAATTAATTACTAGATGCTCTGTCATACATTCATTCGATTGGAATAGTACACAGAGATATAAAACCTGAGAATATTTTAATGATCTTGGATAAAAATACTGTTAAATAAATTAGATAAATTAAATTGATAGATTTTGGTTTGGCTAATCATCTCTCTAAAATTAAAAAAAATAATGAACATTAAAATTATAACTGTGGAACATGTAATTACTAAGCACCTGAAATGTTATAGTTTTAAGAAATTACATTTTCTGTTGATGTATTCGCACTAGGAGTTATTTTGTATTATATGTTAAGTGGATATTTGCCATTTGATTCTGATATACCATATGAAATCATATAAAATACTATTGATGGCATTTATAGTATGGATGATTATCATTGGCAATGTGTAAGTGAAGATGCAAAAGATCTAATAGTAGGGTTGTTATAAAATTAACCTAGTAAGAGACTTACTCTAAAAGAGGCTTAGTAACATGTATGGATCAAAAAGTAATTGGTTAAAAATAATAAAGGATGAATATATATATATATATTAAAATATAATATGTTTGTATTTTATCTTCTTTATTATTTTATTCATAAGTATATATATATATATTCCTTTTGTATAACACCCTTCCTATTTATTTTATAAAATTTTAATTTATATTACATGAAAGTTTAGATTATTCTATATAAATTACAAATATGCTAGAATTTCAATAGATTTACTTAATGAGAGGAGTTACAATACCTATAAATATGAATAGAATTGTAATTATTGAATGAAATTCTAAAGAGTATGAAAAATGAGGATAATCTAAGGGTTGAAAATTGTAATTTGTAAGTTGGATAATAATGGTAAATTTAGTGTAATTGAATAGTTCCTTTAGTTGTTATTTATACTTTAAAATAATTTAGAATAAATTTAATATTATTTATGTCTGAATCAGAAAGTAAGTCAATAAAAAAAGCGCAAAAATTATAAGGCAAATTATCAAGAAGCCAGATGTTGGAAGAGAAATTCAAATTGGAAGAATAATTGAAAGAGATTAGAGAATAATATGGAAATTTACCTGAAAAAAAGTAGGAGCCTAAAACTAATACTCAATATAGATGGAATTATATCCTAAATGAAATGGTATTATATTGAGTGATAGTAGAGTGAAATGTAATAATATATGACTAGGAGACTAGAATGTTTCAAATTTAAGACTAAGAAATTAGCAGAATAAGCAATTAATAAAAGGTTAAAATATTATGAGGCAATTAAGGAAAAAGAGAAGGTAAAAGTGAAAATATTATAAAGAATGAAGAAAAGAACTAATTTAGATAATTATAAAAAGTAGCCAAAACAGTATAAAGAGAATATTGGAAATACGTGTGGTAAATAAGAAAGCAAGTATAATAATTTAAGGATGATAAAATAAAATAAGAGAGTCAAAAATAGAAATTAGGAGATATAGTTACTAGATTAAAAGAAGTTACAGAAGAAATTGGATAGAAATTATCATAATATTAAAATGAATAATAAGAAGATGAAACCAATTTAATACCTGTAGAGAAATTCAAAACACTCTATTTTGAATTAAAGAGAAGATAAAATGCATGGCCAGGATTCAAAAAATAAATATAGTCAGTTTAATCAAGTATTTTTTAAGTAAATTATAATCAGATATTGTGATTGACCTTATAAAAGTAGGATAAAACAGATATGAAATAGCTAAGGTTGAATCTAAAGATGAAGTAGTAGATGAAAGTGTATTAGATGCAGATAAATGTTTAAAGGTACTTAAAAAATCTAAATAATTTCCATTTTTATTTGAAGCAGAAGATAGTAAAAAAATATTATTAATATAGGTTTATTGGAATAACAACCATTTTTATTAAATGGATAATTAAGAATATATTAATTAGTAGGAGTTCATTGGATGGCTAGTTTACATTAATAATAGATGAATGGAATTTTAGCAGATGAAATGGGTTTAGGAAAGACAATTTAAACTATTGCATTATTAGCTTATTTAGCAGCAAATAAATAAATTTGGGGTCCTCATTTAGTAATTGTTCCTACAAGTATTTTGATGAATTGGGAAATTGAATTTAAAAGATGGTGTCCTGCTTTTAAAATTATGACTTATTTTGGTTCACCAAAAGAGAGAAAATTAAAAAGATAAGGATGGAGTTAATTAAATAGTTTTCATGTTTGTATAACAAGTTATAAGATTGTTATATAAGATAGTAAAGTATTTAAAAGAAAGAAGTGGTATTATATGATATTAGATGAAGCTTAACATATTAAAAATTTTAAATCATAAAGATGGTAAGTCTTATTGAATTTTAATACAAGAAGTAGATTGCTTTTAACAGGAACTCCTCTTTAAAATGATTTAGGTGAAATATGGAGTTTACTTCATTTTTTAATGCCTTCAATATTTGATAGTCATTAAGATTTTTTATAGTGGTTTATGAGTATAGAAAAAGCCATTTCAGAAAATAAAACTATTTCAGAAGAAGTATTAAGATAATTACATGATATATTAAGACCTTTTGTATTAAGAAGGTTGAAAAAGGATGTAGAGAAGTAATTACCAGAGAAAAGAGAGATTATTGTTAAATGTGATTTATCAAGAAGATAGAAATATTTATATGATGAATTCATATAATCTTCTGGAAACTTTGAAATTTAAGGAACAGATTTTGTTACTATGATGAATAAAGTGTAATAATTAAGAAAGGTTTGTAATCATCCTGAATTATTTGAATAAAGACCAGTAGAATAACCATTCTTTTTTCCTGCTCTCAAATTTACATATCCAAAAAGAATTTAAGTAAATTTAAAATAATCTCCAATAAAATTAAATATTTCATTTATCAAACAAAGATTCCCTTCTTAAGAAGTTTTATAATATTATTCAAATATAGTAGAATAAAGAATTATGAATAAGAAAACATCTAAATTTGGTAAAAGATGGATTGAATTAGAAAATCAATAAGTTTAATCTAGATTTAAATCAAATATGTAAAATAGCTATTTAAAAATAATATTTTATCATGCTTTATTAACATACAATCCTGAAATACTTACTTTTTGTAAGGACAAGATTAAAAGTTTCTTGATGCCAACTGTTGATTACTTATTAGATAAAATGCAAGATACTCTTAATGAATTTAGTTGTGTCATCAGAAAAGTTGATGCATTACCATAATAACTCTATTATAGTCCTTATTAAACATAATAATAAGATATTATACCTAAGGGAATAGATTCTTTATTCTATATGATATAAAAATAAAGAATGTTATTTCCTAATAAGAAATTGTTAATTTATGATTGTGGTAAAATGAATACTTTAGTATCTTTAATTTATAAATTAAAATCACAAAATCATAAAATTATTATTTTTACATAGATGACTAAAATGTTAGATTTATTTGAAGCAGTACTATCTTTAAGTAAAATATCCTATTTAAGATTGGATGGATCTACACCAGTAGAAATGAGATAAAAAATAGTTGAAAGTTTTAATCAATTAAATATTACATGTTTTATTTCATCAACAAGAAGTGGAGGAATTGGATTAAATTTAACTGGAGCAGATACTGTCATTTTTTATGATACTGATTGGAATCCAGCTATGGATAAATAAGCTTAAGATAGATGTCATAGAATTGGATAAGTTAGACCTGTTACTATATATAGATTAATTACTAATTCTACTATTGAAGAGAATATTTTCTTGAAATCTTTATAGAAAAGATAGTTAGATGATTTTGTGATGTAATCTGGTATGTTTAGTCCAGAATAAATATTAAAATCATTTCAACTCTTTGATGATGAAAAAATGGATTAAGCTATCAAATAAGTTGAAGATATTGATGATAGATAGGCTGCTTAAAAGGCTTTGATTGAAGAATAAAATTATTAAATGAATGGAGCTGAAGAAATTGAAGAAATTGAAAAAGGAGATAATATGGATTGGTTAATACCTAATTAATTACCACCTATAGTAAAATATGGATTAAAAATGAGTGATTGTATTGTTAATGATAATGCTGAAATATAGAAATTATAAGATGAAATGGATGAAGGAGAAGAAGATGATGAAATAGATGAAGTAGATCAAGGAGAGTAAGATCAAGGAGATTAAGATCAAGGAGAAGAAGTAGAGGAAGAAGAAGAGGAAGAAGAAGAATAATCAAAAAATGAAGATAATTAAGATTAAGAATAAATTAATGAAAAAAAGAAAAAAAGCAATAGTAAGAGTGTTGATTATTCTGATTCAGAAAACCATGTTTTTTGTGTCGAAAATAAAAAATGAAATATAATTTCTAAGTATTTCATAATTACACTAATTTATAGAAAATCAAAATAATTTGTTATTCTTATTATTTAAAATAATTATAAAGATCTTCTCTGATATCTATCTGATATCAAATTAAATTCTTTTTTATTTATGCCAAAATTCACTTCATAAAAGTGATATCTCAGAATTGTTACTCCACATAATATCAACTAGAAGTTATTTATAATATCATTTATTGGAATTTTAAGAAGAATTTGATTGTCTAATAAAAGCTATTAATGCATTTCAAATAAGTAATTAAAATAATTTATTCAATTCTTTTTATATACTCTTGCCCAGGTCACTCTTGATAAGTTCATTAAGATAGGATTGGATATGTATTTCTTAATCCTGTTGTAAACCTCTTTGGATACTATATAAAATAGTTGTAATATGAATATAATTATGTTTCCACTTTTTAAAAATATCCATAATCATCTTACATGCACTGAATTAAAGATCTCTAAATTACTTATTTTTCTTATCTTTTAATTATTTTGAGATTTAAATATGTTTATCAATATGATCTATTATTGTGTCATCATTCCCTTAACATAATTATAGGAGAACTTTCGATAACAGTCCAATCTATTGTGCCCCATTCTTAGTTGATTACTATTTATTATTTTTATCAATTAAATGAACAAGCAATTCACAATATTATTTAGTATTTCGTTCCAATTTACAAGTACTACTTAAATATCCTTCATTAATTATTTCGAAATCCTGAAATGAAATTCCTACATCTTTAATTAAATTACTGATGGAACTAAAAAAAGCATCCATTTCATTATTGTTATTATAGATAGTAAATAAAAGATCTTTAATCCTTTTACGTAATCCAGAATTACTTAGTTGAGTTATAGATTCAATTAATTTCTATGAGAATCCCTTATTTAAAACTGAATCCAATATATTACATAATTCTTCAGTATCACCATAAGAAGATTTACTTAATTAACTAAGCATGCTCTTATTCTTACTTTTATTATTTCTTGTTGATTGTGAATTATAATTACTACATACTGAATTAAAACATTTAATTAATTTATCATCTAATCCAACAGAGAATCTACTATGAACTTCACTTGTTCTAGTTGTATAATTTGATTAACATTTCTTTAAAGATTCATTTTCCTCTTAAACAGTTTCCAAATCTTATAAAGATTTTGCAAATAAAGAAGTTAATTAAGTAATTTATTCATTCATTGAATTAATTTGATTTGATTAAAGTGTGATTTTATCATTCATTTATTAACTCAAATTTAATAATTCTTTTCTTTGATCATCTATAATTTTGTATTCTTCTAATAATTTTTAATATTATTCATTCATTTTAGTCTACTCTTCATTAGTAGTAGCTTGATTTTTTAATAAAACTACTTCAGTTTCTTTTTGTTATAATTAATATAATTAGTCTCTCTTATTACTAAAATCTATAAGAGTTTCAATCAATTATTCATAATCAAATTCTTGTATCTCGTTTTCTTGATTTAAGGATTACACAACAGCTATCAACTCAGAAATTGGTTTTTTGTAGTTTTACTAGAATATCAATTTTAGAGCCACTTTGTATTTATTTAGTTGATCTTCTAATTTATTGATTATATCATTCTGCAAGTTTAAATTGTCCTCATATTTAGTACATTAATCTTTAAGATAATAATCTACTGTTTCTAATAGAGACTTTTATTTTTCTAAACATTTTTATTATAGTTTTTTCCATAATTTCATTATAGACTCTTCCTTCTTACATTCTTCTTCAAATAATTTTTGATAATAATCAGCTGGAGTTACAGGTATTATATTTTATTAATTAATTAATTTATTCGATGTTTATAGTGGAGATGAATAAAGACTTCTTCTCTCTTTTTTTCTTTAAACTACAAATTAATTAAGTTAAGCAATTTCTTCAATCTATTTAGATATGATATTCTTTTGTTGTGTAATTTATTTATTTAATTCTGCATTTCTAAGTTAGACATTCTATTTACTTTTGCAATTCATTTTCTAAACTATTTTAAGTTTGAATTTGTATATTATTTACCACATTTAATAACTTCTCCTTTTCTTCCATATTATTATTAAGAAGATTTTCAATATCTGAAATAACTGAGATTAATTCATTATATTATTGTTCATTAAGAGCACTCAGAAATTTAGATAATCCGCAATGTCTTTCTAAATTTACTTTATAGTTATTAAACATTTAAAATTAATCGTTTAATATTTTAAAATAATAATTATAGCAGTTATCAATTAAGATAAGTAACATCTTAGAGATCTTAATTCAAATGCATAAGTGATTTTTATATTTTAAATTTTTGAGTTTTAATCTATATTTAAAATTGCCAATTAAACTTAAATATATACAATATAAATATTATATATCACACTTTTCCTTCATGAACTTTTTTAAAATAACTCTTAGAAGTAGTTCTTTCTTATTTAGTTTATTTTTAAGCTGGCTTATATCCTTTGACATAATGCTGCCTCTAAGATTTAGTTTTTGATTATTATTGCTCTTAAGATTTTGATTTGATTACCTTTCCTTTTGGTGAATCTTCTTTATTAGTCTTACTATATGCTGACTCTTCAATCCTTATTGGTCTCTCACCTTCATTAGCTTTCCTCAATTCATCAATTACACTTTATTCACTATTATGATATAAACTGTAAATGAATCCTTTCTTACCAGCTCTACCTGCTCTACCTGCTCTATGAAGATAATCACTGGTTGAATTAGGGAAATCAAAATTAATTACAGCATCAACAAATGGGAAATCTAAACCTCTAGCTCCCAAATCAGTTGTAATCAAAACTTTACATTATTGACTTCGAAATTCTGCAACATTTTAGGATCTCATTCCTTTAGGTAAATCACCATGTAATGAAACAGTCTTAATTCCATTCTTCTTACAAAAGAATTCTAGAAAATGGCAACTTGAAATTTCATTACAAAATATAATGATAGAACCTTTAAATTTATTTTAACATTCTTTATATAATGCCATAAAGGGTTCACTTTTGTCAAGAGTAGTACAATGTACAAAATCATGAGAAAGATTTTCAAGATGCATATGTGATTACTTTTCAATTAAAGGTGTAATTTAATTTTTATATTAACTCTCTACAAAATTCTTAACCTTTGTACTATATGTAGCTCCACAATATGTTGTTGTAATATCTTTATCCTTAAAATAAGTAGCCAATTTCTTTAAGTCATCTTACATAGATGAATCTAATAATGTGTCTATCTCATCAACCACATAATGTGATACTCTAGATAGATAAATTGATTAAGCACTTCTATGTCTCTATAATCTATCTAATGTAGTGACAACTAAATCTACTCCTTCTTTTAAATATGTTTATTCCTTCTTAAAAGTACCCTTACCCAATGCTAATGTACTTAACTTCATTGCTTTAGTAAATTCTTAACTTACATCTTCTACTTATTCTGCTAATTCTTTTGTCGATACAACCACAATTGCTCTTGGTTTATTCTCCTCAGTTAATATTTTATTTTATTCTTCTTCCTCTTGTTTCAACTTCCCCAAAATTGGTAATAGATAAGCATAAGTCTTACCTGTTCCTGTGGGTCCAATTAATAATCTTACTTTATTTTAACATGTAAACAACATATCTTGAACTGGTGTGGCTGTATGTAATCCTTTAGTATCTAAGATTTCTAATATTTTAGGATGTAATGGATATTGTTTAAAGACTGGTAAATGGGCTTTTGTGAATCTATAACATAATTTAAACATGCTAAACTATTTTTAATAATTCAATATTTTTAATATTGGTAACCAACATTGTTTTATTAATTAACTTGGGCTCTCCATTGATTTAAGTATAAAAGAATTCCATCTTGAAATTCTTTGAAAGTGATTTCTTGGCTTCTGTCAACATCAAAAATCCAAAATGCCTGACTAATATCTTGATCTGTTAATTAACTATCAATTTTCCTATGGTAAAAGATTAATTTTAATTTGAATACCTAAGCATAACTCCAAACTCAATCATATCCAATGTTTATGAGTCAGTTTTATCATACTTTCTAAATAGTTCAAAAATGTTAATTTTATATTTCTCAATAGCAATAACCAATTTTTAGATAGTCAGCATAGCTCTTTCTTAAGCTAAAGTTTGGGGTAGTGGAGGTTAATGATTAGGCACATATGCCGGAGGTTACTGATAACCTTAATTGTATTATTATGAATTATTCATTTGAGGATAGGGTGGTTGAGGTTAAATTGGATAATTTTATTAAGAGGCAGACATACCTTATTATTAAGGAGGATATTGATATTAAAATTATTATGAATAATGTTATTATGGATATTATTATTAAATTTAAGGTGTATATTATTATTATTATGATAATTGTTATTACTATAATTATGGATATTATTATAAAGATTATTAATTTGAATATTATTTTGAAAATTATTATTATTATTATTATTATTATTATTATTATTATTATTATTATGGAGATATCATTTATTAACTCTATGAACCATCAAATTCTGGAATAATTTATTCTGAATTATTAGGATAAACCTTTGGCATTTCTACAGTTGCTTTTCTTTAAATATTTGGTTTAGACTAGATTCTCATGGACATTTAGACTTAATTTTCTTCTAACCATTTTTTAAACTCATTCAATTCAATAGAGTTACTCCCATCCAAATCTATTTTATTGAATATGAATTCGATCTCTTCTCTCTCCAATTTAGGGTCTATCTCATGCAATAACAAAGTTAATCTAATAAAATTACTCACAATACTCTTTCATATCAAGTGAGTTATCTCCAGATTGGTCATATTTGTTAAATACCTTTTCCAAATCAATCTTATCTTTCATAACTTTAAATCTTAAATCTTACACCAAAAACATTGCTTTGTCTTCCAACTATTTTGCTTGATTTGTATAAAAAGAGAAACTTTATCCAAAACAAGGATGTCTATATAATTGATCCCAACCCAATCTGTCCTATTCTTACAAACGTAAACAGCCACTTAACATATCTAAAATTTATGGGTCAATATTTTTATCCTATGGGAATTTCAAAGGAACAGTAGTAATATTTTTTATTAAGTCAGGAATTGATCTGGCTACCCAAGGAGCTAAGAGAATAATACTAAACTGAATTACTCTGGCCAAACAGAGTCTCATAAAAGATAAAGCCTAAAGACCAAATATCACTCTTAGATGTATATTTTTCTGCTTTCAGCAATTAGAGTGATTAATAGAGAGGTGTACCAACAATAGATTCTATCATTTATTTCCTAAAGTTATCAATGGCTTTCGAAAATCCGAAATCTAAAAAGAGTGTTGACTTATGGTACCCGCTATTTTATAAATCCCCTTGTTTATGAGGATATTTGCTGGCTTCAAATCTCTATGAATGATTCCCTTCTTAACCAATTCAATCATGCCTAATAGTACGTCAATGAATAACTGCATTGCTTCTTTCTGAGGTAAAAACTTCTTCTTTTTCAATTGACTAAATTTAGTTTAAGTACTACTGTTGCAAATCTCCACCATCACAAAATTCTTAGACAATATAGTAATTATTCTGTGTTTCAAGAACATCAATAAACCTAACTACATTGTTACCCTATAAATCTCTCATTATTTTAATTTCATTCATTAAACCATCTCTTAAATATTCATCTTCATTAATCATTGCTTTTGAAACCATCTTAATGGCTACCCATTCTTTAGTTTTTTCATCTTAACCTTTAAAGACCTAAAATAACATAGTACAAATACTTGTCCATAAGATCCTTAACCAACCTTGTCACTTATTTTGAATACAAATCTATCAACTTTCTTTTCTCCCATCTTATTAAAATTATTATATATATATAAATTTTCACTAAAATTCATTATATCCAAAAACCCAATTAGCCTACCATGGATTAATACATAAATTGCCATGAGAGCCTCTTTAGATAATAATCAAGACAATAATTAATATAAAGAAGGCTATGCTCAACCAAAATGCCCAAGTAACCCAATATCCAATAGTAGAATATTATGAATAAGCAAAATTATGTAATTATTCAACAGACTAAATTATATTACATATTAATTACATTCTTAATTCCTTTATCATTGAAACATTCATTGTCCAATTATGACTTAAATCTTGAATCTAAATTCCTTAAACCATCCTAAACAACTAGATAATAATACTTACATCACCATTCATATTATATAAATAGAGAGATCCAAATATGATGCACAATATAGCTACAATAACAGCAATGAGAATCAGTATTTTTGGTTACTTTATTTATGATACATTCAAAGTTTGGAAGTTCTAAATATGGATAATTATAAATACTCTGCTTTTTATTAAATAAAGATAAACGAATATTACAAGTCCAATCACACAAATCCAAAAGATTACTATACTAAACCATTTTCTATATGAATAAATATCTTCACTGTCCTCTACAATTTAATTAACTTCAGAGGGTGTAAGTGAAGTACATTCAGTAGATGGATTAACAGTTATTCTTCTGATTCCTTCTAATGTATATGAATCTGATTCTACTTCATATGACAAATATCCTGGGATTCCATGAAGAGTTGATAATATTCCATTTTCTTCATGAATCTTTTTTGCTGTTTAAGTATCAATCTTAACAACTTCATTTTAAAAATTACCAAATTCATCACAACCAATTGCTGGTTTCCTCAATAATGGATAAGATTATTATGATTCAAAAGTTGATGAAGTAATATCATTGAAACATGGAGCAGAATTCTTACCTAATTCTGCATTTCCAGGAATAATTGAAAATTGCACAATTGGATTTCCATCATAAGATTTTCTATACCATTTATTACCAATCTTAACAACTTAAGTATTTAATGATGTTGGATCTGAATCTGTAGTTGGATCAGTACTTAATAAAGTTAAATCTGAAAGTGGACAACTCCTAGTAGCATCTCCATTTGTTGGAACACAAACATTACCACATTTCTTATATCCTTCAGAACAAATATTTCCATTTAATTTTGTCCAACCAATTGTAAGTTTTTAACATATTTTTCCTCCATTCCAAGATTAAAATTGTTTAGCATTTTAGCTGTCAATTGAATCACATCCACTTCTAGCCCAACAAAATCCTTCCTTCTTTATTTATTTATCACATATGCATCCAGAATTTATTCCTGGCCATTCTCCTAAAGTTGTTAATGTGAAGCCTTCTGGACATAATTCTATCTCTGATTTGTGTTAGAAATGACTATGCATACTAGATGGTCTTGCTAAATGTGGAGCTACTATATCAGCTATTGGTGTTAATGCTTAATTGTGACTGAATGATCTTAATACATTGTTGATTGGCTCTTAATTAAAATCTCTGTCTTTTTGAGCTATTATCATACTCATAAAACACAATATGGCAACAAAGAAAAGGATTGGAATAAAATAAACACACCAATCAATACAATAAGAACCTTTACTTTTTATTGTAGAAGCTTATTAAAATGCTATTGGATTTTAATGAATTTGTGGAGATAAAACTTAACCTGTTGTAATAACTTTGTGTTCATAAACAGTTTGAGTGCCTTATTAAGGTGTTTATTAAACGTAGCTGCTTTATACTTATTATTACAATCCCAAAGAACCTTAAGGATTAGCTTTTGGAGGACTTATTTAAGCATATGGATCTACACCTTAATATTAGGGAGGAAAGACTTATTATTATTGTTACAATTAAGTTCCAAGCATTGTAGGCTATTATTGATTTCTATTATCGAACATGAAATAAAATTTATTTTTGAATAATAAATGTTTATTGAAGAATGATACTTAATCTATATCTATCCCTTTATCTCACTTTATAGAGTAATTAAATTATAAACTTTTAAATTATAACTAAATTATTCATTCAATCTTTCTTGAAGCATTTCCAAACAATAATTTTTTTGTTTAATTCATATAAAATCTTCTTGATGATCTTGTACTTTCTACAAGACTTATCATTTTATTAGGAGACATAGATGATTTTTAAGGTGTCTCAAATTCACTAAAGTCATCTTATTACAAGTTTTTAGTTGTCATTAATTCATTGAACTCTTTCATAAGTCCTTACATAATTGTACGTAATTTATATAAATATTTCTATTTTTTTTACTTTACTTTTTATTTCTCATCTAATAATATCTCAGAAGCTTTTTAATAATTCTACTAGATTTTTGTGGATTCTTGATAGAACTTAACTAAATCATTTACTTCCTCTTAATTAATTATATGTAAATCATTCACATTTTTCATTGAATCTAACTCTTAATTTTTATTGTATTGTAATGCATTGTAACTTTCTTATAATTTTTCATTTTCCCCATCTATTACACTTTTTAAATCACTTTTTATGTTTGTAAATCTATATTAAATACAAGAAAGACAATTTTCTAATTCTCTCTCTATTTACCTCTCTAAATCTAATTAAATTGTATTTGTAATAGGTTAAAATTCAATCTAATTAAATGTATCTAATTATTGTTTGACTTAATCATGAAATTGATCAAGTGTCTTTCTCTAATGAGTAACATGATCTTCCAAAAAGCAATCAGCACAACCTTTGTCACATTAAGTAAAATACCAATCTTTTGTTATACTTAACAGTTTGGATCTACACAAATATATTTGATTCTCTGTGAATCATGGTTTGGGTTTTAACAGTTGATTTAATCCATTAATTTTATTAACAAGAAAAGCGCGAAAGAATTTGCGGTAATTATTAATTTTTTTTCACTCAATACAATTTCATTTTAATATTGTATAAATATTTTTGATTTGTCTATTCCTAATCAAAAAAAGACACTTAAATCAACTAATCTTATTTTATTATTTTTAAATTAATTAATGAGATATTATAAACTTTTATTCACAATTAAACAGCACAAGATGTAAATAATTTTTAATTTCTCTTTGATTGATTTGACATGAAAACTTCATCATGAGTCTCAATATCTTCAATTTGGTATTAACTTCCTTTTCTAAAATTCATTTTCTTTTTTATTAATTAATTTATAAAAATACATTTATATCCTTTATTTTAGATAAAGGATCTATTATTTTCTTTTTGTACACTATCTAATTCAACAATTTTAATTTGGATACAAAAAGCAAAAATTCTTATAATAACCCATTGGATAACATACATTGTTCAGGTTATTATAATCCAATTTCTTTCCAAAACCTTTTCAATTATTCATAATGCTTGTTGCTTTCACAAAATATTTCATACAAACTTAAAGTATAACATCTTCCCAAAGTAGCATATTAATCTAATACCTAAGTGATCTCCTAACATATGAATGAATGAAATTTTAACATATCTTAATAAATAACTTTCTAAATCTCAATATACTCTTTATTATAAACTAATAACTGGATTGCATAATTCATTATATTTTAAATTTTATAAATCCAAGTGCACTTAAGTCTTTGATCTATCTCATATTTTGTACTATATGGATAATTATTAAAAGAAATTGCATAATATAAATCAATGTTTTACGAAAGCAATTATAAATAAAAATAGCACTATTAAACATACAAAAATTGTGAGCTTGGTGTTTAATATGGTATTTCATTTAATTAAATAATTGATGAAGTTTATTAACATTTTTCATTCTTATCCTTTATACCTTTAAGTGTTCCTATATTTTATAACCAAGGCATCTTTACAGTTCTTATTTTGATGGATATATTTTAACTTAATTCATCTTATGATAATAATTAATGAAGTATTGCTAATAATTGAATTACTTTTATTGGTTAAAAATCAAATGTAATGGTTGCTAAGAATTCAAATAAAGTGGATATATGTTCTTGAATATCATAATATAATTTACATTCACTTTTAATCAAATACTGGGCAAGTATTTCAGTTCCTTCTTTTAAGTTATATTGAATATTAGGTTTAAGTACATTGTCTAAAATTTACATTAATTGCTCTCTTTAACTCAATCTTTGTGGTTATAATTTTTTCGTGAATTTTGAGAAAAAAGACATTTATTATACTAAAGAAAAAGGCAAATAAAATATAAAAATAATGAAATTTTAATTAATTTAATTAATACTATCTTGATAACATTAGCATGGTTAAATTATAAGAAAGTGACATAAAGAACTACCTAATCAATTGTTATTAAATTTTATAGCAAATTAAATACTAACATCCAAAGTATTGAATCCACAAAATCATTGGAAATTAAATTCTTTATTAAAGAATTTGAAATTTCAATAATTTTAAGTAAATAATTATATATATATGGAATTTATTTATTTTTTAATGTATTATGTTAATGTATCAATAGACATTACCTTCAAAGGTTTATTTGAACCATTCAATGGCTTCCTTTTTGCTAACTCTTTAAGCAGTTCCTAATCTGGCATTTCTTGACTTTCTTTGAGCAACTCTCAAACCTGGTCTGGACAAGACAACATAGAAGTCCATACCGAAAATACCTATGCAATATTTATATCATTAATACCTGTATATGGGTCATATTTCAATCCCAAATCAATATGTTCTTGAATACCAAAACCAAAGTTTCCTGAATCAGAGAAATTTCTCTTTTTTAATTCCATTTCCTTAACTCTTAATCCTCTAAATAAGATGTCTTTTGCTTAATCACCTCTAATTGTGCAAAATACAGAAATCTTTTCGTTTCTTCTAATACCGAAAGATCTGACTGTGTATCGTGCCTTACCAAATACAGGCTTTTATCCTGTTAAATCCTCTAAAACTTTAGCAGCTTTAGTCAATTTATCACCAGACTCACCAGCACAAATGTGAACCATCAATTTTTCAATTCTAATCTTTCTCATCACATTTTCTTTAGTTTCTTATGGTTTCACAACTTTAGCTGGAGCTTAAGTCTTTGCTTCAGGCTTTGCTTATTATCCTTTTCCACCTTTTGGTTATTGTTAAGACATCTCAAATTTAATTAAAAAAAATCTTTATTTTTAAAATCACACATTTAATATTTTTTATGCTTGTTATTTTTTCTATCTCCTCAAAAAAAGGAATAAAAAAATTATCATCAAATTTAATACTTGTAATTTAATATTGTTTTCAGCTTTGTTAAAAACAAGGAAACTAATAATATATTTGATTTTTTAATAACACTTCTAATTTGAGAATAAATTGTAATTGACACATTTTTTTTTGATGACTCATGGCTTGAAATAGATTAATAATAGAATACTTCATTATAATTAAGAGTCTTACAATTATATTGATAAAAATTATAATATTGATTTTTTTTCAATACTTAATTTTGATCAATCATATTTCTTTAAGATTATTATTTATAAATATGAATATAATATTAACATTTAATATGTAAATTAATTTTTAATATTATCATCTATTACATGAGGGGAATATTTTACTTTATAAGAATTACATAACTATCATTCACTTAGGAATTAAATTATTAAATTCATTGTTGTGAGATTATCTCCCATCATCTAAAAGAAAAAAAATGGAATATTAAAAAAAGTCATAAATTTTATGCATTTTCCTTAAATAAATTTAATGATTAACTATAAACTATCTGATTCAACTCTATTAATAATTCATTAACTAAGATGCTCATCATAATAATTATATTTACTTCAATACTAAAGATTCAAATTAACAAGGCTCATTTTTTGAACGTAAAAAGTTAAAATTTTTACTTCAATATCAATTATTTTTAAAGTTTAATTAGAAGAGAAGTTAATTTCCAGAAATTTGATTTTTGGCTAGGAAACTTAATGTATGACTAGGAAGAAAATTATTCAAGTAAATAGTATATGCTTTCATTTAATAGGGGGAAAATATTTAATCATCAATTTAGAGTATTTATTTATAAAATATAGATTAGTTGAGTGAGAAAACTTAATTAATTTTGTTATTAAATTCTGATTTTTATGATTTAATTTTAATGTTAAATGAATTAATGGATTTCCCATATTTTAACAAAAAGGATTACATAAGCAAATAATAAAAAACCATCTTTCCTTAAATGATCAATATACCTTAGAATTATTAATAGAAAGAAGGTTCAATAACAATTAAGATAATAAAAATACTTTAAAGAATTATCAGATATTTAAATTAACTTAGAAAATACATCCATTAAAGAGAGTCCTAAAATAAACAATTAGCTTATTTTTCTTTGATCTTAATAGAAGATACAAGTTTAAATTAAATAATTTAGTTAGACCCTTTAAGTAATTATTTTAGATTAGACAATAAAATACTATCCATAAATTTTAAGTTATGAACTTAAATTAAATATAAAATAGTAAGTCTAATAATTTACAAAAAGATAGTTTAATTTTTTTGATATAGTAAGCATAAATGAAAAAAAAAGAAATTCGAGAAAACTGCATAAATATGTGTTAGGCCTAAGCTTTAAGTAGTTAACATATGTCACATTTGGAATCTTTAAGAGGGAATATCTATTTTAAGCAAAATAACTACGTTGCTGAAATAACACAATTTAAAATAACATTATAGCTTAGTCGAAAATATTGTAATTTTAGATGATTTTAATTTAACAAATTCTACTTTTAATGTATAATTTAAATTGTATGATATTTATTTTTAGATCCATATTTTTGATTCAATAATGTTTAAAAAAGTTAAAATTAATTAGAATCTGAAATTTTTTAACCCTTTTTATTGCTATGATAACATATATATGATTTAGTAATATCCTAATGAGGATATTTATATTTTTAATAATAATAAAATTGTTTTCTTGAGTTAAAAAATCTTGAAGCTATTATTATACGAAAGTATCGAATTAAAAGTAAATTTTAATTAAAAATAAATAATTTGAATTATTAAAATATAAAGTTTATTAATCCAAATAATTTTTGATTTCTATTTAATTTTTTCAATTTGAAATGGAATCCTCAAGGTATTGTTTAGATGTAAACAACTTTTTTTATTAATATTATCTTCATCTATTTAGAAACCTTTGAATTTTTTAGAGTCTTGAGATTGACTAATATTAAGGTATGATGATGAATAAATCAACATTTATCATAGATGCTTTAAGTAGTACTAGTTTCCTGCATCTTTAGTTAGACTAGAGGTGAATGTTCTATAAAATCTAAAAATAGTACTAATACTATATTAAAAAGTAATTAGTATATTATTGCTATATTAATTGAACAATTTTTATTAGCTTATGAAAAATCATGTTGTCATTTTATTGTAATTGAAATCTTGAGTTTAATAGGAGTATTATATTACAATTAATTTAATTTCACTTGTAATCAAAATGAATTTTTAACTTTTAACAAGAAAACATAAATCTTAATTATATAAATTATATTTGAACGTATGCAATAATACATTAAAGAAATATTTCATTTGAGACTCGCAGAGTTATTAGATCATTTATACTTTCATGATGCAAAACCTTCAATAAATATAATGATAGTGGTTATATTTTTGATGTAAAAATTATATCTCTTGTTTTGGCCATAAAATTCCCATAGAGAGCATTCAGATGTATGAATAATTATATTGTTTAGGAAGTTTATTTAAATATAAGTGGATCGCTTTTTTCTTGGATTACATTTTAAAAACCACTAGAAATGATCAACTCAAATCTAATATATAATCTTATGAGCATTTTCTATACTATTTTGCATTTGACTATGTTTGTAGTTTTTAGCTTTTCACTTTATAATTGGTAAATTGTTTCAAAAATATTTACTTTCTATATATCATATTATTAGCTAATAATCTTATATCACACTGAAATACATCACTTAAAACAATAGAATGATTTAATAGTAATTTTATTATTGGGTATCCCACTTTACATCAACTATTTAATTATAGTTTATTGTTCTCGCAATTACTTTATTATATCATAATAACATATGCTAAAGAGATACTCTCTTTATAATTATTTAATTGTACTTGCCGATTTTTTATATTTTATTACATATTCCCTTTGTTCTGATTACTTGTCTAAATACTTACTACTTTTTTTATGTATTGTATATTTTATTGATGCAATTATAATGTAACCATATTGCAATAAAATTAATGTATTTATTGTTGTTAATATTAAAGCTCATCTATATTGGTGCAACAGGAGTTCTAATTGTATCAGTTACAGTCAGAATAGTACTTTGGAATGAATCTTTATATTCTTAATTTTATGGAATAATGTTACTAGTTCCACTATTTTCTCATATCTTTATGTAAATATATTAGATCATTTCTGAAGATGTAAAGTAGTAAAAACTTTCGATGTCTTTAATCCTAAATTTAGGTGAGATTATTAATCACAATAATTCAAATTCAATTTAAAAGGGTATAGGAGACTATTTGATAAAATAGTATTTAGATGTTGAAATTTTGAATACTTAGAGTATTCTTTAATTGCTAGAACATTATATGAAGAATTTAGAAAAAAATGATAAATGGGAAGAAATTTAATTATATAGAATCCTTTTAAAACATGAAATATAGGGAACTTACCTATAAAGTTTATTGGAGACAAAGAGATTTTAGATTTAAAATAAAAATCATTCATTATTTTTTAAAACAATAGGTTTTTTGATTAGTAAGAAATATGATTAATAAATTTAAGATTTATATTCAGGAGAAAGTAAAACTAATTAACATTATCATTATTAAATTATAAAAATCAAAGAGGCAGATAATTTATTTTAAAGTAGTTTAGATATATTTTCAGATTTACTTGATTAAAAAATATTAATATGGATTCAATTATAAAAAGGATATGATAAAATAGAAAACACTGCAGATGATTTAACTAAAATGTATAAAATTCTGAATAAATTGAAAATCAAAATGATTTCAATAATATAAACTACTGATATGGAATCTATATTAAAAGTGTAAACATTAAAAAAATTTAATGTTGTAGAATTAAGATTTTTATCTCTTTATTTTTCTTTTGTTGCAAATGATTATTAATAAACTAAAATTATTGAAATTTATATAGAAGATTTGATAAAATAAGAAAATAATTCATCAAATTCTTCTATTTTAAATATAAATATAATGAATAATGATCTTATTGTTATTTGTTCTAGTATTTTAGAAAAAACTGGATAAATTGTAAAAGCAAATATTGAAGAAATTAGTAGATTCTTTGGATATGAAGATAAAAATAAAAAATAAGATTTACATCTAATTAATTTATATATGCCAAAATTTATAAGTCAAGATCATGATTAATATGTTTATAAATTTATTAATAAAGGAAATTCAACCTTATACAACAAAGGAAAACTAGTATTTTGTAAAGATTATGAAGGTTTTATATTTCCAATCATACTAAGTTTCTTGCATATAAATGAAAAATCTGAAGACTTTATTTTGACTACTGCTTTAAAAAAAGTACAATCTAATTAAGATTACATACTTTTTGATTAAAATGGTAAAATCTTAGGTATATCCAAATATATCTATTCAATATTAATGAATACTCACACTAATAATAGTTCTACTTAATCAATTTATTCATCAATTGATCAATCTATTTATGAATGCTATATATAATTTTGGATTCCAAACATAGATTCTTTAATTCAAAGTTCTAATTTTGATCATGAAAATTATTCAATTAATAAAGTAATTATTGAAATATCAACACTAACTAACTTTATACAATATTTATATTATTTTAAATAATATTAAAATATTAATCCTTAAGTTTAAAAAGAGAATTCTTATTTTGAAGAATTTTTGCAAAATATTAAATAATAATTGAGCAATCATTTAAATTTTAATTGTAAGTTTTAGTTTGAAGTTCAAATCTAAATACATTAATTACCTACTGGTTAATACTATTATATTTTTAGTATGTCTAAACAATATAAAGAAGCTTAATCTATACCTAGTATTGATAAGAAAACATCAACATATAGTTAATTTTAATTAATCTAATAATAATAAGTTAAAATTTTTACACATTCTACACTTCCAAAATTTATAACAGATATAGAAAAAATAACTGAAATTGCACCTTAAACAAATAGAATATATGAAAATCAAATGTTAATTAAAGATTTAAATTAAGAATAAAAATAAGAATTGCTTTTTTCTAATGTTGAAAGTTAATAGATTATTAATTAAATAAATAGTAGCTCTTAAATTGAAAAATAAAAAAAAAATGATTTAATGGAATTTGATGATTAAAAAATATCATAATCAAGTAGATATTCAAGAAATTCAAATTTTTAAGTATTAGAATAAATTAGAGAATATTAAAAAAATAAAGAATTTTGTGTTTCAATTAAAAAGATATGGATTGTAACTATATTCCTATATATTATAATATTTCTATTGATGTTAGTAATACTAATTGTTTTATCTTAATTAAATGATTTATTATAATATGATATATAATTGGTGAGGATTCCTGATAAATTTAATCGTTTATATTGTTCATTTGCTACAATGGGACAAATGGATTTAGAAAGATCATTGTTGGGTAAAGATTATGGTTAATATCTTAATTATCGAATAATCAATCAAGCTAGCAGTATTAGAAATGAAATGGAAACTATGATGATAAATTTAAAAAACAGATTCTCCATTTTAGAAAATGAAAATAGACTTTAAAATTTAACTGTTAGAATTCTTAATCAATTTAGTTATTTTGAAGAAGAATTATCAATGATATAATTTGATATGATTGCAGATACATACACTGAATCATTATTTTAATACATTAATCAAGCATTAAATTATTCAGCATCTAATCGCATTTACCTTATAGATGAATATTATAAATTGTAATTTATCAAAGCAAATCTAATAAACTAAATAACTAGTTCTTAAAATTTGATAGATTAAATTATTGTAGAAATTAAAAATTAATAAGAAAACACAAATGTTGTACTTAATATATTATTGAGTGTCAAACTATGTTTTCTTATAGGTTGTATTTTTTGTTTAATTTAATTATGGAAACAACCTTTCAAAATAGTTTAATTATAAATTTAGTTGTTAAGCCATTTATCTGAGCAATAAATTAAAATAAGTATAAATTCAGCTAAATAAGCAAAATCAATAATTAATCATCCATATAGATGGAAAAGAACTAACTATATGAATGAATGTTATCATAAAAATGTTTAAAAGGGTGAATAAGATATTCTAAATAAAATAGAAAATTTTACAAAAAAAAAGACAAAATAAAATTTAAAACTCTTTGATTACTAATTTAATCATATAGGTGTCTATCTCAAAAATTGCATGTATCTTTTATTCTTTTTAAGTTTTATTTTATCAAGTTTTTTTTATATGAAAAATGGCATAGATTCTAGTTAATCAGAAATTCAATTAACAATCTAATATGTTTAATTCAAATAAGATTTAGATTCTTTAATGATTTTAACTTAGTTATTAAAAACAAATTCAATTTTATCAGAAAAAGTTCGTTAATTAGGTTTTCTTGACTTAAATCCATAATTATTGGATACAGATAAATATTTTCATATCTTAGAATAAGAATTATTAGCTAAATTTCAATTAAAATATTAAAAAGCTTAAGAAATCAACGAAATAATTTTTTAAGATATAGTAAATTCAAAAAAAATATCTTAAATTGACAAAGAAATATTATAAACATTATATTAAGATGATTTGTGTTCTGTGATGGATGATTAGCTTCCGTTCTGTAATTTTACTAATAATTAATTTTTCTATTTTCCAGAATACCCTAAACCAAAAGATGAGGACAATAATAGAGAAATTTTTAGGAATGGAATTAATGGAATTTTTTCAAAGTAATTAATTATTAATATCATAGATTAATTGCAATTTTGAAATCATATTATTAATTAGAATTATAAGGATAAATAAATATAAATAAAACTGAAACTGAATATTTTTTATCAACTTTAGAATTTAAGCATTATGTTTTAGAATACTTTTTTGATATTAACAAAGCTGTAGTTAAATTTTATGTTACTATTTTGGAATCAACAACTAAAATATTACATAATGATTTTTAAAATACTTTGTTTTTTTATTTAATTTTTGGATTTTCAGTTTTAGTAGCATAAGGAACTTTGTAGATTTCAAATTTGTCCAAAATATAAGAATTAGTTTCAGCAAGTAAATTTACATTCATCTTGATGCCATTAGAAAGTCTAAATGAAACTAAATGTCTAGCTATTATCAAACAAATTGTAAAATAATAAAGGCTATGATTAACTTTTAATATGTGTTTATTACCAAATTTTATAAATTATATTTATTATTACATTCCTTTATTTTTATCGATTTCCAGCAGGATGTTATTTATATTAAGAATTTTAAACATATAGAAATAATGAAATTTGTAGATTAATGATTATATTAGAATATTTAATGGAAACTCAATAGAATATATTAAATTATATGCAAATTTAATGGTAATAATATTTTATATTAATTGATTATTCTTATATTCTAAGTTACCAGTCTTAAATGGTAAATATGATAATAAAGATCATAATGAGATTGTTGCAATAGAATAATTAATTTAACATTATTGAGTATTGAAAAAAATGAAATTAATTTTTAATAATTCATTTCATCCAGAAAATAGAGTAGCACTTCTTATTTTATTACCTACTTTAGAAACTATTTCAAAATGAGTTTAAGTTTTTTTATGTTTAATATCTAAATCTGTAATATCAATTTCTTTTTTAACTACATTATCTTCACTTAGAGAATCATCATCCATTGCTTCTTTTTATATTTCTAAAGTTTTTTAGTTATCTGTAAATAATGTAGCTCCAATGTTATTTTCATATGAATGAAGATGTTACATAATTGGTCTTAAGTCTTTTTTCTTAGATAGAAATTTAAGAAAAGGAATTAATTTTAATAGACAATCATCATCATCTGAATCAAGATAGGAAGGTATTAGTAATCCATTTTCTTGACATCTGTCAAAAGCATTAGGATTATTCTAATATTTATTGCAAGTTTACATCTATAAAAATTATATCTTCCATCAATCTATCTAGTAAGAATAAATCTTTAAAACAAACTCCATTAATAAATTAACAACTTCCTCTTGCATAATAATCTGAAATCAATCTATCTTTGTCAATATGCTCTAAAACTTTTTCACAATATACTTCATAACCAGCAGTAAAGATAATGATTTCATAATCTTAACTAGCTTCTAATAAAAATTTATTTAAATGTGGCCTAGTTCTTAAGTAAACTTTATATTCTTATCCTTTATGAATAACTTTTAATATGGCTTCATGTTAAAAATTAGGATTCTCTTTAAATTCACAATGAACTAAAGTCTCATCTAAATCTAAAACAAGCACTTTTTTTTTCTAATGCATTTTTGGAGTTTGAGCAGAAATGTATTATTTAGAAAATTTGCCTTTGAAATGTTCATAACAATTTTTGAAAAGAGCCATTATACTCATATGATAATAAAAAAATTAAGAATAAATTAAGGAGTTATTAATTTATTCAAGTAAATCAGATAATGAACTTTTTCTATCAAGCAATAAGCAAATATATTTATAATTACATAATCATTACTCGGCAAAGCACTTTTCTTCTAATTTTTTAAAATATTCAGCTCTTTCTGCTGAATGGGATTGGCTGACTCTATGACTTCTATTTTTTTTAATTGTTTAATTGTTCCTCTTTATAATCTCTTTTCTTTTCTCTGGAGTGAATTAGTTATATTACTAAATAATTTTATCATAGTTATAGCTTGGAAAGAAAAGAGAAAAACTGCAAATCCTATCAATATCAGTTTCTTCTGAAAAATAAGGGAGCTATCCTTTGACACTAATTTTGAGAGGATTTTCTTCTTCCTCTTCTATGCCATTAGATCTGAACTTAATAATATATTTACTGATTAGATTAAATTTAAAATTCATCTTCGCCTTCACGGTTATGATTGTATACAAATTTGATTTCATCGGCTACAATATTGGTTAATTAAGAATTAGCTCTTGAATTGTACTTAACTCTTTTATTTTATCGAATAAATTATCTATTAAATATTTTTTAATTTTTTTCTTGATTACATTATTCTTCTTTAATTATTTCTAAACCTTGTTCTTGATTTATTACATAATGAAGTTTTGGACATTCATAAGCAAAATGTTAACTATTTCCACAAGCAAAACAACATTATCCTAATGGTGTATAATCATTATTAATTTCAACTATATGTTTATTCATTAAATATATCTAATTTTAGTTATTATTGAGTTTTAGTTTTTCAAAAAACTTTTTTTTGTTAAGAATCTAAACATATACAAAATTTAATGTATAAGCAGAAGCACTTCTAGGTTTATCTGTAAAAAATGCTAATTCTCCAAAAGTAGCTCCTCCTTCAATTATTTTTAAACAAGTAATTGTCCTCTAAATACAAATTAGAACCTGTCCTTAATTTAGAAAATACAAATTTCTATCTTATATATTATTGCCATTCTCTTTTTCAATTGGGTCAATACCTTCCATAAATATACATTCTTCTGGTCCATATATTTATTCTTCCAAAAGATATGGCAATTAGGATAATATCTCCTTCTCAAATTTACCTGAATTAAATAAAGCTGATTATTTAATTAATGAAGTGTTTACATTCTATAATACTTCATCTTTCAAAGTTGATGATAAAACTGATAAAGCATCTTTTTCATTTACTTATGATGATTCTGTCTCATATTTATATTCTAAATATTTTCTTACTCTTGCTTATAAATCTTTAGGTATTTCATTAGATTTCAAAAATTAGTTTGCTTATCCAAGTTTTAATCTTATAGTTTTTTCATTTGTATCTAATTTCACAAAAATACCTCCAATACTATTCATTATATATGCAAAAACACAACAAGCCAATAACATGACAATGATACCAAATAATTTCTCAACTGAAGTTACTGGAACAATATCACCATAACCTACTGTAGTCATTGTAGCCGTAGCCCAATAAACTGATGCCACATATTTTATATACCATTATTATTCTGCAAGTTCTGTTGCTTATAACCAACTATACCCACTGGAACTATTTTCTTATTCAGCTATAAAATGCCAAATGCAAGCTAGCCAATGGGCAACAAAAAGCATTATAAAAGTTAATTTAAGCAATTAGTATATTGTTATAACTGATCCACTTATATCTATGTAATCTTCTAATTTAGCAAAAAGCTACTTAAGTTTTAATACACGTAATAACCTTATGATTTTAATTAAACGAAAAAATTTTAAAATCCTTAATAATTTCATTGTTTAGACAAGGGAATCCTTTTAAACCTTACTTTATTCTTAGGTTAATTCATCTTCATCTACTTGTACTACACTTGATGTTGCAGCCTCAACTATTAAATCGAAAGGGAATGTAGATACTATGATTAATCTGTAAAGATACCTACATCTATCCAAAACCACATTTTCAGATAATTTTAAACAATCAATGATCGATCAAACACATATTAACCTTTATGTTAGAAGGCTGTATTAAAATTAATGAATATATCAAGGGTAAATACTGCTAAACTAAAAAGATTAAAGTCATCTAAAAAAGTGGATTCAACATTAAATGAAATTTCAACTGGTAATATTAAGATAGCCAAAAAGATCACTAACATTGTAATTATATCCCAAACTATTCTTATTTTATCTTCTTGAGTGAATACTTATATGTAAGAACAACTTGGTTATTTTTCTTCTTATTCTTTTTTTTGAATCATAACACTCATCTTCCTAGATATTGATGCTCTCTTAGCTTTCTCTTTAACCTTTGCTGTCTACACAAAAGATAAATCATTTATTATTTTTAATTATCTATCGTCAAAGAGTAAATTGATGTCTTCAATTTGCTCATCATTATCCATTTATTAAACAGTAAACTAATATTTTCTCTTTATAAGAGATTATTTATTATTTTCTGTTCTAATGCTAAAAATTCTTTCATCTCCAAGGTCAGAATTATCAAAATTTTTACTTCTCCATCTAGGAGAGCTTGAATGCATATTACGATTTATAAACTGATTAAAATAATATAATAATTTTCAATAAATATTCATTTTCCTCTATTTTTAACATTATTATTATATAAAGTATGAATAATTTCTTATAGTTAATCACCTTATCTTGAATTGAAAAATGTCAAAAACGAAATCTTTTTAATGATAAATTTATGTTGCTTTAAGTACTTATAATATTCTCCAATAATAAAACGAATTTTGTTTTAAGACTATTTAGTTTTATTTTTTAAATATCAGAGCATTAAGAATTATAAACCTATTTTCAAAAAAATAATTCTATAAATATATCATAATGAAATGCAGAAAATTAAAATGAGTTAGAAATTCAAAAACTCAATCTTAGGTTTAATATATTGAATCATTTCAATAATTTGAACTTCGCCTAAACTGTTTTAAGTGAAGTTCTTATTTTGTTTTGGATTATAACTTTTCTTTAATGACATAAATATGATCTAGAATACAAAAATATTCTTTCAAAAGTAATATCAATATAATATAATTCTTTTAAAAGATAAAGGATTCTTTCTAATTTTTCAAGAAAATATAACAAAACTTCTAACTATACTTTAATCATTCAACTATTTAAAATTATAAAAAATTAAGTTAATAATTGTTAATTGCAATCATTGGCTAAAATTAATCCAAACTTCCATGAAATTATATTTATTTACATACGTAAATGTCAAAATATTTTTTAATTTCAATTATCTATATTTGATAGTTGATCTTTTATTCTTCATCAAATATATCGTACTATTCAACAATTTAATCTATCCCAAATTAAGAAAACCTTCTCTATTGCTAGTTCTAAACTGTTCCATTCAAAATTATATAAAAATTATTTGCAGTTTAATCTGAGTTGAATATAAGTCCTCTCCTTGATAATTAAATCTCCAAACCAATTGGAAAAATAATTCTTGGCAAGTTTGGTAATGCCTATATCATAATTGAATTTCTCTATTAAAAATAAATCATCTAAAAATATTTCTATGATTTGTCTGCTTTTACTAGATTTCAATTTTCTCATTCAATTATTTCACTTTATTTTAAGACGTTTTTGCTTCCATCATCAAATAATTTATTCCCTTCAAAAAAGAATTTTATTTCATTAAATAAATATATGTAATAAATATCAATTTAGCATATAGATGAGGAGAACGACTATTTATTTGATACTAGTGTTGAAAAACGTTAACTATATGGAGAAATACCTATACCTAAGGATGAAAATAATTGTTTAGTTCTCATATTTGGAAGTGGAAGTGTCATTAATATGATTATAATAATTTACTTATTTTATGTCTCAATATCACAATGAACTTAAATTATTTTATATATTGTTGTTATAAATTATTCAAATAATAATCAAAATAGTTAAGCCTTGAACCATTTACTCTATCAGGTCATAATGGATATCAATTAGAATAAATATCTATATTTGCTATGATAGATGCTTTCTTGGTTAAAAAATCATGAGATTGTTAGTGATAACGAAAATTTAACTATTTTGAAATGATAGCTCTAATCTTTTTAATTTGCTAATAGTAAAATTTATTAGAATTTTCTGTTCATCCAGCAAATTTTTATGATTAACAATCAAACTGCATTTTTATTTAAAAACATTAGAAAATATTTCTTAACAATATCAAAAATAAACAGAGCCAAGTAAAAATATCCCTTATTTACATTTATTAGTTTTCATAAAAGGAATATAGGTTCAAGCTGAAATTTCAAAATTATTGAAGTTAATTAACTCAAATATATAGTAAGCAAAACAGAAACAATTTACATTGACGAAATAAGGGTTGAATCAGATTACAAATCATGAAAATTATGGACACTAAATCATAAGAAACTTAATAGAAGGAGCAAAACTAAAGATAATTCGCAATTCTAGGATCCAGAAGCAAAAACGGTTTCAAAATATTTTAATTTTTGAAAGGAGCTGGATTTTCATCAACTTAGATTAAGAAAGAAAAATAAAATGCTCCAAAAATTAATTTATCATGTTTAATAAAGCTTAGAGTAATAGATAAAAATTTTAATTCGAATTAGTAATATAAAAAATACAAAATTATAGAAGAGAATTGAATTCTATTTGTTTTGAAGGAGGAAATGTATAAATTTTTCATGTTTATTCAGAGTAACTTGAAAAAGGAAGAACCTTTAGAAATCAATATATTATTTCAATATTTATTTAGAAAATAATAGTATAAATAGCAAACATCATATAGTGAATTAAATTTTGGAGAGAAGTAAAAGAAATTATAATTTTTTATATCCTAAATAAGGAAAACCTATTTATTATATAATTATTTTTGTAAATATAAACTAAATATCAATTTGTAACTGATATAGAGTTTATATTAACATGCTTTGGCATTCTTAGATTATTCATCAATTCTAGTAAATTTAATCTTAAAGGTGTTTCAAGACATTCCATTTCATTTTTGGCATGTAATTTTTCATCATCAAAATTAGGCTTATTAAAGAATGTAACCTAAACACCTTCAGGAACTTTTATAGATTTCACTTTAAAATTTTTCATATCATTAGGAATTACAGGGTGAGTACCACATAATTTCAATTCATCTCCAGTGAAATGACATTCTGAATATAAAATTACACATGGTTCCTAAGAATTATTTAGTATTTTTACTTCTAACTCCTATTTATTATCTTATTTTTCAGATTTGATCTTTGTTTAATCATCAGTATGATTTTCTCCATTAGTATGCCCATTTGAACCAGTCTTTCCTTAATCACTATCACCAGCATCTATCTTTCCATCAGTTGCATCAGTCTTTCCATCAGTGACATCAGTTTTTCCATCAGTAGCATCTGTCTTTCCATCAGTAGCATCAGTGGCATCTGTCTTTTCATTAGTTGCATCAGTTTTTCCATAAGTAGTATCTGTCTTTACATCAGTGGCATCTGTCTTTCCATCAGTGGCATCTTTCTTTTCATCAGTTGCATCTGTCTTTTCATTAGTTGCATCTTTCTTTTCATCAGTAGCATCTGTCTTTCCATCAGTTGCATCTTTCTTTTCATCAGTAGCATCTGTCTTTTCATTAGTTGCATCTGTCTTTCCATCAGTATCATCTGTCTTTCCATCAGTAGCATCTGTCTTTCCATCAGTATCAGCTTTTCCATTAGTAACATCAGTCTTTCCATCAGTTGCATCTTTCTTTTCATCAGTAGCATCTGTCTTTTCATTAGTTGCATCTATCTTTCCATCAGTTGCATCAGTCTTTCCATCAGTGACATCAGTTTTTCCATCAGTAGCATCTGTCTTTCCATCAGTAGCATCAGTGGCATCTGTCTTTTCATTAGTTGCATCAGTTTTTCCATAAGTAGTATCTGTCTTTACATCAGTGGCATCTGTCTTTCCATCAGTGGCATCTTTCTTTTCATCAGTTGCATCTGTCTTTTCATTAGTTGCATCTTTCTTTTCATCAGTAGCATCTGTCTTTCCATCAGTTGCATCTTTCTTTTCATCAGTAGCATCTGTCTTTTCATTAGTTGCATCTGTCTTTCCATCAGTATCATCTGTCTTTCCATCAGTAGCATCTGTCTTTCCATCAGTATCAGCTTTTCCATTAGTAACATCAGTCTTTCCATCAGTTGCATCTTTCTTTTCATCAGTAGCATCTGTCTTTTCATTAGTTGCATCTATCTTTCCATCAGTTGCATCAGTCTTTCCATCAGTGACATCAGTTTTTCCATCAGTAGCATCTGTCTTTCCATCAGTTGCATCAGTGGCATCTGTCTTTTCATTAGTTGCATCAGTTGCATCTGTCTTTCCATCAGTAGCATCAGCTGCATCAGTCTTTCCATCAGTATCATTTGTCTTTCCATCAGTAGCATCTGTCTTTCCATCAGTATCAGCTTTTCCATTAGTAACATCAGTCTTTCCATCAGTTGCATCTGTCTTTTCATCAGTTGCATCTGTCTTTCCCTCACCTTAAGTGGTTCCTTATCCATCTGTATTTCCATCTCCTTCACCTTCTTCTTCATGAACTGTTTCGTTGATATTAACTTATTTTGCTTAAAATACTCTTTCTTGTTTGGATTCTAAGTTTGCATTCAAGTCTCTTTTGTTTTTAACTGTATCCAACTCTTCTCCTGCACAATTTTAATATTCCTCAGAAGGAGGTTCTGGTTCACTGTTCTCATCTCCATCTTGATTCTTTTTTGGTGGTAAACTTGATTTACCTCCAACTGATTGTGTTTTTTGTGGAACAATAATTTCTTCTTCTTCTGATTCTTCTACTATTTCAACTGTTTCTTCTGGTTATGCATCAGTTGTTTATATTTTGACATTTTTTGGATCTTCCTAAGGTGGTAATTGTGTAGTTGAATCAACATCGACTTTATTCTTAACAGTGTCATCTTCCTCTCCCCCAGGGCAATCTTCTTCTGGTACTTCCTGATGATTTTCTTCTTCTGGTACTTCTTGTTCTTTTTTTTCTTATTCTTCACCTTCTCCTTCATTTTCTTCACCCTCTCCTTATTTTTTTGATTTACTCAATTTTTCTAGATCATTAGGATCAGATTCTTCTTCTCCATCATCTTAGTTGACTGGTTATTCATCAGCACTGATTTCTGGTTCTTTTTCAAGATCAATAACATTTTTAACAATGTAATTAAATAACTTTTCAATGTCACCTACTTCTGAATTTTGACTGTAAAGAATATAGAATAAGGATTAGCCTTCTGATAAATTTGATATTTAGATTATGGATTTTTCATGTTCTTCATAAGAGGAAATAATTTCATTCTTTTTTTCTACTATTAATAATCTATTGATTGTTCCTTCATTGTTAGAATTGATTAAACTGACACCTTGATAATTGTCATAAGCAAACATATCAATTCTTTAAATATCTTCATTATTTTTTTTCATTTAAATCTTTATCCATTCCTTATCCTTAATTTATGTTCCTAAGAAAACTAAATTTTATGTTGTTTCTGTAAAATATTCAGATTCTGGACCAAATGCAGTTGTCTTTTTAATTAGTCCATCGGTCAATTCTATATGTTATTTATGATTAGTCGAAAGAATCCAATTTTAAAAACTTATTTTAAGATTAAGACTTACTTAATGCCTTTATCATTTCTTTAAACACCTAACAAAATATCGCTTGTCATATCTGTTTCTTATATATACTTTTCTAGAGATTGAATGTTCTTTTGTACCCAATCATGAATTTTTGTAACATCTTTTGCAAATATGCCTAGAGTTGAGAAAATCAACAATAGAACTCCTAATTTCATAATAAATTAAATTATTAAAAACGAATTTGATATATAAAATCACAATTAGAGTAAAGAATTAATTACCTTATAAATAATAGTAATATTGTTGCTTGTTAAAAGGATCAGTATCACATAATAAATACAATATGATAAATATGCTAATTATTATTAGTTTGTTATTATTATAATGTACTATTAATATTTTATGTTCATCATTTTCCAACAAAACCCTTAAGATAAGTTTCCTTTTAAGCTCTTATGACTTCTCTCTTGTCTGTTTTTCTTGACATATAAATTTTTGTTTTTTCTGATCCTCTGGTCTTCTTTAACTTTGATTTAACTTCTTTCCAACCCTTTCTGCTTCCATCTCTTTTAGGAATGATTCCTCTTCTTCTCAATCTGAATTTTGGTTCGAATTTAAGTAAATACCTAAATTATTAAATTATTGCTTTTACTATTAAGTGTCATAAATGAGAGCAAATCCTGTGGTTCTGTTACCTCCAAATGTTGTTTTGAGACCATAGACAACAACATTTCTCTCATCTGCTTTATACTTACTAGCCAATTCTTTGACAACTGATTCTTATGATGGAGTTGGCTTATTTGGATGGAGCAATTCAACACTCTTTTAATTAATAAATCAGCTTACTAATTATCTTCTATTCAAGAGTTTATTTAATAGAACTTTTCTTGTTTTCACGATGAATGTCATATGAACTTTATTTTAATTCAAAATAAATTAAATCTTTTTCTTTATTTAATGAAATGAAAAGAATATAATTTATTCTTCTACACATACAAAAATAAATAAAACTAAAAAATAAAAGAAAAATAATAATTTATATCATTAAAATAGAACTTTATACAATGATCTTTAGTTATTATATTAAATGATAATTATAAATTTAAAAATTAGATAAATTTTGATTAAAATCGATTCTAAAAAATCAAAACAAGTAAAAATACAAAAATCTATCTATTCATACATTTTATTCTTGAGATAATAATGATAAAAGAAAAATTAAAAAAGCTAAATTAAAAAATTACAATTTACATTCAAATAATAAAATATTCAAAATCTTCTATTTATAAGAATATAGTTTTGCTTATATTTACAAAACTATTATCATAATAATATAATAATTTAAAGGATAATAATTGAAATTTTGAGAAATATTTGATACTTTAGTATAAGCAGTAAATAAAATAATACATGAATCATTTAAATAATTTTATTAATACATGCTTTAGTTAGTTAATATTTAAGGGTTTCGTCAATACATCTCTCATACCAACTTCAAAGCATCTACTGATATCTTCTGCTGAATTAAATGCAGTCAATCCTATTATTGGTATATCTGGAACCTTCTTATCTCTTATGAGATCCATAAGTACTTTTGTAGTAGTCCACCCATCCATAATGGGCATCTAACAATCCATTAAAATAAAGTGAAACAATTTACATGATTCAGAACATTTTTCAGTATTTTAAATCAATTCCACAGCTTAATAACCATTATATGCCTAAAAAATTAGATGAATATTACTATTAATAATCTAAATCCCATTTATCCAATAATAACTTATAATGCTTTTTGATTAAATAGATCATCATCTACAGATAATATTCTTGCACATTAACAAGGGAATTATAAATTCTCAAACTTTTCTTCCATTTATATTTCTTGTTCTTCTCTTTAAATAAGTCTTGAGATTAATGTATTTGGTCTTTTTTTTGATTATATATCAATTTCTGAAATACTAAATGAAGATTTTTTTCTTCTTTTAATTGACTTTTCCCTTAATTCTTTATTAAATATAAAGTTATAAAATTATTTGGTTGAGTTATTCAATTTTATTATATTCCCTTAAAGGTTTCCTCTTTATGATTCCTCATCTTAAAGTAGGTCTGTTTCTTGTTATACATACTAATTTAACAATCCTGTAGATTATTAAGGTCGAAAATAATTAGCAATAGATGAATGATGTCTAATGGGAATTTATTAAAGTTTCTTATCAAGCATCAAATCATCCGATTTAGGATTATTAATAATTAAAATTCCCTAAATTCCCATACAAAGATCTGGTACTGTATATGCAGTTCTTAAACTCTATCTTTTGATAGTAGTTCCTAATATTTATGTATTTGATGATTGAGTTGTCCTAATTTTAAAGGTAACTTAAGTACCTTCACCTAATCCATTAGAACTGATTTTCAATTAGGTTTTGTTTTATGGGGCTAACTTGAATAAATTCATTTAACTTACAAGTAATCCCAAACCTTACCATTCATCATGACATGAAAAATCTCTGTTTTGATTAAAGGATTTTAAGAATTCTTAAATTTTCTGTAATTAATCATTTTCTATACCAACACCTTAATCTTTTACACAAAAAGTTAAAGTTGTCTCATAGCATGAGATTTCTATGGTAATCAATCCTCTCTCAGAAAATTTAATTGAATTCGAAATTAAATTAACTAAGATCTACATTATTCTATCTACATCTGAATATATAATAGGTGGGACAGAATTTTTAACAATAATATGTAATCCAATATATTTCATTTACAATATAGGTCTAAATATATCATTTACTTCTTAGACAATATCTTCAAAATTAAATTCTTCAAATTTATATTTAATAATTTATGAATGAAACTAAATAAAATCTATAATATCCCTAATTAAATATGCTTATAATTTCAAAGCATTTGAAGCAGGATATATAAAATTATATTTATGATTTTCATTGATACTTGGATCATTAATAAGACCATCTAGAAATAATTTAGCACTATTTAAAGGAGTTCTTAATTCATGAGAGAAGGAATCAATAATTCTGACTTAGAATTTTTCTCTTGTTTCTAATTTTTATAAATAACTTTGCAATGATATATCATCCATAATTATCAAATATTCATGATCATTCTAACCACAAAATATCTTACATTAAATGTTTCTTGTATATTCTTCTTCATGAAAAGAGGGATACTTAGATTTTGATAATTAAGCTAAAAGTTCTAAATTGTTCTCTTTTGAATAAAATTAATCTAAATTTCCATTTTATAATTCCAATAATATTTCATTTAAAGTATTTGGAAGTTTTTAAAAACTAGGCATTTTATTGCAACTAAAAAATTATGGAATACTATTTTATTATTGAGGAGATTGTTTAGGTAATTTAATACTTGTTTCTTTAACTTATTTTCTTTTTCTTTTTATTTAAAGTTTGAATTATAATTCATACATTAAAAATTTAGGTATGTCTTTTATACCATCAAACATTTAAAGTAGAGATTGATTTTAAAACATAATTTAAAGATTATTCTTATTTACTATCATAATACCTACTGGTATATTTTATAATCGAATCAACCAAGAATTACTAATTGAATCTTATATTAAATTGATAATTTCTGAATTTCTTTATGTGGGTTTTGTAATTTATACAGGTAATTCGAATTCTTAATTTTCTTAAATTATTGAAGAGTATTTTAACTTAACCAATAAGATAGTGCAATACACAGTGACAATATATGAGATTGTATTTTCTTAATGAATTATGAACAATATAAATAATAAAATGTTGTAAGCAAGATGCAATATTATGGATTTTATTATTGATTATTTTTTGACCATTTATATTTCTAATGCTTTCAATAAAATATATGTTATTCTAGCTAAATCCTTATCTAAAAAACAGCAATATGATATATGAACACTAAGAGTAAGATTCATAAACAATTGAAAATATATTTTTGGAATTATTTTTTTTTGTTTATGAATGATCAATATACTGATTAATAATATCATTCCGTTCAATATAAGTAGTACAAGTGAAAATATTTAACTAACATCATATAAATATAAAAGCAATCCAATAACAACATTGATAGTGTTTGTTGAATAGAACTAAATTAATTTCCAATTTAATTGCATTATATTTATAATAGTTTTAATGCATTATATTTATAATATTAATAAAATTGTTAATCTATATATTTATGTTAAGCTCTAAAATAAAAACAAATAAATCCATTCTTTATAGATAATAGTGCTTAATTTAAAAAGAATTTCATTTAAAAAATAAAGAATTATATTTAAATTATATAAATTAATATAATTTAACATAAAGATATAATAAAAAAAAGATGAATTAAGTTTAAAGATGACTTTATTCAATTATTTAAGTTTTTATTATAATAATTATATTAGAAAAGAGAATAAAACATGACATTTTAAATAATATTATTATTATGTATAAAAGTCACATATAAACTTAATCTCTCATTTATTCTGGCCTTTTTCTTTGACTTCACTTTCAACAAGAACTTTAAAAGAGTTTCCTTATCTTATCAGCCGCTTTCGCTGCTAAGGGATGCTTATTATTAGGCAAATTAAGGCGATGCAGAGATAAATTTAAATATTAAATGCTTTCTTTCTAACTTAGAACTTAAGCAAGCTGCTATACAATCTAATCTGGCAGAAGCAATATTTTATAAGTTTCTTAAATATTTATTAAAATTTCTTTATCATTGACATTTTACATATATTTTTAAATGAAATTTTATGCTCTTTGTTAAGCTTGTTTTGATACATCACTCTCTACCATCAAATATGCAAGTATAACTTTTTAAGTCTAGCAAATTTATTTAGTTTGTTAAGAGTTTGATTATGATTGAAAGTTATTATTTGGCAAAGAAAATTGTTGTGATTGTTATTCCTACTCATTATTATTTATATTTATTTGATTATTAAGATTCTAAATTTTTTTTTAATTGTTTTTTTCTATTTTTTTACCTTTCTTTGTTTATTTACCTATGGATCCTTGTCCAAGCACGTGAATGGCAATGCCCTTACCAGTTTAAACAGTATTATTGTCAATCTCTTAATTGAAATAATTAACTGATTCTTAAACAAATTGGTCACTCATGAGAACTTAGGTCGGACTAGTTCTTCTTTAGAAATTTTCATAATTTTCTAAGCTTTGTGGTGGCATAATTGACTAATATTTTAAATGAAATTGTATACTTTATTTGTGTAAAGAGAGGACTTCTATTAATAATATTGGAAGTCTTCTTGTGAGGATAAAACATCATCTTAAAAATCTTAACTTCTTTCTTCATCAAAGAATGATGCATTTGAATGTATTTCTATAGAATTATGTGTGAACTAATGTTATTATCTTAATTTCTAAATCTTTTTCTCAATTGTAGACATACTAGTTATGGTGATTATTTTAATTATTTAATGCTTAAGAAAGAATTTTATTGAAATTAAATTAAATGGATTAAAATAACCTCCATACATTGTTTTTTATTGATCATATTCTTTAAACTGAGCAAGCACAAAAGATATAACAAATTGCCAAACAATACAGTTCAGAGTATGCTCATATTAGAGATGTCTCTAAAGAACAGGCTGACCTATTTTTATCATAACTCCCATCTAAAGGGGATGGTGAAGAAAAAGTCAAGAGGTTATACTTTGATGGATGTTTTGATTTAATGCATTCAGGACATTTCAATGCACTTCGTTAAGCCAAAGAGTTATGTGAGACCTTAGTTGTTGGAGTGATCAAATCAGATGCAATAGCTAAAGCAAAAGGACCACCAATTATGACTGATGAAGAAAGATTGGCCTTAGCTAGTGCTTGTAAATGGGTGGATGAAGTAGTTATCTAGGAAACATATGATCCAACTATAGAATAAATAGATAGACATTCATGTTCCCATGTTGCTCATGGAGATGATTTAGTCTAAACTGCAGATGGCAAGGATGCATATTAACCATTTAAAGATGCAAAAAGAATGAAGTAATTTTTGTTCATTCCATATTTTTTAGAATCTTTAAAAGAACAGAAGGAATTAGTACAACAGATATAGTGGGTAGAATGCTATTGATGACTAAAGAAGTAATGTGGGAAGAGAAAGTAATTATTGATTTAAATAATTTTAGAAAGTATTTCAAAAGTAAACCATTGTAGAAGCATCCAATATTAATTCTTTAGAGATAGACTAAGTTTCAATTGAATAAACATTGAATAATAAGATATTGAATACAACAAGGAGAATAATGTAATTTAGTAACAATAAGAAACCTAAACCTGGTGATAAAATTGTTTATATTGATGGATCATTTGATATTTTGCATCAAGGTCATGTTGATGTTTTAAGGAAAGCCAAAGAATTGGGAGATTTCTTGTATGTTGGAGTTTATGATAATGAGGTAGATAAAATAATTCCTACATTTCTAGACTATCAATAAAATAAAAGGGAAAAACTATCCAATATTGAATTTGTAAGAAAGAGTTTTAAATTTGTTGGCTATAAAATATGTAGATGAAGTTATTATGGGTGTTCCATATAAGGTGAATGAATAATTAATCAAAAATTTCAAAATTGATTTAATTGTTGAAGGTACTTGCTCTTAAAAAACAATGGATGATCCTTATGAATTACCAATTAAATTAGGAATCTATTAATAAATTTAGGCTGTCAATAAACAAACTGCTGATGAACTAATTGAAAGAATTGTTAGCAATAGATTAAGATTCTTAGAAAAGTATAATTCAAGGAAGAAGAAAGAAATCAATTTCTTTGAAAATCATGATTACAAAGTGGAAGAAATATGATATATGTATTTGTATAGCCACAACAAAAATAGAAATACATTTCTTATTGTGCTTTATAATATATATCAAACATTTAAACGTTTATCTGAAACATAGATACCATCCAAGAATTATCTGATATCTTTATTATTAACAACAAATGCTTAATGAATTAAAGCATATGTTAATGATACATTATTAAGATCTTTACCACTAAATGTTAAGACATCTAAATTTTCTATTATTTATTTTGTTTCTTCAAATTCATTTCTTGAAAATAAAACTCCTGGTAAGTATTTAATTGTTCTAATAATTCTCTATACTTTTTATAAGATTACCACATACTAATACTAACTCTAGATTTCTACTTCTTTGTTTATTTTAAATATTGTAATAAATTTATATCTTTTTAATTTCTAATCTCTATCAAGAAGCTTATATATAATAAAAGTAAATCCTTTATCAATATAATTCTATTTTAAGATTTACAAATAAAAAGTCTGTTTATTTTCTAAGTCTTTTGTTCTAAACCTACTTATTTTAAGTATTTTCTAAAAATCAATTTGTTTTATGCTCAATTTACATATTTTTTAGACATTCAATTAAATTTAGAATATGCTTCAACCAATATATTTTATATATTGAATGAACTGTCCATTTTAGTTGATTCTATCATATCTAATTGATCATAATCGATTTTATATAAATTTATAGTTAAGAATGTATTATATTAATGAGAATTGATAGTAAAACTATATTGTTTATAGATTAATAATTAAATACATTTAATATGAAATACCTTATTGTAATTGCACTATTAATCAATTTGAATCAATGTATCAGCTTCTATGCTAAAGAAGGAGTAGAAAAGTGTTTTTCAGATGAAGTGCCTAGTCAGACTGTAAATCCTATTTTATTATTCTTTAGATTGTTGTAATTTATCATGAATTGATGTCTGAAGGAGTGGCCAAAAATGAAAAAAGAGGTATTCGTTTATTGTATACTAAGACATTCCAAAAATGATCAAAGATGGAATCACTTTAAATATATATGGCCCTGATGGTAATATAGTGAAAACTGCTAAAACTATAGAAGGAAAGAACAAAATGTCATTCACTGCTAAAACAAGTATTCTTATATCTATTTGATATAGTGGGCAGATACAAGTTCTGTGTCATTAAGTCTAAGTAATTTTGGAGTGTGAATGAGTATAAATACTCTATTAAAATACAATAAGGAGTTGATCATAATCNATATCTTTATTATTAACAACAAATGCTTAATGAATTAAAGCATATGTTAATGATACATTATTAAGATCTTTACCACTAAATGTTAAGACATCTAAATTTTCTATTATTTATTTTGTTTCTTCAAATTCATTTCTTGAAAATAAAACTCCTGGTAAGTATTTAATTGTTCTAATAATTCTCTATACTTTTTATAAGATTACCACATACTAATACTAACTCTAGATTTCTACTTCTTTGTTTATTTTAAATATTGTAATAAATTTATATCTTTTTAATTTCTAATCTCTATCAAGAAGCTTATATATAATAAAAGTAAATCCTTTATCAATATAATTCTATTTTAAGATTTACAAATAAAAAGTCTGTTTATTTTCTAAGTCTTTTGTTCTAAACCTACTTATTTTAAGTATTTTCTAAAAATCAATTTGTTTTATGCTCAATTTACATATTTTTTAGACATTCAATTAAATTTAGAATATGCTTCAACCAATATATTTTATATATTGAATGAACTGTCCATTTTAGTTGATTCTATCATATCTAATTGATCATAATCGATTTTATATAAATTTATAGTTAAGAATGTATTATATTAATGAGAATTGATAGTAAAACTATATTGTTTATAGATTAATAATTAAATACATTTAATATGAAATACCTTATTGTAATTGCACTATTAATCAATTTGAATCAATGTATCAGCTTCTATGCTAAAGAAGGAGTAGAAAAGTGTTTTTCAGATGAAGTGCCTAGTCAGACTGTAAATCCTATTTTATTATTCTTTAGATTGTTGTAATTTATCATGAATTGATGTCTGAAGGAGTGGCCAAAAATGAAAAAAGAGGTATTCGTTTATTGTATACTAAGACATTCCAAAAATGATCAAAGATGGAATCACTTTAAATATATATGGCCCTGATGGTAATATAGTGAAAACTGCTAAAACTATAGAAGGAAAGAACAAAATGTCATTCACTGCTAAAACAAGTATTCTTATATCTATTTGATATAGTGGGCAGATACAAGTTCTGTGTCATTAAGTCTAAGTAATTTTGGAGTGTGAATGAGTATAAATACTCTATTAAAATACAATAAGGAGTTGATCATAATCTACAAGATGCTGCTAATAAGACACATGTTGAATCAATAAAAGGTATAACATAATTATTATATATTATATAGATAGAATCTCAGCCTTAAAAAACAGAACTGATGATTTCATTTCACTATAATAATTGAATAGAGAACAAGAAGATAAATTAACAACTCAATCTATTGATATCAGTAGAAGAGTTACTCAAACTACTATTTTATAAATAGTTGTTCTTTTAGCATCTGGAGTATATTAGATTTGGAGTCTTAAGAAATTCTTTAAATAGAGATTTTTAATGTGATATGTATTTTATTAATAATTCAATGCTTCTAAATAAATAAGTGATCAATTCTGCCTATCAATTTATTGTAATTTAGATTTCATATCACTATTATAAGTTCCAACCTATACATCCTTTTATTAGATATCATTAATTGAATTAAATTGGTTTCTGTAATACTTATATATTTCTTTAAATAAAATAATTCAAATAAAGGTTTAATTTTAATATGTTAATCTACTTTTATATACTATTTTATAGGTCTTAATATTTATTTTTTTTTATTTTTCTATCCTTGTTTAGATAATTTATTCAATACAAATGATTTGTTTATACATATATTTTTAAGATAACTTTTCAACCATTTAGAAATTAAGGAATGACTTAAAAATATATAATAATAGAATGAATTTATCTATTTTTGAATAGGTGTTTTATTCTAAAGACAAATAAAAAGAGATTTTACTTAATAATAATAAATCTCATTACATAAATATACTTTTTAATCTTCAGAATAACTCTAGTTATTTTAATTTATCTAATATATTGTCTTTTATAATAAAATTAAATTTGATAGCTTTTATCAGAATGTATTATAATATCTTTTAAAAAAAGAGAATTTAATTATTATCATTTTCTAGCTGATTTATTTCCTATTTCTAATAAAATAGTGCTTATAGTTGCTAAAAAATTAATAGATTCAAGGATTATTATATGTATTAGTATAAATTAAAATAATTCCTCTTTAAATAAAATGTTCATCATTGTAAAACAATAATTAATTGTAGCATAAATTATAAGATTTTTATTTCAGTCAAAGTAAATATTAATATTTTTATATCTAATCTCTAAATTTATCAAATGATCAAACATTAAAATTTTAATTATAAAGATTTATTGATTTAGAATATTTTCATAATTATTATTGGAACTAATATTACATTTAATTAACAATTGGATGGATTCATAATAATCAATTATTGCTGTTATTCTTCTATTTAAAAATTGGTTGGTTTGGAAAATTCTATTAATAATTATGTTTATTTTACAACATATCTTGATTTTATCAACTTTTGAAAATTTATTTATTTACATTTAAATAGACTTAATTGATATAATATTTAAAAAGATTGTAATTCATTTATTTTATAAGTTAATCATAATTTATAGAAAATAACAAGAACTATTTATTAGAATTAATTTGCTAGTATTTCAATAAGGAATTGCAGATATATTTAAATATTCATTAGTTATCATTATAATATTGAACTTAGTGTAATAAATCTTATGACTATATAGAATAACTTTATTTTTTAGAAGTTGTGAAATTATTTAAAAAGATAAGATTTTGTATGCCTTGCCAAGTGATTCGAAAAGACCTAAGAGTCCTTAATTGTTCTTAAAACTGGAGAAATAGAAGTAACTAGAGATAAAAGAGTAAATAGCATGGTTGAACTTGAATGGATAGAAGTAGATATGAAAGAACCTATGATGGTCCAATATCCTGTTACTATTTTCTAGAGGGAAAAGGTTATTATTGTTTATGTGTATAAATTAATATAAAATGACAGGATATGGAGTATGTTATTGAAAAATTGGAAGACATTATATGAGTGAATGGTTAAATAATAATAAGATTTTTTATTATTTTGATAAACAACAAGGTTTACATGGCCTGATGGTAAAAAATATACTATTAAAGTTATTTGGTAGATATTCAGGAAATTGGAAAAAGGGCGAGTACATTACTTTATTATTTTAGAATTTTATCTAAATTATTATTAAGATAATTAATTAAATAAGGAAAAATCAAAGAAGTTCTATAATATGGGAAATGTAAAAATAATAAGATTTAAAATTGAAAAACAATGAATAAGATGGATTTAAGATAAAAATTGATTCTTATATATGATAAATTATAATTTTTCATATATATTTAAACAATTAACTTTTTTGATTAAAATGGTTGATCATAATAATATATAAAATATAAGATAATAAATAAAATCTTAATTAAGATATGATAATTTGAAATAATATTAATTTTAGTCTTAAGATAATTAGTATCTTAAAAAATGATATTTACAATATTTATTTTAATATCAATATAAAATATTAATTGTTTATAATATATTAAATGTCTAACAACCGTAATTTGAAGGATTTATTTCCTTCAAAATAGAATTATATAAAACCTAAAATTGTAAATTTATTGTATTAATATTGTTAGGAACAACCAAGTGAAACAATAAAATAAACTCAAAAATCACCATTAGGTTTAAGTTAATTTACAAGTTTTTTTCAATTAGCTCATTTAGTATCAAAAAATAAAAACAATTAATCTTAATAAAGAAGTATTACACCTCAAAAAATAAAAATTGTTCAATTAAATATGAAAAAATAAGATTAATCATAAATCTAAATACAATCTAAACATTTAAGAAATTAAAGTGCTTCAAATATTAATAGTAGTAGAAGTACTTCCTTTTTTAAAGAAAAACAAGATTATTTAAATTAGAATACAATTTCACGTAGCCCTATTCAAACATTTTTGAAATAAGAATTAAAATAATCAAAATTATTAATCAATTCATAATTGCATCATTAATAATCATCAAACTTAGATATATAAAGTAAATATAAAGATTAATCACCTATGAAACCAGCATTTTATGATAATTTAGATATAATAAATAGATATACTGGGAGAAATAATAATTCTCAATCTCCAAATACATCAATTTAAAAAATATCTCCTTTTATTAATCTTAAATAATCTAGTACACATAATATTAAATATTCAGACAATTAATTTAAATAATAAAATAGTTTAGTCAAAGAAAATAAACCTGCTGATAAACCATATTAATTAATAAATCATGAGATTCCATAGATTTAAATAAAAAAACAAGAATTTTAAGTACCAAGCTAATTTAAATCAAACAAAGGATTTGATAATATATTTAACTCTATGTTAAGTATTTAACATTTATCTCACATTTCGAAAAATGAAAGTTCAAAGAGTATTGTAAAATAATAAGAAAAACATTAATCAAGTGATGAAGAAGAGGAAACTTTAATTGTAGATTGCAATATACAAATCAATAAATATAGTTTTTAATTTCATTATGTAATTGGCAAAGGTGGTTTTGGAAAAGTTTGGAAGGTTGAAATGAAAAAAAGTAAATAATATTATGCAATGAAAGAAATGTCAAAAGCTAAAATAATTGCTAAAAGAAGTGTTAATTCTGTTATGAATGAACGTAATCTTTTGGCTTAATTCAAACATCCATTTTTAATTAATATGAATTATTGTTTTTAAGATAGAGACAATCTTTATCTAGTTATGGATTTATTGACAGGAGGTGATCTTAGATATCATATTGGAAAAATGAGAAGATTTAAAGAACATTAAACTAAATTCTTTATTGCTTGTGTTTTACTATCATTAGAATTCTTACATAATAATAATATTATTCATAGAGATTTAAAACCAGAAAATATTGTATTAGATAAATAAGGATATGCAAGATTGACTGATTTAGGAATTGCAAGAGTATGGAAATAAGAGAATTCTCAAGATACAAGTGGAACACCTGGATATATGGGTAATAATATATCATTAGTATTTATTGATTAGCACCTGAAGTAATGTGTAGATAGAATCATACAATAGCAGTTGATTATTTTGCATTAGGAATTATGGGTTATGAATTTATGTTAGGAAGGAGACCTTATAATGGAAGATCAAGACAAGAAATTCGTGATTAAATTTTAACCAGATAAGTATAAATTAAAAAATCTGAAATTCCTGATGATTGGTCAGTGGAGGCAGCAGATTTTATTAATAAACTAATCTAGAGAAAACCTGCAAATAGACTTGGATTTAAAGGACCTGATGAAGTTAAAAATCATCCTTGGCTTCGTAGTTATCCATGGCAAAAACTTTTAAATAAAGAAATAGAGTCTCCTTACATTCCTAAAGTAAAATTTTAATATTAAGAAGTAAATTGATGATAATGTAGAATATTTGAATTAAATTAGTGAAGATAATGATAGTTAAGATGAATTGATAAAAGAAAATAAGCTTTTATTAAAAAAGAATTCAGTTCAAAATTTATTTAGTGGATATAGTTATGAATTTAATTCAAAATAAACTAAGAGTACATCTAGTACTCTTTTTTTTGGATGACTTTATTATTTTATATTTAAAATATAGTAAACTAAATATATGTTTAGAAGAATATCAATAACTTAAAATCATAAATACCCAATATTTTATTGTTTAATAAATACTTTTTGAATAAAGATTAATTAATATCTTATAAAAAATATATATGAAAACACAATTAATCAATTAGGAAAATTAATAAAAAGTGATTTTAGATAATATAAATTGAACTTAAAAAAGAAGTAATTATTGTTTTAATATATGATTATTAAGTAAGAATTTATTCTGATCAAATATTAATTAGAATATGTTAATTGAATTGTAAATTTATGAAGAATTAAATGAGTATTGTTATAATACTTAAATTTTCATGAAAAATTCAAATAATAATATGTATCTTCATTATTTTATTTTTCATTCCCAATTTTCATGACCTTCTCCTACATCTTCATTGTATTTATCTTCATAATAACGACAAATATCTTCAACTCTAGATTTAGCTTCTATAAATTCATCCTCTTCAATTCCTTCTTGTGTATATTTATACATATAACATTTTCGAATATGCATTTTATTAAATTTTTCATCTAAGCTATTCAATTATTCAGCAATGCTTGTTGAATTAATTATTGAACTTCCAAAAAATTCATAATTAGATAATGGTTTCTTACAAATATTAGTAAAAAACATATTAACTCCATTAATTTTTTTTGCCTTTTATGCTCTACTATAATATGTAGAATTTTCTAGATACTGCTAGAAAAGAGAATTATATTTGTCAATTTACTTATTTGATATTTTACCTCTTAAACTAAGTGCAGCTGTAAGAAATCTACCATGAGTGTAATCAATACTAGCTTGATTATGATCAGATGACATTAATTCTTTAAAAATTTAGTATTCATCCATCTTTAAATATTCTTGATAGTAATCACTGAATTAATTATTAGATTAACTGCATGTAAACAATTTTAATTCTGGGAAAGGAACTAAATTTGTGGAAAGCTTTCTTAAACTTGAATTAATATCTCCAGGATTTCGAAATGGTGAAGAATTACAACATATTGTTTAAGCAACATGAAGATTGGCATCATCATAATCAAATTGTATTCCTAATCTACTCAAATTTTATTTAAGTCCTTAGTTATCAAAAAATATTAATTATTATGTAGATTCCATCAATTAATTTAAGGCTAAAAAAGCATTATAAGGAGAAACAACACATGTGTCATTTTACTTTATTGAAGGAACCAATAAGTTACATTAAGTTATTACACTATTATATTCATCTTTTAATTTTTATGATAAAACAGCTGATAAACCAGAACCGGTACCACCAATAATGGATGCAAATATTTAGAATCCTTAAAATGAGTCACATTTTTCAATCTCTTATCGAATACTATCAATAAGAATATCAATAATTTCATTTGAACAATGATTCTTTACAAATCCAAAATTATTTCCAGATGAATAATTAAATGAGAACTGATTACATGGATTAAAGTCTATATTTGAATAAGGTAAATCCTGTCCTAAATCAACTTAAATACATCTAGGAAGTGGTTTCTTTTCATGTAAATTATAATACACAATATTAGATGTATTAAGTAATAATTTATTATTTTAATTACCTTATTCGTTATCATTACCAAATTCACTATCTTTTAACATTTCTTCCCAAAATTTCACACCCATTTTATTTCCAAAACCCCCCAATTATAATACTAAAATTTCCCTCATTGTTTTTCAAGTAATTTAATTAATATTAAATTTCTTATTGAAATAAATACTAATTTAAATGATCATTTGGATATAAACTTATAAATCCTATCATTTTGATTATTATATAAGGTAAATTAATAAATTTTCTCAATAAATAACAATCTTTTATTGATAATACAGGTTCTATTTGTTTATTCATATTTATAATTATATTTCTATAAGATTATGAATTTATATAAATATTTTTAATTCAAAGATTCTTAAGTAAAAACACTAAAATTACAACTTAAAACGAATAAATATTATAAACTCTTAAATTACATAAAAATATAGAGATTACATATATAGCATCAAAGATAGTTAAAGAAATAAAAATTATTATTTTAATTTATTTATACAATAAATCCAATCTTTCTTAATTTTAGAAATACCTTAATAGAATTTTTTTTTTAAAACCAACTAATAAATTATTTACAAATAATAGAATTTAATATAATATAATATGGATAATAGTTTAATAGAAAAGACTACAGAGGATACATCTATTTAAAATATATAAGACTAACCCTTAAATATAGAAGATTAATAAAAATAGGAATAAATAAGTTAAATTGATGAGTAATTAGTTTTCAATTAATTATAATTCGAATAAGAATAAAATTATCATGAATAATTATAACAAATTGAATAGTTTGAATCTGATCTCATAAGATGTCCTTTTTGTGATGAAGAAATGCTATATTAATATTATTAGAATCATATCAATTTGTGTTAATAGCAAATAGGAAATTACAATTTAATCGAATAACAATGCTAATAATGTGGTGAATAGATTATTAAGCTTTACCAGAACGATCACTTAGAGATATGTCCAGGTAATTTTTGGATTGAAGTTAAATGTCCATATTGTTCTTCTCCAATATTAAAAGCTTATCTAAAGGATCATATTACTTAATGTAATAGTTATATTGAGTAATAATAAAGGGAAATAAAGGGAATTAAGAATTGTTCAATATGTTTAGAGGATATTTTAGAAAAAGGGCTGATTTAAAATGCTTTCACTCTTTTCATTAAGAATGCATTGAAAATTGGTTAAAATAAAGGTAAAAATGCCCAATTTGTAAAAGAATCAACGACAAGGCTTTTATTAGTGAAGAATAATTTGATATTTATTGACTAAATCTTCGAATATAATAATTAACTCTCAATATATTAGATTTATTAATTAATAATTTATGTAATTAAACATTATTTCAATAAATAGTTCTCCAATTTACTTACTAGTTTAATATAAAAAGGGATTGATAAAATGAGTATACATTAAAAATTATATTTGATTTAAGTTTGAAGGTAGAGAGGAAATGAGATTTTTATAAAAATTAAATAAAGAGATATTAAAAATAAATTTAATGAACAGTGAAAATTATAAGACAGAAATTCATAATATGATTGAAAATGGTAAAGATCCAAAAGACATGGTTATTTAAATGTGTCGTCCATAATGTAAATGGTATGATGATAAATATGACAGATGTGTAAAGGCATTCTTATCATTGAAAAATGCTGATCCTGAAAAGAATTGTGTATTATTTCAATATATAGTAAGATGTATCCTTATAGAGATTTGGTGACTTGTGTTGAAGCTTGTGTTTAACCAAAAATATAACATGCTTTAAGAGGAAATGAACATGGTTCAATATTTTCATGAAATATATATATAAATATATAAATATATAAAAAAATAAAAAAATATATAAGTAGATATTTGTAATATAAATTGTTTAAAATAATTGACATTGCTCATTTCTTTATAAAGGATACTTCTGATAAGATTTACTTTCTGGATGAAGGAGGAGTGAGTTATCTGGCTTTTTTAATATTATCAATAACAAAGTTTTTGGATATATCCATAAGAGATGACTGTTGTATGAGAGATTAACTTAGATGAGTGTCAATAGATGAATGTTTAATTTGAGGAGGTACATATCTTGGAAGTATACCTTTAATGACATATGACCTAAACGATATAAAATAATAATTAGTACCAGTACATCTCATCAGTCTAGATGATTAATTTGCCTTTTCTAATTTTGCCATATTCAATAGGAGTAAATGATATTACAAAGGTAGTTCCTTCTCTACCATAAGGTTCTAAATCACCAACTTTAGGTATAATAGAAAATTCTGCATCAGAATCTGGAGTGAAACCTGCATTGAATTTGGCATAGTTTTTTGTTTTGTTTGTAAGTTTGAATGAGACACTGGTAGTTTTATTTAAAGGAGAACTAATGATAATAACATCATCTTCATCAGGTGGTGTTGCTTCTAATATTATTTTATATCTAAAAATATATATATATATGAATACTTCCATCTGCCTCCACTTTATCTCAAAACAATGAATTCGAGACTAGCTTTAAATGGTTTCATAGGTTAAAATCTTACTGCATAATGAAGATTCTCATGAGGATTACTTAAATAATTTTTAGTACATTTAACACTAAAGCATTTTTAAATCATTTGTTATAAATCAACAGGTACATTACCTAACTCGAATTCAAATTTATCATCAGCTTACAAACTTTGAGCAATTCCTTATAAACCTATTTTAATCTCATCCTCCCATTTATCTCTACATTTGGCTTTAAAATGAAATAAAGTTTAATTTGAAACACTTTCAGTAACACCTTTAATAGGGAATATCCAAGAAATCTTTTCATTCATTTAAACAATAACTTCAGCATAATAACTTGTAATTTCTCTTGGAACAAATGAATAAGGAATTTATAAAACATTCATTCCTGGAATTAAAACTTTATCATTTTTGCTTGTTAATAATCTAAAAATGTCTTTATTATGTCCTTATGCATCTAAATCAATTTTAACTGTAATTGGATCTTTAAATGGATTCTTAAAATGAACAACAGAACTGAAATCTTTATTCAATCCTATACTAACAGTGGCAGCTGCAAATTTAGTTGGAGGAAGTCCATTACCAAATGCTAAATAATGCCATTTACCTATGGGTGATGTAAATATTATTTCAGATTATTCTATTTGATCTAATGATGAAGGAGTATATCTTATACTAACTTTTAGATAATCAAAAGGTTATATGATTAATTCATCAGGTAATATATCAAAATTTGTAGGATTAGATATTCTACATTATAAGGTTACTTTTTAATCAGATGGATTTTCAAGTATAACTACTTATTATTCTACTTTTCCTAATGATGCCTTTAATAGATTTAATTTTATCACAGGTTATTCTTCACATGTCAATATGAATTCATACCATACTTCACCTAATTATCTATTTACAAATGCAACACTTCCTCTCCATCTACCTACTTTAAGAGGAGCAAAAGTCAATTCATAAAGACCCTCTTTATTAGCTCCAATAGCAAATTAATCTTCTCCTATTAATCCATCACCACTAATTATTGCTTCATAAATAGCTGTTTCTGGAAGTGGATTTTATAATGTCAATTAAATCACAGTTGCCTATCTTATTAAACAAGATAATTCTAATGTTTGTAATGATTTAGGTGATTCTGTATTCATAAATACTGTATACCATAAATATCTTCCATTCTCTTCTGTGAATGTTATAGATCCAGTATATTATCCAGATAAAATTGGTTAAACAGTTAATTAATAAATAGCTTTTTTACCTGCTCCAACAATAATTTAAGATGGACCTGTTGCATAAATCAAATCAGTTTCAACTTTATAGACTATTTATTTATCTGTCAAATTTCTCAATTCAATATCTCTTTTTAATAACTTTCTTGGAGTACAATTTAAAATTATATGTTCTTCTGCAACAGGTTCTTCACCTATTCCAATTAAATCATACTCAAACATATCATTAGTTATTGGATTACTCAAAATTAATTTAGCTTCACTTTAAGCTATCCATTATGGATGAAATGTAATTGGAAATTATCCAGTTGTTTTCTTTTTTATCATAAATTCTTTATTTGGACATTAAAATAAATTATCTCCAGATTAAGTTAATTATACTTTAATAACCCAATCTTTATCTGATCCATTAACTATTGGTACTTCCTAAATTACTTATTATCTAGCTGGTATTCTAAATTCTAAAGTTGCTTTGACTACTTTTGGTAATACTTGAGCAGTTAATTTATATCTTCTAATATCAAATTTATTTTTTAATGTTAATATAACATTAAAATCTTTAGTAGCATTTTTAAATGCATAAGTTATAGGTAATTTACCATCATTATTTCTATCTGTTGATTTTTTAGTACTATCTGCAACAGTAAGTGTGTTAGGTACTTATACATATTATGTTGCTGGAAATACATCTAATTCAAATGTAATTTAATCTGAATTACTTCCAGGGAAATTAGGATTATTTAAAAAATTATTGGATGAACTTGTTTTATCTGCTATATTTTATTATTATTTTATCTTTTATTTATATTACATAATTTACAATATTTATTATCTTGCTCTTAAAATTTATTCATTTTTAAATGGAATTTAATAAGGAATTTGAATTGTTTATTCTACATATAATAATTTATCAGGTTTAAATTCACCTGATATATTAGGTAATTCTACTGTTCCTTATAAATCATGTTAAAATTCTCCTACTTGAGGATCTGTAAATACAATTTAACATTTATGTGTTTCCATAATTAATGGAATATATTATAAAATTAAATTTATTGTTTAATTTTTTCTTATTCTAATTCTATCCTATTAACAAAAGAATGCAGGAAATTCTTCTTCTTAATTTTATTATTATATTTATTATATAACTTATTTACCTTTCTTCTTCTATTAATCTTATTATTTTTTTTCATGTGTTATTATTATTTAAAAGTCTCCATCAAATAAAAATTTATTGGTTATCTATATTTAAAAATCAAAAATCTCATATAAAATTGAACTAACATTCCATTACTTTTCAGATTTCCTTCCTGTTATACTTGATTTTAATTCAAAAACCAAAGCTGCTGCTTATACATTTGATTCTTTTTTATTAGTAAATATCACTCTACCAGTAACAGGTTATGAAATACGAGATGTAAATTTAATTTTATATTAATAAGGTACATCTGGTTCTATTTTAATACTCTCATCTCCATCTAATTGAAAATCTGGATGACCTTCATATTTAACCCAATAACTAATAGGTTTTTGAGTAGGGTTTTTAAGTTCAATACTTTTAATAACCTCTTCTCCAAGAACACATGAAAAAAATATAGGATCTTTTTATGGTACATAATAAGGTAAAGCAAAAAAGAATTAAACTAACATCATTATCATTTCTCTACAATTAGGATGATAAATATCTTAAGGTAATAAATGAGATTATAATCCAAAATCTTATAAAGCTGGAAATAGTTTTTCTGTATTATGTTTATAATCATCTTCACTATTGCATATATTTCTTAAATTAACAAAAAATTTAGACATTGATGGTCCAATAAATGTAGTTAAAGCATCTGATATAAAGATTGAATCTTTAAAATCTAGATCAAAATTTTTAATTCTTTTTTATGCAGAATGTTAGATTTCATAACATATTTCATAAAAATATAGTAGAATACCTTCAGGTTAAGAAATTACATTAGATCCATCTAAATAATATTCAGGAATATTCAATTTATTTTGTGGAATTCCTGGTAAAGTCTTAAAGGATTTAGCTGTAATTCTATTCAGATAATAAATCTTTAGTATTTAATAAAATAATGATATCCAAGAATCATATTAAATATAAGTATATTTAGTGAGATTTAATCTTAAAAGATTTTCTGGAATATTTTCATATTTAGAAGGAGGTTAATTCTTAAGCCAAGCTAAATAATCTGGATAACCTAATAAATATTCTGATCTTATATGATTGAGTAAAGCTCCTTCAATTTTAAGTTATCTTATTAATTCATCATATTATTTATAAAGAACATCAGCTCTTTGGGATTTCTTCCAATTAGGATCAATATTCTATTTATAAGAAAATGTTGTTTTTCCAGTTAGAAAAGTAATTAATTCAAAAATTTATTATCCATTAGAATTAATTACATCTTCTGGATATGTACTAATACTTGTAGTAAGTACATGATAATTAAGCCATCTAACAATATATTCATTTGCTTATTCTAACAAATCTCTTCTTATTGGTGTATAACCTAAATTTGCAGTTCCTTTAGATGATGTAGTAGATTTAACAGAAAAATTATGTTTAGGATTCTTTTCATTGTCTGAATCTAAATTTTCATCTTCAACATACATGATTGGCTTTTTATCTTCAACTTCAAATTGATATCTACCCATTCTCCATAAAAAACTTTAATTTGTAAATATACAATTATCTGTAGTACCAGATATATATAATATATATACTCTAGCTTCATCAATAAATTCAACTCTTGTTGTAAAACTTAATGGTTTTTTATTACTAAATACTACTTCAACAGTTAATTTATTTTTAGCAACACCTAAAGTAGAACCTTCAGGAAATTTAAGTTCCAAATTATAATTACTAATTTCTTAAGCCCAATTATATTTAATATTTAAATTTTCATATCCATCATTAATTATTCTAAACTAACATCTAGATTATATGTTTAAAGGTACAACAGGTAATATCACTTCTTTTTTATCAAATAATAATCTTGGATATGCACCTGATCCACTCATTGTAATTTCAACATAAGGTAATGTTTATGGAATCTCTGGATCTTCAAGTATGTATAATTATACTATTCCATTAAATTATCCAGGTCCATAAGGATTGAATTTTACTTTAATTTTTATTTATTATCCACTTGGAACTACACCTTCATTAGGTTCAATAGCAAATATCTTTTCAGATTTAAGTGATTGACAATCAATTTTCCAATGAACATCTTTTCTATCTGGATTTGATAATTTTATTTCTTCAATTGTAGGAAAACATTTATCAGGAGATGTAATGATCTTCTTTTTAAATTCTATTTATTGTGGTTCAATCAAAAACTTAGGTTTAAGTCCACGACATGTCACTTTCCTCATTAATGAAGGTAATGGACCATATCTAGCTAAAGTAATAGGAATTTCAAAAGAATATTATTTAACATCTTTAGGTGAGAATCTCATATTAAATTAAAGAGTCTTTCCTCCTGCAATAGTAATATTATATTATTTGAATTATTTCTATTCTATTTCAATAGGTTCTGACTTTTCTGATACATCATCTAAAGGATCCTCTTCTTTAGGTTCATCTTCTTCTTAATCAGGATGAATAGAATGCATAACTTATTCTTCTTCATCTATTGGTTTAATTTCTAAACATTCAATTCCATCTGGAGCTCTTGGATTATCATTTTATGTTCTTAAATCTAAAATTAATTCAACAGTCACAGGAGAAGAATTAATAAATGTCAAAGGAATAGAATTACTAGTACCTAAAGTAGTAACATTTCCAAATTCAAAGATGTCTTATTCAATTTCTACTTTTGGGATTATGGATGTAGCAGAAAATGGAATATTCATAATTTTACCTCCTCTTATTTATATTACAATTTCACCTTTTATAGATTTCTCTTCTTTACTAAAGAATTTAACTTGAATATCTTTAGTTTCTTCAGAGAGTATCTTCCCTTTCATAGGTATTATTTCTAAACATTCAATTTATGATTTTATTGAAAAAACAGCAGTAGATTTAGAATGATTTTTAATACTAATTAATTTGGATTCTGGTTTACATAAAATAACATCCTTAAAATCTAATTAACCTTATTTAATAGAACATTTTGGTTCTGTTACAATACCAATACATTTAATTGTTTAATCAATACCTTCTTCTGTTTTTAATGTAATTTTCTCTTCTTCTGTTTTTGTTGTTGCTGCTGTATATTATTGTTATTATCCTGTTGATTATTGAATATATTATATACTTCCTCCAAATGAGGGTCTATAAAATACCTAACATTCTAAATGTTTACCAGAAACAACAACTCCTTCTTCTGGTTTTACATAGAATAATTTCTTTTCTGATGTAATCCATTTAAATTTAGCTTCAGCATTACCATTATTAGTTAATCTTAAGATTTCAGATGTTTCCATTTCTGCATTATCTTCAGTAAATGATAATTTCAATTATTATCTACTCATTTCTAAGAATACTTTCTCAACCATTGCTTAAACCTATAATTCAAAAATATGTTTTTCATTGATTATATATTTTAAATGTGATTTGAACATTCCTAATTATTTAGAACAAATGCAAATATCAAATCCAGCAGTTTATCCACTTGGTATTATTTAAGGTTTCATATATGTATTTGCTAAATCTTCTTTATCAGAATAGATTCTTGCAGATATTGAACTACGTAATTCATTTCTTACATAAAAATATTTTATTGCCATAGATTTCACAAATATATTACCAAATTCCATTTTAACTGGTCCTGCACAAATCTTTAATAATTATTGAGCATTTAATTCAGTAGTAGTATCTCTAATTTCACTATGTGTTTTTGGTTCACTTGGAAACTTCTTTTTAGGTACTGTCTTTGGATCAGGATCAAATGGTTTTATAACATTACCCTCTTTTACTCTTGTTTATGGTTCATAATGATATATAGGTTTAGTAACAAATAATGATTCATTAGCATCTGGTAAATTTAAATTTTATTCATAAACATCATCATTCATCCCAACAGCAAATTCATAATCAATAGGTGGATCAAGTTTATCTTCTACTGTTGTTTATTATTTCTTTTTTTTAAGTATTAAAGATTCATTTTTTATTTAATTCATCCTTTCAGTCATCTACTTAAATTTTAATTTTATTTATGAATCTTTATCTTTCTTAATTCTTTATTCTCTATGTTATTTCAAATACTCATTATATTTCTCTTTATTATGTTTTTTCATCTCTTCAATTTTATCCATACTTAATTAAGACAATGAAACTAAAGATTAAGACATCTCAAATGATTGTACTACTTAATCTGTTGATGTTTTAATAATTCCAGATATAGATCTATCTTTAGATATTTCTAATGTTTATCTTTCAGATTCAGCTCCTTTTCTAAATTATGGCTTTGGTAACATTTATGAACATACTCCTGTCACTTTTATTGGAATCCTGAATACTCCACCAAGTAATTCTGCATTTAATACATTTGAAAATTAACCAATATGTTTTGGTCTAAAACTTACCCAAAAATTAACTTTTTCATTTATAGACAATTATTTTAATTAAGGATTTACAGTAAAATAAGGTATTGTTGGAAATCCAATTAAAATAGATTATTCTTTAGACATATTTTACACTTCAAATACAATATCTTTAGTTGAATTAGCTTCACATTATCCAAATTATAATGTTTAAGTAGGAGGGAATTTAATTTATGGACAAATACAATTAACAGATAGATGACTCATTAATGGTTCATCATCATTAAAATCAAATATTGCTGAATAATCAAATTTTTCTGATTCCATTTTCTTATCTTAATTTAATGCATATTAACGTGTTCTAACTTACAATTCCTCATTAACTTTAGGTTTACATTTAAATATTATTGTCACTTATGAATATTATTCAATCATTCCTTCTTCTGGCCAACATTCCATAATTCTCTCTGTTTATTCTAAACCTAATTCTGCTGGTGTCTATAATTTTAATGTTTCTTCTCTTTCATGTAATCCTTTTTTTAATTTTGCTTTAAATCTCTATTATTTAGGTGTATTATTAATTAAATAAGCTTCAATTTATTTTTATTATCCATAAAACATTGTACCAAAATTAAAATGATTACTTTATGTTCCATTTTAATCAATTAAGAATCTTGTAAATTCAATTGATGTTGCATTAATATCAATTGGATTTTTTAAACTTAATCCACTTTATTAACCATCTGCTATTACTTCAATAATTCCTCTAAATATTCCTGCCTCTCTTGGTCTATAGAATACAGTTACAGTATATTCTTATCCTGGTGTAAGTGTAAATGAATTAGGTTCAATTCTAAATTCTACTATTCTATCTAATTTCAATTCTACTCTTCCTGATGCCTTTCCTTCATTTTTAAAATGTATTTTATCCACTTTCTCTTTACCTACTCTCACAAATCCTAAATTTATAAATGGCTCATAAATAATCCTTATTTATTATATTTTAATACGCTGCTTATGCTGGAAATGCATGTAATGGAATATTTATACTATACTAACTATCAGTAACAATCTTTAATTAATCTGCAAATGTATCCAGAGTGGCTGTTTCAAAAGTGACAATTAATTTCATAGAAAGTCCAGCTGCTATTGCACTACATTAAATATACAGACCTTTTACCCTTGCATTTCATAATCACATCTAAAATGTGAATGAGGTTGAAACACTCTAATTCTACGAGCATTCTGTGTCAAGTTACGTATATACACAGCAATTTCATATGTCTAATTTATCTGAATATCTTTGAAAATTATTTCATTTGGAACAACTTCTATAGGTGCACCTGAAGACAATAATTTTATTTTAGATGAACTCAGGCTGCTTTTATTCATTAATATATAATTTTTAATATATAGCATTAATACTATATTTTGTTTAATTTAGTATGTCATACATAAATCTATTCATAATTTCATTTATACATATCTAATGAGACATCTAAAACCAATCCAAAATGTGTTTCTAAGATAAGATTACAATATTGGAAAAATTAATTTAGTAGTCCTACATGGTTTTATGGGTTCCAAGACCAATTTCAAAAACTTAGTTAATAGTACTCAAATAAGTAAACATCTAAAATCAGCTTACTTATTAGATGCTAGGTAAAACATTAATAGATATTTTAGAAATCATGGAGATTCTCCTTAAACTTAGACAATGAGTTATGAAGAAATGGCATATGATTTAAAACACTTTATTGTCAATCATAATCTAGATAATGTAGTCTTGTTAGGACATTCAATGGGAGGAAGAATTATATTTTCATATTTGGAAAACTTTCCTAATGATAGACCTATTGGTAATGTAATAGTAGATGTTGGGCCTGGAGAAAGACAAGGCAAAAATTATGTTAAGAAATTATAAGAAATTGATCTTAAAAACAAAAGTCTCAAAGATATTGAGACTAATATTCTTGAACTTGTAAAGAGCAAAGAAATGACTAAATTGATAATGACTAATCTTGTATCTACAAATAAAGAAGAAACAAATGTCAATTATGTATGGAGATTGAATATTGATTCAATATCTAATTTTTAGAAATAGGGTAATAAGGAATTTAGAAGTACTTATGATGGTCCTGTGTGTGTAATCTGTGGAGAAAGATCAGAATATGTGAATTACAATGATAGAGACAGATTTTTACAAGTTTTTCCAAAAATAGATATCAATAAAGATATACATTTTATTGCAGGTGCAGGACATTGGGTTTAAGTAGAGAAACCTAGAGAGTTTATTAATTTGACTAGTCAATATTTATCATAATTTTGAAATTCATATTTAATAATAATAATAATCATACTATCTTATACAATATTAATTTATTAAATTAGAATACCCTATATATATATATATATGGTATTCTATTTTATATATTCTTTTTCTGTATTATATATATAAATAATCTTTGATTATTAACTAAAAACTTTATACAAGATCAATATTAAAGATCTTCAGAGTTATGAAGTTTATATAATTAATAAAAAATAGAGAGAGATGAGTAATATGATTTTGATTTTATAATTATTGTTAAATGTAAGAAAATTTAATTCAAATTGACTTTTCATAAATCGAAAGTTTAGATCNATAAGATTACAATATTGGAAAAATTAATTTAGTAGTCCTACATGGTTTTATGGGTTCCAAGACCAATTTCAAAAACTTAGTTAATAGTACTCAAATAAGTAAACATCTAAAATCAGCTTACTTATTAGATGCTAGGTAAAACATTAATAGATATTTTAGAAATCATGGAGATTCTCCTTAAACTTAGACAATGAGTTATGAAGAAATGGCATATGATTTAAAACACTTTATTGTCAATCATAATCTAGATAATGTAGTCTTGTTAGGACATTCAATGGGAGGAAGAATTATATTTTCATATTTGGAAAACTTTCCTAATGATAGACCTATTGGTAATGTAATAGTAGATGTTGGGCCTGGAGAAAGACAAGGCAAAAATTATGTTAAGAAATTATAAGAAATTGATCTTAAAAACAAAAGTCTCAAAGATATTGAGACTAATATTCTTGAACTTGTAAAGAGCAAAGAAATGACTAAATTGATAATGACTAATCTTGTATCTACAAATAAAGAAGAAACAAATGTCAATTATGTATGGAGATTGAATATTGATTCAATATCTAATTTTTAGAAATAGGGTAATAAGGAATTTAGAAGTACTTATGATGGTCCTGTGTGTGTAATCTGTGGAGAAAGATCAGAATATGTGAATTACAATGATAGAGACAGATTTTTACAAGTTTTTCCAAAAATAGATATCAATAAAGATATACATTTTATTGCAGGTGCAGGACATTGGGTTTAAGTAGAGAAACCTAGAGAGTTTATTAATTTGACTAGTCAATATTTATCATAATTTTGAAATTCATATTTAATAATAATAATAATCATACTATCTTATACAATATTAATTTATTAAATTAGAATACCCTATATATATATATATATGGTATTCTATTTTATATATTCTTTTTCTGTATTATATATATAAATAATCTTTGATTATTAACTAAAAACTTTATACAAGATCAATATTAAAGATCTTCAGAGTTATGAAGTTTATATAATTAATAAAAAATAGAGAGAGATGAGTAATATGATTTTGATTTTATAATTATTGTTAAATGTAAGAAAATTTAATTCAAATTGACTTTTCATAAATCGAAAGTTTAGATCCTTGTATATAAGGAGGATACAAGATAATATTCAATCAAGAGATACCATTTATGATTAAATTTCCAGACTAAGAGGATCAAAGCATAGTTGAAACTATTAGAGTTAGAATAATGATATTGGTATGACAATTTAAATTTATCAAAAACAGGGAAATGGAAAAGACTTATAACAATTAACATTAGAGTTGTCAAGTGAAAATGATCTATTTTTCTATTATTTTCATACAGTTGATAAAGACAACTTTCAAGTTGTAAAAACAAATTAAAAACTCAATACAGATTTCTTTGGTTATCCTGAAGTATGTGTGAAAACATTTAAGAGATGTTAATTGGAACAATAACAGTAAATAAAATGATAATATGTATTAAGTTTTGCACCAGTATTATACATTTAATAAAATGCAAGAGCATAAGTGAGTATTGTTTAGACATTGGAATACAAGGAATTGACATTAATAACTTTTGAAATGATTGCTGGAGATGAAGAAATAATTAAATAACATGTCTATTATAAACATGGGGCTGTGAAATCTAAGTTTTAGATATTAAATGCAAAAATAAAAGATGTATATATTTTGTTTGATTGTTAGATACATGAATTAGTAAAAGTGAAGAATCCATAATTATTGCTTCATTTATAAAAATACCTTCCTAATTGATGATATTAATAATATATTTATGTATTTTTTAATTCATTTTTGCATTAAATTGAATGATTGATTAATTTCATCAATAATTTTATATAATTTAATACATTTTTATATGATAAACAATAAATTAAATTTAATATGGATAACAATATTGTTATTAAAAAATAATGGTTCATAAAATCCTCAGCAACTAAAATTGAAGATGCATATGAATTTGATCATAAGAAAGTATTAAAATCAAATCATAATTTAAAGCTACTTGGTTAAGGAACTTATGGTTAGGTTGTAAAAGCTAAACTAAAGGGATCGAAATATTATAGAGCAATTAAAATCATACCTAAAAGCAAAGTTAGAAACCCTGATCGTTTTAGAAGGGAGATAGAAATAATGCGAAATTTAGTATTATATATATAATATATAAATAGGATCATCCAAATATTATTAAATTATTTGAAACATTTGAAGATGTTAGAAATGTTTATTTAGTGATGGAGTAAGAATTATAATTATTTAAGACTTTGTGAAGGTGGTGAACTATTTGATAGAATTATTGATAAAGGTCATTTTTCTGAAAATGAAGCAAGAATCACTATTTTATAAATTATGTAAGCTGTCAACTATTGTCATTAAAATGGAATTTGTCATCGTGATTTAAAACCAGAAAACTTTTTATTATTAACAAAAGCTGATGATTCACCACTAAAAGTCATAGATTTTGGATTGTCAGTTATATTCCATGATAATCATGTTGAAAAGTTGACTTAAGGAAAAGTTAGTATGACAACTAGAGCAGGAACACCTTATTATATATCTCCTGAAATTTTAGATGGTAAATATGATGAATCTTGTGATATTTGGTCAGCAGGAGTGATACTCTATATACTTTTATCAGGTGTACCTCCATTTTATGGAAATACAGATCCAGAAATTTTGGATGCAGTTAAAAAAGGCATTTTTACATTCAATAGTATTTAATCAAAATATTCATTTAGTTCCTGAATTCAAGAAGGTTTCAGAAGGTGCTAAGGATTTAATTTCAAAAATGATATGTAAACCAGAAAAACGTTTGAAATCTCATGAAGTTCTTTAACATCCTTGGATGAAATAATAATAACCTGGAGGTTCATTTTTAAGTGTTAATTATCAATCTTTAAAGAATTTTACAAATTTTAATAAATTAAAAAAGGTTCTAATTTTTATAAAATTATTTTAGGTTACTTTAACTTATATAGCTTCTTAATTATCAGAATAAGAAATCTCAGAATTAGGAAAATTATTCAAATAATTAGATAAAAATGGAGATGGTGTTTTGACTATGGATGAATTAACACATGGATTGACTGGTCTTAAGAAGGAGTCATAAAATGAAATTATGAGTGTGATTAAAAGTATTGATACTGATGGTTCAGGAACTATCAATTATACAGGTATATATATATATTTGAAATATATTAATAAGAGTTTTTAGCAGCTACTATAGAGAAAAGTGTGTATATGAAATAAGAGAGATTATTTTAAGCATTTAAGATGTTTGATTTAGATGGTAGTGGAAAGATCTCAAGAGATGAGTTGAAATAGGTTTTAGGAAGTAATAATTTTAATGATTTTATAGAAAATGGTTCTGGGTTTGATGATAATACTTTTAAAGCTTTGATTGCTGATGCTGATAAAGATGGAGATGGAGAAATTGATTACAATGAGTTTATAGAAATGATGGACAAAATGAAATCATGAGTCATAGAATATATATTCTATAATATATAATTAAATTTGTTTAGTAATTTTTAATTTAACTAATTATAATTTCTTATTATTATACACATTTCTTATATATTTTTAGGAATATCATAAATAGTATGCTGCCTTCATTACCAATTATTTTGTTATCAATTTTGCTTTATTGTTATCCTTACATAATTATTCAATATGTGCTCTATAATCTCCTATTTCTCTAAATGACAATAGAATAATCAAACTAAATAATGCAGCTCCCTTGATATTATGTTCTGGACTCTTACAAAACTCTATTAATGCTTTTATATAAGTCTAATTAATATATAATTATAATTACATTTAAATGTTCTTATTCTAAATTTATACTCATTATCATAATGATTTTTTCATTCTCTTCCAAATGACTCATTTCAAATTCACTTTCAATTTCATTATTTGATAATTATCTAAAAAAATAAATTATATAATATTACTTAAGTAATGGTATTTGAAGTAAATTTCCAATTGGTTCCAATGCTAACTTGCATACTTGTCTAACTTAAACACTTTCATCTAACAAATGAAGCATTACTGATACTAATGCTTATCTCAAATAAGACATTATTTATTCATTCATTATTTTCTCTACAAAACAAGTATTACATAATTTTGAAAATAGAGAAAATGCAGAAATTCTAATTTTAGTCATTGTTTTTTCAAAATTAGATGTTGTTGTAAAAATTAACTATGGAATATATGCTACAAAATCAGTTTATGAATCAACTAAATTTTATAAACTAATCATTGCACTCCTAACACAAATTTCTTATTAATCATCCAATAAACTTATAAGACATTCAATAATTTCTTATAATAACTCTTATTCAATAGTCTCCTCTGATTTTAAATAATATGATAATCCTCCTAATCCAAATGCCACTTAAGCTCTTACATTATCACTATCATCTTCAGCTTAATCTAATAGAGTTTTCAAAAGATTCTCATAAACATTCTATTAAGCATATTCTTTCTTATAACTTTTAATGAATTAACTAATAACAACTATTGCACCTAATCTATATGATGCTTATTCTTTTTTAGTAAATCCTTCTATAAAATTAAAAAGTTTCTATTAATCTTAAAATGATGCTCCTTTACAATATATCATAACAATTTCCTATACTCCATCTTCAACTTCCTCTTCAATTAACAACTTCTTAAAAACATGCTATGATATTCCTTCAATATTGCAAATAGTCAATAAATTTTAAAATGCCCAAATAGTAGTCTAAACAGATTAAGTTGATCCAGATAATTTAGGATCATGACAAGTCATAAATCTTAATAAAAATGTTCCCAAAATACTTGCCATTGATTTTGGTAACATTTCAGCTAGAATTTTATTTTCATCAATCAATAATTATCCAATATATAATGATGCATTAACTAAATAATTTCCAATATCTCCAGTAATTACTAAAATTATATTAATATTTTATTACTTCCTTCTGGATTATTTAAAACATCTGTTAAAAACTTAAAGCTCTATACCATAAAGGTTTTCTTTTAACTTACACAATTGAGAAATAGTTTTGGAAACATTCCGACTGGAAATTCTGATTGATTATCCAAAAGTATTTTTAAGGAATCACTCAAATTATTTTAAGCTATTAAATCCATTGCTTTACTTAAATTAGAATTACTATAAATAATTAATATAATAACAAAATTACATTAATTCTTCAGAAGATGATCCTGTACCTTATTGACAAATTAATTACATTAGACTTAGTATTCTATTTAGATCATTATATTCACTTTGATAAATACATTAAATAAGAGAAACAAATCCATGAAGTGATTCAATAATTGGTTCATTTATGAGATTCTATAATTCTTACAGTAATGTTGTTAATTCATTATGATGCAATTTCTCTCTTAATGATTTAATTAATTAAGTATTGAATTCTTCATCTGTTTTTTAATATATATCCAAATATACTCCCAAAGATAACATAATCTTTTCTAAAATCAAAACAACTGATCTTTTGGCATTTGAATTACGGTATAATATTGATAATAATGTCAGAATTACTTTAAAATAATTCTTATGATTTTATTCCATCTTCAATTTTACTCTTTAAATACTTTTCTATAAAATTTCAATTAATTAATCATTATCTTTTATTGATTTTATTAAATATAATAAAGATTACCAAACTGAAATAGTTTAAGATTCTTCTTCCAATTTGATTGTTCCTAAAAATAATAAAAAACAATTTTAAAATGTAATATTGACTTATTCAATTGATAGATCATATTTCTAATCTAAATGTTAACTCAATAATTATTTAGCTTTATTATACTCAATAGGTGCTAATCTATATTATAAATTAATTGTATTAAGATTTCTAAATACATTACCCTTAGTAATATTTTTTTAACAATGATTTAACACTTAATCTCTATATTTTTAATAACTTAATAAAAAAGAGGATGCTGCTGCTTCATCAGTATTCTCAATTTATCTTTCAATAGCTTTACTAATAGATTCTAAAGATATTTAAAGTGAGTTGAATAATTATTCATGTCCAATAAATGGCATAACATTAGGTAAGATATTCTTTTCCAATATTTCTAATGAAACTTATTTTGCTAAACAACCATAAGCTATAAGTAATGTAGCTCTGAATGAAGCTAAATATTCATCACTTCCACTTTTTTAAAAGATTGATAAAACACTTTCCTTAAAAGAACCAGTATTCTTCTTTTAAATCACTTCACAATTTAAAATTGATTTCACTTTATCTAAAACTAATTGTGTATGTCTTTCACCTATGTAACCAAAACATTCAGCTACACATAATCTAAGATTAAAATCTGGTTCTTAAATTGGAACATTAAGATTTAATGCTTAATTTGTATATTCTTAATGACAAATACTAAATAATTTATCTAGATTATATTTAATAGTTTCTTAATTAGTAAGAAAACTCATTAATGTAGCTTACATTTTCATAATTGGTAATCTTAATGCTTGTGAATTTAAATACATACTAAGTTAAACTTAGAAATCTTCCTCTATTTAAGAGAGTTCTTTATTTTATATGAACAATGATAAACAAACCTTCCAAATTTATTATACTTTTTCTTCATAAAATTCATCCAAAGGTCTTTTGTTTATAAGATATTATTTTAAAGCATCAACATTTTAATGAAAACTACTAGGTACCTTTAAATCAAATGTTTTTATTAAATATGGTAAAAAATTAACAGCTTCTTATCCTAAATTTGGAAAGAAATAAGGAATCTATATTAATAATAACATCCTAACTACTATAACATGTTATGCAACAGGTGAATTATGTGTAATAATATTTAATTTTTATAAGATCTAAGTATAACATTTAAAAATATGAGATAATCCAGGTGAAAACTTTTAATTATTTATGATTTCTAATCCCATTGGCCATAATAAATCATAAAAATATTAATCTTATGAAAGTGTTGTCAATATTTTTTATGCTCTACTTTTCAATAGCTTTCAAAAATTAAATTTATAACATACTTCTAATGTTGTTTCAAATGGAGCAGTCCTTTATTTTCCATATTCTTCTAATTCTTTATCATGTATTGAAACTTAATTGAAAAGATAAAATAACAAAGCTTTCACATCTAAATATGTTTAATTAATTGGTTATTCTTCATCTTTCAATTTATATTATATTTGTAATATGATTTCACAAATAGCATATCTTACTTCACAATCTTATTCAAATTATAAATTTAATAATTATAACACTAATTATCTTTTATATGGTTCAGAAATCTATTTAAAATTTCTAGACAAAATGAAATTACATATCCATAAACAAGAAACTCTTTCAATAGAATCTTTACTCTAAATAATATATATATTTTATTTACATTTATTCTTCCTATAAATAAATCTAAACAATTATCAATATTGAATTTTGATACTGTCTGTAAAAGTGTTAATAAATCATTCTTATATTTTAAAGCATTTGGATCAAATGGATAATTAGGAGAAAAAATAGGATTTTTATAAAATTCATATAATGATACCATTATTGATTTTATGATTCCCTCATATCCAATTCTATCTAATTAATATAATCTCTCCAAAAATTTATTGAAACCTTCAAATAATGGTCTTAATTAATTATTCTTTTGTTTTAAAACACTCAAATATACTGATGTCAATCTTTCTAGACTACGTTCTAATCTTTCTCTAGATATAAATTAACTCATAAATCCAACCAATGATAATACTTATAATTGGATTGTTGTCTACATCCAATCTTTAATAATTTAATCAAATATAAGCCAACTCACATTTTATACCTATTCTTAATTTATCTATATCTAATTCTCTTCAAAATGATTAAGTGTTTTATAAATAGATTATAACAATGAACAATAATCTAATCTACATTAATCAGTTTTAACAAGAGATAGAGATGATAGAATCTTTTATAAGATTTCATATGAAAATTGTCTAAAGTATTCTTTACCTAAACAAATTTAATTAAAATTTTACTTTAAGATTCAAAAATCTACTATATTATCTTTAAAATAACTATTTCAGGAACACGTCCTGATTCAAAAAAATCTGAAATATGATTAATAATCAACTCATCAAAAACATCCATTAATTTAATATGGATATCAGTTAGTAATTAATTTAACTCTTCTGAAATTTAAGTTTGACTTAATATTCGATTTATAATTCGTTTTAACACTTAAGTACATTATATGACTGCTAATTTTGCATCTTCTGTTTTAGTTAATAATCCAGCAACTTAAAGAGTTAATCTAAGCACTCTGATATATTCATTATTTATTTCAGCCATCTAATATACATTTAATAAATTACATCATCTAAAATCTCAGAACATTTACACAAATAGATAACAGGATGCTTTTACATTACTTAACGACTTATTTATTCACTCTGCTTTTCATCTCCATCACGTATAAATTATTATATTAAACCTAAAATAACATAAAACAACATACTTTCCAGCAGCTAACTCATTTTAATTATTAATAAAAATATAAATGACATCTAAAAAAACTCATTATTTCTAACTAATCTAACTACTCCTATTGAATAATATACATATATATTAATTCAAAATATTCAATCCAAAAACTTCTTCATATTCATATTTTTCTTATGACGACTTTTTCTATATTAACATAATGTATAGAGATTATATTAAATTAAACAGACTTTTTTTAATTTAACAAAATTTAAACTGAATGCAACGAGTACCATAATATGTTCAAAGACCTGTAGTTTAAGACTCTTTCCGTTAGTCTTTCAAATAGACACCTGATAAAGAAAACTCATATGCATAATTACAAAAACGAAAACCTATACAAGCTTATCCATAATATCAATCCACTTAGACCCTCCAAAAACCAGAAATGCGTCCCAATTCTTCCCAACCTAGACAACCTTCAGTTCAAGTTGTTCCAAGACCATCCTCAGCATCTAATGATAAAAGAGCATTTTCTAATCAAAAACAACCATCTAGATGTTCATTTAAGGAATTAAAGAACTCAACATACATTCAACCATAATAAGCTACACCTTAATCAAGATATTATTCATTAAAATAAGTTCCAGATACTACTCTTGTGAAATCATAATCTAATTAACAGTTGCCAAACAAATAAATTGATTAATCCGAATATAAAAAATTACACGAAAAATTGTTATTTTTAGAAAACAAGATAAATAAAATTAAATCTAATATTGAAATAAGTAATTCTTAATTACAAAAATAATCTGAAAGAGCTAAATAAAAGCCAGTAGGTTTAGCTGCTAAATTCTTTTAAAAAAAAGATTAAGAAAATAATGAACCCAAAGAATCAAGTACACCAAAAGAATTAACTAAATGTGCCACTGCTCTTAATTTATAACTCAATAAAGCTTTAAAATAAAGTCAAATAGGAAAGGAAAAATAAACTAGTGTTAATCTAGATCAGTTCGTTACATAAGTTAAACAATTAAAAAAACCAATTTAACCATAATAATCCTAACTTAGCAGACATTAATCTTTAGAAATTAGTTAAACAGTCATTCCATCCACAAAAACAGTCATTAATGAAAAATCATATTCCTCATAAAAACCTAAAAAGGATGACACAGTAATTATTTAATATCATTATCTAGTTTATGTATTATATTTCAAGTGTAATAAGAGTATTAGTTCAAGAATAGATTACTAAAAATGATGAAGTTGTTAGAGATCATATTGTTTAAACTATATAGGTATATATAATTCTAATTATAAATTAGGGTTTAGAATATGCTAGAAATTTACAATTGTAATTTTAAGAGGACAAAGTTATGAATCTACCTAAATCTAATCATTTTAAAACATTAGTTTTTGATTTAGATGAAACTTTGATTCATTGTAATGAAAGTGTAGCTATTCCTGGAGATGTTGTATTGCCAATCACTTTCCCTACTGGAGAAACTATCTAAGCATCAATCAATATCAGACCTTTTGCTTAATAAATACTTTAAACTCTATCTCGACATTTCGAAATCATTGTTTTTACAGCTTCACATTCATGCTATGCTAATGTAGTCTTAGATTACTTGGATCCAAAAAAACAATGGATAAGTCATAGACTTTTTCGAGATCATTGTTTATAAACTGAAGATGGAGCTTACATTAAAGATTTAAGGTATTTCATTTTCTTATCTTTAGAGTCTTAGGCAATAGAAAATTAAATAATATTCTCTTGATTGATAATGCTAGTTACTCATTTGGGTAATAGATAGATAATGGAGTACCAATTATTGCATATTATGATAATAAATCAGATTAAGTAATCAATATCTTCAAATTTAGGAATTATTATATTTACAAAATTATTTAATGAAATTTAGAATGGTTACTGATGTCAGAGAACTGAATTCATAATTATTAAAAATGAACTCTTATACAAATTATTAAGATCCTTTACATTTAGTTTAAGATTTATTCCCTGATTACTTAACAAAATGATTAGTTGTACTTTCATTTATAAATAATAATATTATACAAATCAATTCAATTTTCTATTTATTTTAATATACAATTCTGGATATGCCCAACTCAAAACAAGTGCTGATAATTTTATTACAATAAACCCTACTAAAGTTATAACAACAGGCACAATTGTAATAAATGCAAAAAGATCCTAAAATATCCAAAAAATATCTAACAATGAAAACAATAATGCAATTTATCCACTCATTGTCTTAAGTACTTTTTTTTAAACCCAATATGTCATCTCTGTTGTTACATCAACTCGTTTTTTATATTATTCAATATTTTTCTCATTTTTCTTTCTCATTATTGCAAGGTATATTTTTATTGCAAGAACCGCTTAAATTATTAATAGAATGTTCCTATATTAATTTTCAGATTGAATTAATTGCAAAAATTTTATAGTGGCAGTCAAAATCCAAAAATAATCAAAAAAGGGAAGGCTTTTTCTCCAACACCATCTATAATCAAAATGCATCAACCATATTAATAACATAATAATTTATTTAATTTTAATATTAGAATTTTTTATTGATTAACTATTTAAAAGTCTTTAGAATTAAGAATTACTATTCAAATATTACATTAATGAATAAAAAGAATATTCAAAGCAAAAAAAATAATTTTCATTATTAACTTAATACTAATATTTATCAATTCGAATTTTTCCAATAATATTAATAAATACTAATATTCTCAAGAAAAAATTATAGTATGACTATTTCAAAATTAACTTAATATTTTGTAAAACTAATAATACTATTTTTATCAATTAATTATTTAGTAAGAGATACATAAAGAGTGATTTTATAATTTATAATAAATAGACTAGACTAATTTATTATATTGAAAATGATTTAGTGGGCATAATTGAAAATTAATATTTTTGTATCAAGAATTAAAAATAAAAAGGCTAAACCTCTTCTTGCTATTCTCAAATAATTAGGCTATTCTGTTGAGAATTAAATTAATTTTTGTTCATTTATATGTAGATTCTAATGATAAGGAATGCCATCTAAATAATTCAGTCTCATGTATCAAAATATTTCCCATCATCTTATTTTTTAAAATATGAATCCATTTCCTATAATAACCATGATTATACAATAAATAATTGTAAAATAGCTAATTACTTATTTATTAATTATTTTTATCTAGAGATTTATAAGTTAAATTTCAATAAAAGTTTATTTTAATATAAATAATTTCTATATATTTGTTTAATCTAAATAATTTATATATAAATTCATGGACATGTTGATTCTACATAGTTGTAAACTCTTTAGCCAACCCTATTATAATCAATTAAAATTTGAAATGAATCATCATGTTTTTAAACCAATGCTTTATCTTTTGTTAATTCTTGTAAAGCAATGAAAATACTTTCTTACATCTAAAAATTTTTCAATTTTCTTTTAATAAGATTTCTTATGTTATTATATTTACTTAACATCATTCTCTTATTCATATCATAAGCATGTTTAAGGACTTAAGGATGAATGACATTATTGTTTATTTAAGAAACTTTTAAAACTCCATTGTATTACTGGAAATCTACTTGAATTAGTTGAGAACGCTTAAAATTCACAGGAAAATTATGAGATTCTATTACTTAAATCCAAAACTGTCTCAATTTATAATCTAATTAAGAATTTCCTAATTGATTTTATACATTGCTTATTTGCATAAGGTATTAATCATTTACGACTAATTAATTGTAAAAGTAAACTATTAAAGGATCACTTGAAGCTACAAACAAAAAGGAAGCAAATTTGATGTTTGGCATATCAAAATTTATTCCTTGTTTGATATGACAATTGTCAGATAATTGATAATAAGAGATTTGAGCAAATTTTTGGAAAATGCAAATATTTTTATTATAGGCTATTGTTTGATCAGGTACATAGTATATTGAAGTTTAAATATTTGGTTTTGAATCAGAATATTGAGGTATGAATTCTTCCATTGTTTCTGGATGAAAATATTTATATGTGTCTGAAATAGCGCAAAACTCAATTTCTTATTGAGATCCAGTTAAATAAATGATATGGTTAAAGTGTTTCATTAAGGTTAACACTGTTGAATAATTATTGTACAACACTAACTTTTGATATAGAAACTTAGTAGCTAATAAAATGATTGTACTAAAAAAATAACAAATTATGTTATAAAAATTCATATAATACATTTTGTCTAAATCAAATGATTATAAGCCTAAGAATCTTCTAGATTTATCTCTATAATTTTCTAAAGAGATTTTAACTGCTATAAGCTTCCTTAAATTCTCTCTCAAAATTTGATAGAGTCAACATTTTTCAAAGGATCTACTTAATCAATTATCTATATCTAATATACCTACTTCTAAATTAGTCTACTTGTATTTCTATAATATCATTAACTAATTTAATATTCATTTCAATTCTTCAAGAAGTAGTTTTCATTAATTGAGGATTTGAATGAATTATCTTCTAATATATAAATCTATGAGTCATCATAGGTAATCATTTAACCTATTTTTGTTCTTTATTTTCTTTTATAACAACCTATAAAGAATTGTTAATCTTCTTATTAATCTTAAGCTTCAATTTTCTTTTTGACAATAGTAGTGCTACATACATAAGAAGATTTTTGAAGTGACAATTTTTCAAAAATTTTGGCATATCTTCTTATCTATGAACTATAATAAAAATTAAAAATTAAAGGATATGTAGAAGCCATTATGAAATATATTCTGAATCAAATTTAATGACCTTTAAATAAATACAGATTGTTGATAAATTTTAAGCAATTTATATAATAAGTGATTATATACAAAATACCTATATGTCCCAATTTAACAACAGTTATCACTATTTAGTATTCTTTAATTAATTCTTTTGTCTCTTACTCAAATAACATTTTACTCCTGCACCTCATGGTCTTAATGTTATCCATATATGCATTATGATTGTTTAGTAACTCATTTTTAAAAGCTAATTACTATCGATATCTCATATGCTTATGCTTTTTAAAAAAGCACATTGCAGCTAGATAAATTAGATATGTATTTATATAATTTTGTATTAGTTCTAGTAAAATAGGAGTCATAATAATTGAAAGTAATAGATAAGGCTTCATAAAGGACAGTCTTATCATCTTTATTATAATAAGGTATCTTAATAAAACTAATTGATTCAATAACTTCTAAATCTAAATTTTCATATTCTTTGGTTGTGTAGATATCTTATAATAATATATAGGAAGATAACATTTGAGTGCATCAGATTAGTTGCAATAAGTTTAATTAAGATGAATTACGATTTTTATAGGTCTAACCTGAATTTTGTTTAATTAAAAAAAATGATTTCTATTGTTGTAAATGTTGTGATAGATAAATAATTAATTTATCTGAGAATATCTGTATTTTGATCATATTATTTTAAGATAATGTATTTTCAATGATTCACTTATAAAAAAACAAAATAAATCAATAACATTTATTAGATCATTAAATTAAAATAATTATAGGACCATTAGTATAGAGGTAGTATAGATGTTTCGGGTACATCAGATACGGATTCAACTCCCGTATGGCCCCATTTTTAATAAATCATCTGATAAAATATAAATATATAGCTAATTCTTTTTTTTACAAGCATATAGTGCATGTGCATTAAATAATCTATTAGAAATAATAAAACTGAACTAAATTTCATAATATTTTAATTCTTTTTAACTTTCATCATTATCAAAAATGGTATATTTAACCTCAACCTTAAAACTATTCTAATATGATACATAAAATAGATATATTATTAAATAAATTGAAATTTTAATATTTTTTGATTAAATTATTTTATAAATATTCTTGATTTGATCAATGTATTTAATTTAGAAATTCTAAATACTTAAACACAGAGGTGGATTTAATCAAAAAATGTTAGTAATTATTTCAAATTCTGATTTTAGCTTCCTAGTAAAAACATTCTTAGATCTTTTCATCTCTATTTGTCATAATCACATAACCAAGATTAATATAAATCTTCATATAACTTTGATTATACATATATTGATCTACTACTTTTGACAATCAAACTTTAATTCAAAATTCACTATCTAATGATTCCATTTAATCTCTATAATATTATCAAAGTTTAAATAATATCAGAATAAAATTATATACTTTAAAACTGCTTGGATTGACATCATAATTTTAATTGCACTTATTGAAATAACTAAAAATTGAATAAAATCTGAGTCAATATAAAGGTTCATTATTAAAATGTAAAATAATTATTTTATAGAATACATAATAATTATAATGAAATTTTAAACTCAGAAAATAAAAAAATAGTATTTCTTAATGTTTTAAACAACTTAATAAACTAATTAATCAATGAAAACAAAGAAAGTTTACATAATAAAATGAAGATATTTTGAATGATTATAAAAGTTCCTTCTTGCAAAAATTTATTTTTATATAATATTATAGAAGCTTACTATTATTGTGAAATGTTCATTTGCTCATTTTTTAATATTGTCTAATTAAGTTCCATTTAATCTTTATATTTTTAAGATTATTGAAACATATATACTTAATTCTACTATTTTTATGCGTTAACTTATTACTTTAATTAAATATTAGATTAAGATGAAAATCACATTAACACTAGAAGTTATTAAATAATTCTTAATATATTTGAGATATATATGAGGAGAATTATTTAAAAATTTAATAATCAAAATAAATTGTAGATAATAAAAAATTATTTATTTTGTATTCATTCTATATATGAGAGGTCATATTCTAAATAATTTGTTTTTTTTAATAAGTTCTTGACCATTATACTTAATAAAATCTAATTATTTTCATATGTAATTTTTATTAGAAAATAATGGTTTTATTGATCAAATGAAAGATTAAGAGTGTTTATATAATCAGATTTAGGTAATTATATTACATTAAAAGTATATTTAATAATAAATTAAAATATATAATTAAAAGTGAACTCATAAATTAAACAAATACAAGAATTATAAGATTAATATTAAAAGAAAATAAATTTATCCTTAACTAACTCATTTAACAAGAGATTTGATAATTTTCACTAAAAAAAGAAATTCTCAAAAAAAGAAAGATAATTAATAATAATTCATAATATTCTGTGTCAAAATAAAATCTGTCTTAATATAATTTAAACTTAGCAACCTTAAATTAAATTATGTTTTTTGTTATCATTAATCAATTATCCAATAGGATAACATATTATATATGAATTTTTACATATATCTAATGTTACATTGCTATTAAATTTTGATCAAAAAGTACTTCTCAGGTTTTTATTGAATGAATTAGTTTTTAAATATTATTTTAATTATGCAATCTCTAATTTCCAGAAAGAAGCATCCCTCGAAAACAATTGTTGTTAAGAAGAACACTATATTGTTTTAATCTGAGGATCATTCAAAAAAGAGATAAAGATCATAAAGAATGAGTAAATCAGTCAGAAAAAGAGGAAATCTCTTAGATAGATAGGAGCTTTGTTAAATCAATAAACTTCCTGGCAATCTCAAACATTTTTCTGATTCAGAATCAGATAGTGATGTTTCTATTAGAAAGTCAGGATAATCTCAAAGTTCTGATTCCAGCATTAATTCTGCAAAAACAATTAAATCTCGTTCTTCCAAAAAAATAAGAGGAAATCTAAGCCAATATACATAAGATATATTTTCAAGTATAATTAGAAAGACAGAAAGCCAAAAGGACTCATAAAAGTAGTAATGTAACTTATGATTTTTAGGGAGGAAATTTAGAAAAAATTATTTGACAGAATGGCAGATAAGGCTACAGCTAAAAACTATTATCTTCACTAAAAAATAGAATAGTTTGACTAAACCTTTAAGAGAAACAATTAATTATAAAAAGATAAGCATAATTCAGAAAATTTATCTGCAATATTTTCTGACCTTTCAAATGAAGATAATCAATCAGATACAAGTGTTTAAATTTAAGTGGATTAGAATCTATAGAGAGTTTAATAGCAAAAAGAGAACTATTACTTTAGTCCAAAGATGTCGTTTTAAACTCCTATAGCTGAAATGAGTGTAAACCAATAATTTAAATAAGTCAACCTATTTTAACCCCAGAGTTTCAATTTTAGATCTTTCAGTCGATGGTCTTAGTCCTATGTCAATTGATGAACAATCTTAATCTTCTATTGATGTAATAATAAATAATCATTAATTAAAAGGCTTTTGATTAATTAAAAAATTTGTCAAATTAATACGAAAAGGTTTCTTAGAAATTAAATTATACTAATGGTGCATAATTTATTAAATATAGAAAACTAAAAAGTTTTAGAAAATATCATTTGATTTATGTAATAATAAATAATAATTGAGAGCTCTTATATAGATAATTATATAATGTTAAAATTTAGAAAAACTTTACTTTATTTATATTTGATTACAAAAAGGCTATCTAAAATTATTGTTAGATCGAGATTATATTAATATATTTTGACTCTAGTAACATTGGGAAATATTGTAATTTTTGTATCTGAACATATAAAAGAGCAAGATAATAAATTTTTAGAATTTAATCTTAGTAATTATTATAATTTGGAATATAGCATTTTTATGGTTCTATATAGTTGATATAGTATTATAACTGTTTGCATTTGGAGTGTTTCGTACAAAATTCATCTTTCTTTCAAGAATAATTGATGCTTCCTTAATTATTCTATATTACTATCATCTAACTTATTCTTCAGCTATAATAGATATCACTCCTTTAAGAATGACAAGATTGTTGAAACATTTAGGAGCTATATTTACAGGTAAATTATAATTAATTATATATTAAAGGATTATAAAAAATGATTGAAGCATTAATAGAATCATTAAAATTTATTTTAGAATCAACAGCAATTGTTTTATTATTTGTTTTATTTTTTGCATCATTAGGAACATCATTATTTATGGGTTTATTTAATGAAAGATGTTTACCATCAGATGAATCAGAATGGATATAATGTTAAGAAGGTTATTGTTCAGATGGAATGATTTGTTAAGCCACAAATAAATCATATAATATTCCAACAAATTTTAACAATATAATATATTCTTTTGGTCTTATATTGAAAACTGTAACTATGGATGATTGGAGTTGGGTAATGTATTATACAATTAAAGCATTTCATCCTATTGTTTGGATTTATTATGTGTTAATAATATTTGTAGGAGGTTTTTTTGGATTTAATCTTCCTATTGCTGTATTTAAAACTCATTTTAGTGAAATGTAATTTAGAGAAATAAAAAAAGTAGATGAAAAAGAATATGTTATTAGCAAATCAAATTTGAGGAGAATTGGATTTTATGATATCATAATCTAAATGAATACATTTTTATTTTCAAATTCTAATGTTATTCTAATTAATGAACCTCGAATTAACAGAATATATTAATCTTATGATATATATCCTAGACTCTTATTAGGAAGTATGATCAATGAAAATAGAATAAATATAAGCAATTTTACTTAAATCAAAAATTAAATCTAGAATTTTTCATTAAAATTATTACTTTTACCTAAATTATCAATTCTCTAAAAATGTTATCTCAATTTGAATATTAAAAAATTTACTTCAGATCTTAAAATTTAAGAAACAATAAAGAAATTTAGTAGATCATCATTTTTATTGGAGAAATATATAGATTATAAATTTCATTATATTTAGACAAGTCAATTAGATATTTTAAGGAAATCTCTATTTCAGGTTTTAAGAACAACACAAAATTAAAATTCTAAAGGATATAAAAAAAAGAACTTTTATTATAAGCCAATTTAAAAGAAAAAATAAATAATTTAAAGTTAACTTATAAAATCTAGTAGATCTGAAGTATTTGCAGGCTCTCCTTCAAATATTTAAAAATCTTTAGTTTAATTACCTATAAAAAATTCAAAAAGAATTAAAAAGGAACATTAAAATACATCAGATATACATGGTAAAAAGTCTAGCTCAGAGTCATTCTCTCCTAATATTAGATAATTTCACATGAAAGAAATAGAAAAATAAAGAAGAAAGTTTCCTTATTTCATGAGTGGATAATAAGTTATACCTGAATAGTCTTTAAGTAGACCTTTTACAATTTATCATTGTGGTGAATTAAAAATGCTTTTAAATGGAATTTATTTAGATTATGAAGATATATAGAAAAGAATTAATTCAAAAATAAATTTTAAATAATAAGATGAACCTAGATATTAAGAGGAATATATGAAATTAAAGAGAAAAGAATTTAATAAAAAAAGTATTAAATAAAGAAATTGGTCTGGTAATAATGTATTTACAAATAATTTATTTTTAATAAAAAAATTTGATGATATTTTTTAACAATTAAATGTAAGAGATATAGAAATTTGGTAAACATCATTAAGTGGAATTTTAATAACTTTACGAAAATATTCATTTAGAATTATGCATTTTAAACTAACTAAATTATTTTTTGATTTAACAATTCTTATTAATACATTTTTTTTAGCTTCAGAAGGTATAATTAAAAGAAGTATAATTGATTAAGTAGAAGATATTGCAACAATATTATTATCAACTGAAATCATACTCTAATTGATAGTTCATAAACCAAGTAATTTATTATATAAATATTAGGAAGAATAGCTAAAAATAAACATCTTGTAATAGAATTACTAATTGTCATTTTAAGTTTGATTGAATTTGGATTTAGTGACTATTTGAATGTAAGTGAATAATACTTAAAATTAATGAGATCAATTAAATGTCTATTATTTTATAGATGCATATCTTATATCTATATGGCTAGAATAATTGGGGCAATAGCTTAAATTACATATAAATCTTACATTTACTTAGCATTTCTTATGTTCTTTATGATATTAACATTTGGATTGATTGGGATGGAATTGTATGCACAAAAATTTGATGAATATCATAAAAATGGATATATGCATTCATTTGATGATCCAGCAAAAGCATTTATGACAGTATTTAATATAATGACTAATGATGATTGGTTTGGTGTATATAGAATTGGAACAGAAGTGTAAACAGAATTATCAATTACTTATTCTATAAGTTTAGTATTTACACTTAATTATTTTATTTATGGCATTATGATGGCAATATTATTAGATGGATTTAGTTAATATTTAGAAAGAGAATCTACAAATGAACATAATGAATTTATGAAAGAAAAGATTAAATAAATAAATAAACTCAACAAAAAATTGAATTCAGATTTTTCAGAAAATGATTCAGAATCTGAATCTGATTCTAATTCTTCTTCCTCTTCTATTGAATAATATTAAGATTAAGCTTAAGCTTAAGGTATCACAAAGAGATTAAATGATAGAAAGGAAAGTGAATCTCCAGACAATATTTAACCATCTTCTAATAATATATTAGAGTAATTTAAAAGGAATAGTAATTTTGCTGTGTCTTTATTTCATTCTCTTTAATTCCCAGTAGCCAGAACTTAAAAAATGGATCCATTAGATGAAGAGAGAAAGAAAATCAAAGATGATTTTAGTATATTAAAGAGTAAAACTAATATGCTTAGATTAAAAACTTCAGAACCAAAAACCATAAAATATCTATAAGAAAAAATTGAATAAATCTATAAGAAAATGTTTAAACATAATTTTAAAATGTATGCTGGAGTTGATTGCATGCAATCATATTATTGCTTTAATAAATAAAATTCCTTGAGATAATTCTTCTTTAGAATAAGCTTAAGCAACTATACCAAATATTTCATTGATTTAGCATTACTCCTCTCTATTATTTATTTAGCTTTACCAAAGGATATATAACAAAAACCATTGTTTGTTACTGCATTATTTATTTTGAATTCAACTATTTTTATTGAATTTATAATTAAATCTATAGCTTTAGGAGCATTTTTAGATAAAGGATCATATTTAAATGTATTTATATATATTAATATAGTATACATGGAAGGTTGTTGATTTAGTTTATATAATAATTTATTATATAGAATTTTTTGAGATTGCTCATTTACCTATTTTTATAGTGATTGAGACCTTTTTATTTTTTAGACCTTTAAAATTACTTTATAGAATAAAATGGGTTGTTAGAGTAAGAGCTGCTTTAACTTAATCATTATTTGATATAATAAATGTGTTTGTAGTATTACTTTTTGTTTGGTTAATGTTTGCTGTATTTTCAATGATGTTATTTGCAGGTAAAATGGGATTTTGTGAAGAATAAATAAATTATGATATAGGATATGAAGAATGTATGAAATAAGGTAAAGAATGGAGAGTTTATAAACATAATTTTGATAATATTACAACTGCAATGCCAACATTATTTATTATATCTACATTTGATGGATGGGGTTCAATTTTATGGGTATCATAGAATAGTAGAGAGGCTGCAGATGGTCCACATCTCTATTTCAGTCAGATTCCAACATATCTCTTTTATTTGGCATTTTGCACTGTTGGATCAATGTTTTTCCTCTAATTATTCACAGGTGTATTATTTATCAATTTAAAAGCAAACTCAAAATAAATTGAAAATCAATAATTAACTTAAGCTTAATTAGAATATATTAAAGTTTCAGAAATAATTCTACATGATCATCCTATAAGAGCATCATTACCTAAATCTTAATTTAGAAAGATTTTAAATATTTTCATTATGAATAAATATATTGATTTTTGCATGTTTTCTATTCTACTAGTAAATTGTATAACAATAATGATGATTCATCATTCAGCTGAAGATTATTATAATGATCATATCAATAAGATTCATCATATTTGTTCTTTAATTTTTGCCACTTGGTTGATGTTATAATTTTTAATTTTAGGGATTAATAGATTCAAAGATAATTTATGGAGACTCTATACATCCTTAGTTATTGCTTTGGGAATTATTGATTTGATACTTGATTATAACTACAATTGGTTTTAATTATATAGCAATTCAACTTAATTAACTTAAAATTATTAATTATTAAGAGTTATGTATACTCTTAGAAATTTAAGAATTATTATCATATTTTAAGGATTGTAGAATTTATAAAGATTAGTAAGAGTAATGTCATTTGCATTTCCATTTTTACTTAAGATTTTGTTTATACTTTTAATAATAATGGTAGTATATGCATTTTATGGAGTTATGTTATATGGAAATATAGATAAAGGAGAAGTAATTAATGATTTAATTAACTTTTCAAACTTTTGGTTAGCAATGTTGACTCTTTTTAAATGTGTAAGTGGAGATGATTTTCGTTCAATAATGAATGATTGTATGCATCATAATCCTTATTGTTCAGAAAATCCTAAATATTGTGGTTCACCTTATGCTTAAATCTATTTTATTTCTTTTATGTTAATATCTAATTATACCTTTTTAAATTTATTTGTTTTAGCCATGATTGAATAATTTGAATTCTTTTTCAATAATTAAGATTCCATCTTATAAACATATGTAGAAAATATTGATTGGTTTAGAAAAACATGGTTTAAATTTTCTAGTTAAAATGGATAAGTATTAAATATTAGATATTTACCTCATTTATTAATTGAAATTAAAGAACCTCTAGGATGTAAACCATATGATAATATTTGGGATGCTGCTAATCTTAGTTTAAAATTTAATCTATTTTGTGACATCAAAGATAATATATCATATAATTAATTATTATATGAAATATTCTATCATAGATATTAGAAATAAATCTTTGAATAATGTTCTGAAATGGCATCAAAAAAGATGTCTTAATTTCATAAAACAATGCTTTTTAGATTAACCTATTATAGGAAAAGAGAATTAAAGTAAAGAAGAACTAATATTGGACCTTAACTTAAATTAGATGGAAATGCAAACATCTTGCATGTTCTATTAATGACATTAATTACTTTTAAAATTTGGAAATCTTATACACATTAAATAATTGCTAACATCATTACTGAATAACAATATTTTTCACAAAGAACTGTTAGGGATACTGAACCAATTAAACATTCTATAACATAAAAAAGTATTGAGAGTTAAGAATCCAGAATAAAATTAAATGATAATCCTGTTTATTAAAAAAGAAGATTAGGTAAAATGAAGAGAGTATAATTATAAGGTTAGATAAATGATTATTTACCAGGAGATTGTATTAATGTATTTTTTATATATTTTTATTTTATAGCCTAAACCAATATTGAAAAGAAAAAGTAGTTTATTAATTGAAGAAGGTAATGTTTAAAAAATTTATCATTCGCATAGAATTTAAAAGATATAAAAGTTGAAATGAATTTATTATTATTATAATTATTTATACTAATTATAATGTTGTAATAAGTATAATTGAGATCCAGTTATTTATCATCAAATTTTCATACATCCTATTACGATCTAGAATTATTTAAAAAGCTTTTAATAGTAGCATTTTTTGATGGTTTAATTCTTTCAAATAAATTTCTATTAGATTTGCTTCTCTTATACATTTTCTTTTCAACACCTTTCACATATAAATAATAATAATCGATTTTCTTTAGAATTGCCTCTATGTTAAACTCAGGAAAATACATAATAGTAGGTTTACAACAATCAACTTAAAAATTCTCATTAGAATGAACAATATCTAAAATCTTCTATTACAATGAATCACCTTATGTATTTTCAACTAATTCACCTGCAAATTCAATTTAACCAACACTTGTTATTTGATTTGTTTACATTTATTTCTTAGATTCTCCAATACTTTATCTTTTTAATTTCTAATCCAAAGTTGTAACCAGTTATTATTTTTATAATTATTATTATAAACCTGGACTTAAATTAGTTTATTAATTTTAATAAGATCTACGTTAAGCTTTCTATCCTAATTAAATAGTAGTTTTTCTTTTCTTTCTTCTCTATTCTCCTCCAATTTATACTCTCCTTTCTTAATTCTCTATTTATTTTCTTATCAAAGATTCTTACATTTCACTTGCCTCACTATTTTTGCTAAGTTATTTCATGAAACATTTATTTTAGTCTTAATCTAATGGATTAGTAACATTTCCTAACTTTTGAGATAATTTTAGACTACCTAATTCTTCAAAATTAGATGATCTACGAGGAGTATTTTAAAGTTATTTTTAATAGAATTTATTGTTTGTTATTGTATTTGGAAGTACAAGTATTTATGATTATTCTAATACTTCAATTCCCTTTTCTTATTATTCCTTTTTATGTAATTATAATGCTTTTTATTTTTCCTTACCAAATTGAATTCTTTAAAAATTAATGATGCTTTTTTTCAAATCATGACTTTCTTTGACATCTTTCAAATCCATAGTAACACCTCCAGCCATTGTTTTTGCATTTTTCTTTTAAAATGCCTTTTACATTTCACTAGTTGTAGGAGATTGAGAATTATTTAAATTTTTAGATACTTCATCTCCACTTTAAGAATCTATTTCCAAATTTTAAGTTAATTAAAATCCTAAAGATACTAAATAATCATCTGTATATTCTCTATTATAATTTAATTCATTTACTATTCTGTTAAATTGCCTACTATTATCTTTAATGCTCCTTCTTATACATCATTTAAACTCTCTCTGGTTCTTGATTTCATTGTATGTCTATATGGAAACTTTATTCTATTATTTAATCTAACAGCAGTGAAACTACTGGATATTTTATTTATATTTGGTTACAAGAATACAAATGGACATCTATATTATATTAATTGAAGATAATTACTGAATGAAATTATGAGTCCATTCACAAATTTCACACACATTTCCAGATCCTTTATACTAAGGATTAAATAATAATCTATCTCTCTTCATACAAAATATTTCATATTCTGAATCATTCTCACTAATAACATTAATAAAATCCTCATAACTTTTAAAACTTTTTATAAATAAATACTCAATATATGCCATTTATGTAAATTTTAAAGCTCTTACTTTATATTCATATGGTTATTGTGTTATGAACTCTCTCTCTCCTAATACTGCTCTAAAATTAGATTATATACATTACCCAGAACTGACCTTCTTAAGAAAAGTTTCAGTAGCTTCATAATAATCATTTTCATCTATTAATATTCATATATTTAATATACTTTTATGATCTGCAACAAATTCTAAGGCTCCTGATAATACAAACCAAACTTTCGTAGGTTGTTCGAATCGAGAATACAAAACCTCTTCTGGCAACACTTTCTTCTCTTTAACGAATTAACATAGATTATTGATTGTAAGTTCTTTAAAATTTTCTCTAAGGAATCTTGACTTTTTAAGGGTATTGCAATATAAATCCGTTAACACCTCCTCTCTTAAATGTTTAGTTAATTGACTGATAAATATTTCTGCATGACTATCTTCTTCTTGTTCTAATTGGAAAAAATATTCAAAATACTTCTTGACCTAAAATATTAAAGAAACCATTACTTTTAATGACAGATTTAGATTAAGACCTCTCTTTCTAATATGTTAATGAATTTGACGTAATTTAAATTTATAGGTAGTCTTCTTATCAGACATCTATTTAAATATATTGCCAATATTTGATATACAATAACCAAATACTCCACAAAGCAATAACGTTACAATAATTACAAATATCCTTTCAAATGTTGTAACAGGTACAATATCACCATAACCAACTGTAACTGTTGTGATTACACTCCAATAAAGTGATATGATATATCTGTCAAACCAATGATAATCAAAAGCCTATCTGTCATAATGAGTAAGCCAATTATCTGTTATTCCAAATGATTCATGTTCTGTTAAAGCAACAAAATGCCATGCACATCCACAAAAGTGACCTGTCAAAACAAGAAAAAAGATAAGTTTTAAAAGATCAACAACAATTTGTATATTTTCCTAATCATATATATTAATTATTACTTCCAAATTCAACATTTCTTCAATACTTTCCATCAGTGGTGCTAACCTTGTCAATCTAAATAATAAGGTATATCTAACGAATGGTATATTCATATTTGACATTAAAAATGGTATTACTACAATTAAATCCCAAAAAAAATTGTCTTTTAAATAATGTTTTACAATTGACTTTCTATCTTCATGCATCAATCCCTTATCATAATAGGCAGTATTAAAATTAATAATTATTTCAGCTACAAAAATCCATGATGGTAATAAATCAAATAAGTATTCAAATACTCCTTAAGTAGAAATATTGAAACTGATATTTATGGGAATGTAAAATATATTCATCACTATAAAGAGTAATAATAATATATCCCAAATAATTTTAAATTTACTATCTGGTCTTATTACTATTATATTTCTACTTAAGAAATCTTAACAATTTTCTAAGTAATGTAGTAGTCTCGTCGCTCTTTTCTGAAAATTATATTTCAAAATTAAAAACTAATAAATTATATTTTAATACTAGACTAGGTTATTACTTAATTTAACGAGAAATTAAGATAAATTCAAAATTACTAGACACATCTCCAATTACAGAAAATATTTTCCTTGTTAATAGTCTAAACTTTATTGTTTCAGTTTTTGTCTTTAGTTATTGGATAAATCTAGATACTAGTCGTATTATAATAAATCCTTTCACTGCCCATATACCATTTAATCTTTAAATCAGATTAATATTTACCCAATTTTGCCTTTATTTATTCCACTATTTCTTTTAGATGATAGCTCGTTAGTTTGATTACTCTTTTGCTGTATTAATTCCTTATTTTTTCTTATTTTGTCTTCTTCCAATTCAAATTATTATACAAAACTTTAGTATTTATCAATTTTGGAGCTTGACTTTACTCCTTAAACTTATAAATTGAATGTGGAATCAATTATTAAACCAGTATTCGCTTTTTTCAATGAGTTTTAATTTATCTATTGATTTTTCTAAATACTAAGACTTCTCTATTGTCTAATTAAAGAATTCGTTCTTGATCTTGCAGATTCTTAATCATATCTGTTATCACTTATATGATCCAATCAATAATTTACCTGACGCTACTCAAATAAAGATCATCCTCAGAACTTTCTTCCTTATGCCCATCTTTCATTGCCCCAAAATTATTTCTCTCAAAAATATTTCTCTTATCTTTTAATGCTTCCTCTATTGGTTATTCAATCGCATTATCATTAGAGTAAATTGGTAATAGTTCCTCAAATCGAGGAGATGAGATGTTTTAACTATAGACAGGATTATCTAAGCCAAAGAACGGACTCTCCTTTTTTTTCATTATTTAATTTTATATACATAATTGCTTTATTAACAAATCTTTACATATGTGTTATCACTTAATGATAATGCTTATTCAAAAGAAATGAAAATTAATTATTTTCAAATTTCACTTCTGCATGATAAAAAGTTTTTATTATAAATTTTTTATACCTACTCAAAATAAAAAAACAGGACAATTCTATAAATCTAAATTTCAATCTCTTAATCCAAATCAAATAGATTGGATAATTATTCATATATATCACCCTTAACATTTTATATAAATAAAATAAAAATTTCAAAGCTTGATATATATTTTATTTATTGTATTTTTTTATTAAATAATGAATATATTAAAAAACATTTATTATACCTAATTATACCTAATTTATTTCCAGATTTTTTAAGTGTTTTTCAACAAATTTTATTGTTTTAAATTAAATTCTTTACTAGATTCTAAAACAACATTTTAAATTAAAATTAGCATGAGATATTGAAATGGAATAAATTTATTTTTAGAATCTAATTATTATGAAAATTTCGATAAGAGTATTGATTTCGTATTATTTTGGATTAATTTTAAAACAATCTCACACTTTACTTTAATTTCTGTATTTTAATTAAAGTAAATAACATTATTAAGTTTTTAAAGATTTAAATAAATATCTAGAATCATATTAAACACCTTCTTCGCCTTTATTTAATTCATATTCCCTTTCTGTGAATTTTAAGTCTTATCAAATGTTTTAAATAATGAAACACAATTCTTAATCTCTTTATCTGATTCTTAAGATGATTCTAAAATACTCAATTGAAATTATGACTATTTTTTTAGATATTTATTCAAAAGGGATTTTGAGATTATTTTGTTATAATATCTTCAAAAAATTTTAAGATCTCGAAATTTAAGTTCAACTTAAAAATGGTGATAAGATTAACTGTTCATTTTCTCAATAGAAAAAGACTCTGCATTTTTGATATTATCCTCTTGTGCATGGCTAAACTGAATAGGATAGCCTAAGATTTTAATCGAAAAATATATATTCTTAGTAAATTACATTAATTTTAATATATTATAATGGAATCCTTATTTTAAATAGTATTTATTAGACTCACCAATGTTGAGAAGATGAATTAGATACAAGAAGTAAAGCTTCTTTTAAATATAAAAGGAGTTATTTGAGAAATGCATAGATAAACGATAGAAAGAAAAAATGTTGAATGTCCCTTTTACTAGAGATTAGAAAAAATACTTGATACATATTTGAATTTTACCGATCAGTAGTGAATCAAGTAAATAAAACATTAAATGGAATTGAAGATTATATATTAGAATAGAATTACATAAATAGGAATATAAATAGAGATAAAAAACAATACTATAGACTTGGAATCTTTATGGAAAACAATGAATTTGATTAATTAAATTGAGAGGCACTTTCTGGAGTTTGGAATTTTATTTAAAGTATTTGCAATTTTTAGATATATTATGATGATGTTCATGATGAATAATTTGATTTGAGGAAGAATAGATATTTATAATTTTAAACAATATTGAATTCAACAGCATCCTCCTTCTTTTTTCTTTTTTTTATTTTAATCATCTGTAGTAACTCTGACACTGGGATTTTATGGCTTTTCTGGTTTCTTACCTTCAACTATTTTATTTTATTCTTCATATAAGATCTGCTCAGCAATCGAGACAAACAATTCTTAGATACCCTTATTCTCTTTACAACTGGTGAGCTTGAGAGAAGCCCCAATTTGCTAGAATAAGTATTTCTTATTACTTAAGCATAATTGTTTGCTTCATCATAAGAAACTTTCTCATCTTCAATCAAATCATTTTTATTTCCTACAAGAACTTAAACTAAAAATGAAATAAGAGACTATACCTATCTTTTTTGGGCCATGAGCTTTTAATTCGTTTACCCATGATTTAAGTACATCAAAGGAATCCTTATGTGTAATATCATAAACTATCAATGCAACTTAAGCCTCTAAAAATATATAAGCACAAAACCTCTATAATACAATGGAGTGAGGGATTTGTATTTTTCTTAACCAGCAGTATCCCAAATCTGAAATTTAAAATTGATTCCATTAACTTCTATTGTTCTAGCCATAAAAGCTGCTCCTAAAGTTGATTCATGAGTGACTTTAAATATATCTGAACAAAATCTCAACACAATCGAACTCTTGCCTACTCCTGAATCTCCTAATAATACGACCTTAACTTCGCGATTCATTATTTAATTAATTGATGATTATTATAGAATATAACATTATGAGTCCTTATAAAATATATGGAATAACCAAAAAAAAAATTCATTACTTCAAACTAAGGAAGTTTTTAGTTAAATTGTATAAAAATAATGATCATTCATTTATTATTTACTATGTTCATAATAATAAAATTAAACTTAATTTAATTTTGCTATTTCACTTGATTTATAACTGGTGAATACAGAATTCAATCATTCCTAAATATTTATGTTGATATTCTACAAGATCTAAATCAAAGTCAATATATTTTAAGTAGAAGAATCATCCATTCATTATTTTTTAATAGATATTTAGTTTGTATACCTATATGATATATGGATATTTATTGAATAAGCCATGATTAATAAGAGTTTAATAGGGGAGGGTAAAGAATATTTTAGAATAATTATACTATTTGTTAAAAATTAAGGGTTTCACCTATTTAGAAGTTTATAAATGGAACTTAATTGATTAAAATGTATGACTTCTTATTATTATTATTTAATAAAATACAATAATATATTCAAATAGTCTTAAATAATTAAATTAGTTCTTATTGATTATTAAGATAATAATTTGCATATGATGGTACTAGTCCTTAAGATACTGAATATAGACTAGCATTCTATTAGTTAAAATAATAAATGTACTTCACTAAAATACTTTCTACTTTAAGTAATAACCTTAAAGTGAGAGAAGATATCTTCATTTTGTATTCCTCTTGCTATAATTAAAGCAAAATCTAATTTGCCCCTTGATAAATTCTCCTTCTACATAATGATTTCTAAAATCATTCCTTTATTTAGATTTTTAGGACTAACTTCTACTGAATTAGATCCAACAATTAATTAAAATGTTGGGTATCTATCAACAATGATTTAAACATTTTCAACTAGATCTTATATAAGTTACTGAACATATTCATCTGAATTCTTAAGTTTCAAACTTATTGAACTTTCTTTTGATTCTATCTCAACTCCCTCTGTTTTAATGGCATATTAATTAAATATCTTTCTCACCTGAATCAGACATTAATAATCTAAATTGAATAGAGCATTCCATTACAATTAATCTGATTTATATAAAAATCCATTTTCTGCAAATAAACTTAAATTGTAACCACTAAATATAGAAGATAATTCATTAAATAATCCACCTGAAACAATATATACTTTATTCATTTTTGACAATTCCTTAATTCTATCTAGTAATTCCTTTTCAACTTATCTAATTATTATTGCTTCGTCATTACCTTTCAAATGAGGACTCTGTTAAAGAAAATGCTTTGGCTTGTAATCTATAAAATATTAATCAGTAACAATGGTTTCAAACTCTATAATAATAATTGGCTTAGTAGATTACTAATATGCTTTTGCAACAGACTAAATATCCAAATGCTGAAATTTTAAATTATGTGCTACTTTAATCATCAATTTATCTTAAATACGTAAACTAATTTAAGCAAATTTGAGCATTGAAACAGCCTTTTTAGCATCAATAAAAATGTTCTCTATCCATTAAGATGTTTAATTTTGTCTAATTATCTATTAATCTTTTTGTACTTTAAGTTTTTGTAATTAAGTAAATTAATATTAATTTTGTAGTACTTTTAATAATAAATCTGAAAACTTTTCTTTAAAATCAAGATGCGAAAATACATTAAAAGTTATTATTGATTGAAATCCTCTATGATAACAACTTGAATCACTAATCAAAGCAATTGGCATATTATTTATATGAATATACTCTGATAAATAGAAATCGTGTCTACCACTATATTTACATTATAGATATATATTAGCTTTTTCAAATTCCTTAAATCTATGTTTAGAATCTATTTCTTCTTCAATCAATTTGACAAAATAATTATCTTTTTTTGGATATAGAAATGAATTGATTTGTTCAATTTGATTTAATAATGAGATTCTTTACTCATTAATATCATGATCTTCAAAAGCTTTCAATAATATTTGTATATATTTAATATTAGGATTCTCTTAAATAATATTAGTTTCTTTAATGAATTTGAATAGATGTCTAAATTTCAATTCAACTCCTGATTAATGTCCATATGTATCAACTCCTACTATTCTTAATTATTTTTTATTATCTTCTTAATTATAATGAGGTTCAATAATTTCATATTATTATTCACCACAAGCTGATATTTCTATACCTGGATTTTGTAATTTGACATAGATTTCTCTTCCATAATAATGGAATGCCAAATTACCTTTAAATGAATGATATTCAACTTAATATATATCTTTCATAACTGTTAAGAATTCATTGGCAGTTTTATAATTACTAAAACAAATAACATTAGCATGTAAAAATGAATTAATTATTTCATTAAAAAAAGGAATCAACTTCAAATTATCATAATGAGGGAATAATCTATTATAAAATATCACTAAAGGTAATCTAGTAAATTTGTGATTTACAAAAATTTGACTCAAATATAATAATCTGTAATCAGCTATTAATGCAATTGAATTTTAATTAATATATGGTTTAATTTCTTAAAAAAATTCATCATTAAGTTTTTTAAAACATTCTTACATATGATCTGAATATTCAAGTGCAGAAAGTTTTGTAATACTGACATCATTATTCATAATAGGTTAATATAATTTAGTACAAAATTCTTTATTGAAATAATCCAAACATTCTTAATTGACAAATACAGGAACAAATCCAAATTGTTTTAAAAAATGTTTTAAGTCTTCACTTTAATCATTAATTTTCTCTCCTATTTCATTCAATACTATAGGTAATCCAAACCAAATTCTTTTAAATTATTGAACACCAAATAATAAATGCAAACTAAATGAATGCTAAAAATTATGTTTTTAATAAGATCCATCAATTTACTTAATTACAACAATAGGAAGATAATATGTAGATATTAATAATGAATCTTCATCACTAATTCCAATCAAAGGATCCTCATTTATTTCATATAAAATATCATTTTAACTAAAATTCTTTAATTGTCTGAATTTAGGATTCTCTGTATATAACTAATAAAGTGATGAAAATTCACTATCTTTATTTATCTCTAAAGCTGGTTTCTTTTTATCATCTTCTGATTCTGATGATTCAGAATTCTTTCTATTTGCTATTTCCTTAGAAAAACTATCAAATCCATCTACAGAATCCTCTGAATCATCATTAGCCTAATCAAATGGATCAAATTGATCATTTAATCTTGGTTTAGTATATTAACTTAATATCTCTTGATTCAAACACACACTTGATTTAAATCTCTTTTCAACATATTCTTTTCCTTCATAATTATTCCATTCAGCAGTTAATATTACTTTCCAATATCTACATCTATACTTTCGATTTTAAGGTAATTCTTCCCAAATTGCTTTTCCATTATCTAAAATTACAAATTTAAATTCCAACTTAGTTCCTAAATCAATCATTACAAGTTACCCTGTTTAAATATAATTGGTTTCTCAGCCACCCATTTTGGAAATATTGAGGGATCTGTTTTTAAAATACTCAAGTTTTTCTCATTCCAACTCCCCAATTCAAGTTAATTACCAATTACTCCAACAACTTAAGAAAGAGATGTTCTTACTGTCACATGAAATAATACTGAACATTCTTTACTCATTTTATTATTAATTAATGAGATCATATTTCTGTTACAAAATCAATCTCATACATATTTTATATTCAATTGCTAATTTTACAATATATATTTATTTCAATTAATGAATTAGGAAATCTTGGAAATTCTTTTATATTATTTAAAGATCAAAAATAGTTGAATCTCAAAATTATAGTATTATCCAATATAAATTATTTCTTTTTTATAAATTCAATCATTTTAGTATTATATATCATATATTTTTAATAAACTATTAACAACTAAAAAAACAAATATAACAAATCATATAATAGACTGCTTTTCTCTAGCAGCAGAGAGGATTATTTTAACATCTTCTTCTTAAATAGAGAATGGCGAAGCACTTTAATAGATTGGCAATTCAACATTTGATAAATTTTAACTTTCATTTGTATGATGATGTTTTTTGTTTTCGATATTACAATTAATATTTGCTACTTCTTCACATGAAGCTTCAAACATTTCTGGTTCCATAAGGTGATTTACATTATTTTTGTTACTAATATAATAATAATATAATATTTACTTCTATTATAATTCACTATCCATTGATATAGCATCATCTGAAAATTAATTCTATTTGATAGCTAACTTTTTAATTAGGATCTTACTGTATGATTCCCAAGTTTTAAATAGAATTAATACAGTAAGATAATCATGAAGAATATTAAAATTAGCTTTTAATTAAAGTGCAGAACTTATGTTCGATCTTTCAATATGTCTGTTTTTTCTATAATACATTAAACGTAATTGCATTTCTTTGTTAAATTACTTAATTTATTTGATAGAATCATGACTACCATCTTTAAAAACATCTGAATGAAATTTAACTCTAAATAATTCATAAATCAATTGATTATATTAAATATAACCATAATGATCACTATAAAATAAATCTAAATTAATTACCATTTTAATTTAAATGATGATGCAATTTTAGCAACATCCCAAAGATTCTCTTCTTCACCTCCTCCTAAAGGTTTACCAATATCTAATAGAAATTTGCATAAAAATTTATAATGCATTGTTTATCCCTTTGTTTCAGAAGAATATTTGCACCAAATTGTTTTAATTTTATCAATATTTTCTACATATGATTGAATTGGTGAGTCTTATAATTGGAAAAATGATTCAAATTATTCTACCAAACTTAATAAAAAGAGTGTTAAAAGAACATAAGTGGAAAAGAACATAAATAAAAAAAAGTATATTTAACTTGCAAATGATCCACAATATTTAGGATCTTCCCAACATAAAGGATTATAATGCATTGTATCTGTCATAATTGTTCTCCAATCATCACCTGATGCACATTTAAATAATGTCATCATAGCACTTGCAGCTGTCATAAAATTGAGTTAATCATCTAATACTTATCCAGCATCTATTGTACCAAATAATTGACAACCAAATAAAGCAAAAACTAACATTGTAATTAATAAAATTGAAAAGATCTTACCTAAATATGGTAATGCAAAAAGAATCACATTTATTAATCTTTATAAATTTATAAATCCTTAGAAAATTAATATAATTCTTAAACTTCTTAAAGAAAAGAATAAACGAAGTAATTAGAATCCATTATCATTTGGTGTTGATTTGTAATATATCATAATCCAATCTACTGAATAATCTGCTATAAAATCAATTACTGCAATTACTATTAAAAAGAAATAAAATCTTCTCCAATAATTATCAAAAAATCTATTTACACCTAATGCCAAAAATAACAAAATAACCCAAATAAAATAAATACTACTTAATGCATTATGAACATCATTAATAGTTCTAAAGTATTCATCACTCATATCTGATGTAAACATCAATAAGATAATAAAATCAACCCATAAAAGTAGAAATAAACATTTTTAAATTGTAATACTACTTGTAATATCAGAAGATATCTTTCTTATTCCATTTGTTGGTGGAGTTGAGAATTATGGAAAATCTTTTATTAACATAGATGAAATTTCTTTAAATTCCTTTTGTGATTAAGTAACTTCTGTATTTTCAATTTTTTTTTGATTTTTCTTTAGATTTGTATAAAGCACTCCTGTAAAAAGACTTAAAAAGAACATTGATCCTATGAAAACAAAAAGTAAAAAGAATATATAAGTTACAACATATGAATTAAATGCTTAGGGACCTATTGAAGCCACTTAACTATTCTCAGCTACTTAATATATTTCTCCCCATCCATCTAATGTAGCTGTTACAAACAAAGTTGGAATAGCAATAGTAATATTATCAAAATTATGTTTATAATTTACCCATATTTTACCTTCACTTAAACAAGTTTCTTTATTTACTTCAAAAGCCATCTTATCTTCACAATATCCAAATTATTATTCATAAAGTATTATACCATAAACTCCAAACATTATCCACACTGATAAAAGAGTTATTATAACATTAAAAATATCAAATAATGATCTTCCAATTGCTTCTCTTAAATTTGTTAACCAACTCAATCTATACATTAATTTCATTGGTCTAAAATAACCTAAATAAAGTAAAATTTTGAGAATTGGCTTAAAATCATCAGGATTACTACCAAATGCTATGATGTTTGAAACTTAATAGATAAAATCAAAAACTTAGAATGTAGATACTAAATAAGATCCTTGATCCATAAATAAACCCTTTGCAATAATATTAAATATTGTATCTGCCAATTAAATTATATTACATGAGAATTGAAGAGTATCTGGATATGATTCACTATTTGTTTCATAATCATTATAAGTTTTAAGTATAAAAGCAATGATTGAAAGATAAGTAACTATATCCATTATATATACATATATCATTGATGTTGTAATGTGAGTTAATGCAATACGAAATATGTTGTCTTTCTCAAATAAAAATAATGATGATTCACATTCTATACCCTCATATAATTTAGGTGTTCTTTATAACAACTTTCTATTAATTTATTCTAAAAGTAAATAATATTTAATATTTACTTATTGACTTAATTAGATTGTAAATTAAATTTGGTTTAGATTTATTTAGTTCATCATTTGACATATTTTTATTAGTCATTATTGATTCCTAAATAGTTTCAACTAATTGCATTTGTATTTCATCTGAATTCTATGTAATATGCTACAATTATTCATTAATGTTCTTCTACATTTAATTTTGAATTTCTTCAATTGGTTAATCTAAATACTTTCCAAATCCATCCAATAAAACAGCCATAACTAAACCATATGTTAGATAATTTAGAATTAATACCAAAGAAAATGAGTAGATTATTGAAAAAGTAAAATTAATATCACTTCCAATCACATAAACTCCATACCAATCATCATTAGTCATAATATTAAATATTGTCATAAAAGATTTAAAGATATTCTCATAAGAATGTAATTGTCCAAGTGAATCATTTTAATCGAATTTCCCTACAAACATTTCCATTCCAGTTAGAGCATACATGAATATCACTAAAAACATAAGGAAAGTTAAATAAATGTATTAATCAAAAGTCATAGAAGCAATATGACCAATAGTAATTGCCATCTTATTATATTTAAGACATCTATAAAAAAGCAAACACTTTGTACCTCTAATTAATCTTAAATTTTATTCATTCAAATAAGTTGTCATATAATCACTAATTGTTAATTCAAAAAAGTTTATTATTACAATAACAGATTATAAAATTAAATCAGGAGATCTTAAAAGATCTTTAAATTTAAAACCCAAAAGTCTCATTACCAATTCAAAACATAAAAATATTGTTGATATATCTTCAACTGTTGATATAATATTGATATCCACAATTCCTTAGAGTGATAAAAATGTAAAATTGTTAAGTATTACTAAATCAAAAAAGAATTGACTAAATCTGCTAGTTGCTATTAAGTATGCATATTTTTATGACATAATGTATAGTCCTTTAATTCCATTAATCCAAATAATTATGTCTATTTTATTAAGCAATAATAAAACTATATGAAAATACTATAATCTCTTTTTATTGATTTCAAGTACATCTTTACCTGACCAATTATGTTTAGTAATTGTCTTATGATTTTAATATTCCTTCATTCTCATACCTTAATATTTAAATTTGTTCGACACTTAATCATGAATTATTAATGGGATTTTTTAATTTATTTTTTCTTAAACTCCTTCAAAATTTGTATAATATCCTTAAACAAATATATAAGGTTTTCCATTTCTAATAATAGAGAAATTTTTATAGTAAGTTTCTAAAATTTATGATTCTTTCATTTTATTAAATGATTTAGGATTAATTTACTCGAAATTAACAATGGAATCTGTACTCTATTCAGCTTTCTTTTAGTAAATACTCATAAATGGTGATGAGGCCTTGCTCTTAGTGGGAAAACTTGATTTTGCAAATTAAGTTTTGCCATACAATATTTGCTTTTCAATTTTCATTTCATGATAAATCATTTTGAATTTTGTGGATCTTATCTTTTCTAAATTAAAGTTTTTTTCTTTTTGAATTAAATCTTATTAATTACTAAATATAATCAAAATTATAATTACATAAATTTAAGTAATACTTCATTTTAAGAATTAAAATTTTGCTTAACATCCTTATTAACTTAAGGTTATAATCTTGAAAATTTATAAGTTTTAATTTTTTCAATAATTTTCATATTAAATTCATCCTCAGTATAATTTTTTATTTTGATTTTCTTAATTAATGCATCTAAAATATCAAATTTTGGTAAAAGAAATCTTTTCCAAGTAAAACTTGTAATATATTGTATAAATGGTAATTTAATGATACCACTTTCCATTTATTTTTATTTGGCTGATAATGTTCTTGTAGTTTGATATGATTTCTTAAATGTACTAGGATCTTCAATAGCATATTTTTTAAATGAAACTTCATTTAAGTGATTTCTATATTTTTTGATCACTTTATAGATACCAATTTCTCTTAAATGTGCAACATCTAGAATTTCTAATAAATTTCTTTCTGGATATTCCTCTTCTTCTTTCAATCTTTTCTAAATTTCTTTTTCTTCTTCTCTTTTTTTATTTTCTTCTGTTGCCTCTGAATAATGGACTTTCAAAACTGCAATAACTATGTTGAATCCAAAGAAACCTCCAATAAAAATGATTAATAAATAATAAAGCCAAATCCATGGATGAAATATTCTCATAGTAAAAAACATAACCCAACTCCAATCATCCATAGTAATAGTTCTTAGAATTTAACCTAAAGAACCAATTAAATTATTGAAAGAAGTAGGCATTTTAGGTGTATAATCACTATACATACAATACATTCCAGAAGGACATTGATCTTAATTACATTATATCCAACCATCAGTTTCATCACCATTTTCATATTGACATCTATAATTGAATAATCCTTGGAATAGAAATATACCAATAGATGCAAATATTAATGAAAATAATATTACTATCATCAATGCCTCTATTAAGAATTTGAATGACTATTTTAAGGCAGTCATCATAACATTTAATCCCTGAAATATGTTTGTCAAATACATTAATAATGTTACTAATCTTAGTGGTGATATATCAATAATTATGATTTCAGGATAATAAAGATTCATAGCAGTGAAAAATATGAGTACAAAATCATAAATATTTTCCATATTTCTAAAAAAAGCATAATCATTAAAAAACACACCACTGGCTATAATTCTTAATCCTATTTCAGAAATAAATAAAATCATAACTACTTCTTCTATATGATCAGTATCTGTTCTTCCATTTGTTTTAACAACAATATATAATACAACATTAAATAAGATGAGAAATGTCATCAATATTTTAAATATAAAATTATTTACTATTTTTCTAGCCATTATTGGGATACTGTATATGACATATATAAAGCCTTTTCGTAGATTTAAGAAAGGTAAATTGTCATTATATTTCTTTATAAATTATAAAAAGTTACTTGCAACTCATAATTTAATCTTTGAAATTCAGATAATTTAACTAATCTAACGTAATATGGATCTTTGATTGTGTTCCTTTGTATTAGTTTTTTATGTCTACTTATGATTTTGTCATATTCAATATCATTAAAATATTCAGCTTATACTTCTTATTACTGATTAAATGCATTTAAGAGATTCATGAGAATTCCTGGCTTTTCAGGTTCTGCCTCTGGTTTTTATTGCATATTTAACTAATGGGATGCTGAAGATATAAATTTAGAATAGATATGGATTGATTTATGGAGTGTATGATTATTAACTCTATCTTCAACCATGTCTTCTCTTTCAATACTTTATAATGAATATTCAGAAATTTTTGAATTATCAATATTTCTGTCATAATTACTTTCTAATGGGAATGTTTCCCTATATAATCAATCATATATTTTACTCATGAAATTGGATTCGATTAAATTAATCAAAAGAACTTTATCGCTATTTCTAACCTTTATCAATACTTGAGTTCTTTATTTTTTCTGGTGTTTCATGTACATTTGAATGATTACTAGTATATATAAATAAAATAACAGATCATTATTGACATGATTTTATGATATCTATTAATTCTTAGAGCTATTTTCAATATATTAGAGTGACTCTACTTTTTTCATATTACAAAATATTAAAATATTAAAATAATGCCATTAAAATATATTGCATAATCACTTACAAAATGTAGATTTAATCAAATCATGCAATTATTTAAAATCATCTTTAACTTCATCTGTTTCAATACATACTATCTTATGTTACTCGCATTCTTATTCAATCTTTTTGGAATCAATCAAATTAAAGACTTATTTCTGAAATCTTTTGCTAATAGAATGTTTCTAAACTCATTATTTCAATTTATTATTACAGCTTCTAAGAATTCATCAATATTTTAACTCATCTCTTCAGCCAATACTCTCTTTCGATTAGTTGATTATTGCATCTATTTTAAAATCTCATTTCTAGCTTAAGTAATCTAAAGTGAGATGTCATGTAATTTCTATCCCTTCAAACCATCCAAACAATCATTGACATTCAAATATGTTTCTAATATTCTTAAAATTAAATACTTTAAGTGTTTATTGGTAAAAACATTAATAAATTATGATAAACTAAATATTAATAAATTATACAATATAAATAAGAAATATGAAAGAGTAGAATGATAATTATATATTAAATTTAATTTATAATTTAGATAATAGATATTAGATATATTAAGATTCTTTTCATTATCTTAATTTAGAATATCATAATTGATTAATTCATAAAAATTTAGAATGAAACTAAAGTATATTAAGATTTTATTGATGTTTTGAATTGTTTTTAAAGGGATTTAGTATTAAATGGAAGTATATATTAAAATTAAATAAAAAATCAATAAAGTTTTATTGTAATTATAGTATGATGTATGGAAATATAAATATGGGTATTATGATTTGAAAATTTTAACTAAAGAGTAATGTATCTAAATTTAGAAAATGTTTATTAAAGTTTTATTTAAAATCATATTATCTGATATATATGATATATTATATTTAATTTTATAATGGATAAACAAAAATTAAGAGTTACTTGGCAATCAAGTGATTGGAGTTTTAGTAAATAGAAGAAGTTACAAGAATTATAACATACTTAATCAACATTGAGATTTTAATAATAAAGGGCTTAAACAGAATCTAAAGAATCTCTAAAGAGAATCACAAATCCTCCCAATTTCCATGAATATGTACAATTAATTGAAAAAAAATATCGGATACAGAATTTGAGTAAATAATAAAGAAGGATTGGAAATGGAAGAAGTCTTGTTCAAATTTGTTCCACAAAATCTCTTGTTTTATACGAATCGTTACCTAATCTCAATAAATGAACTGATAAATACAAATGAAAATAATATAATATAATAAAAACAATTTAAATGTAATCTATTGAAGATCAAATTAAATCTTGTATGTCTATGACAAATCTAACATAAGATATTACTCTAGAATTACGTACAGAAGAGTAATCAGAATAATTAGAATAATCACAATAATCAATCTAAATATAATAAGAATGGAATGATAATCAAGAATAATTCAAATAAACCTAAAAATAATCTTTAAAACAAGATATGATATAATCACAATAACAAATAATTAATAAAGTCTTTAATTGCCCTATTTTTAATTAAGTAGCCATTTCTAAAGAATTATATCAAAATCTTAGTGAAACTTATGATCTATTAAATAAACTTCATTTGAAGGCAATTGATTTGACTAAAAGATTTAATTCATAAGCAAACTTTCTTCCTAGATTTTTCTAAGCTATAAAAATAACATTTATTGGTATATTATAACTTGAATAAATTGGACTAATAACAAATGATAAAGAAATCATAAGTAAATCAATCAATGAAGAATATAATATAAATGTTAATAAAAAGAGATTCAATGAAAAAGCTGTTTGTATATTGCTAGAATTTGTAATTACACATATTCTTTCATAAATATCAGTATTGTTTGAAACTATTGAAGTGAGAAGAGAAAAATAAGAATTAAGATTATTAGTAATCTACTTATCAAAATTATAAACCTGTCTTGAACAATTACCAGGAGCTGCTAATTTGGATATCAATGATATATTTTGTTATGATAGAGGACATTATAGATGGTAAAGCCTAAATAGTATTACTTAAGAAATCCTTTTGGGTTCAAGAGAATAAATATCAAAATCCTATGGAAAAGTAGCTGAAGGTTTATTACTTGCCAATGCCATGATTTCTAAGGGATCAGAATTTAATAATGAAGCTGCTAAAAATGTAATGTAAGGATTCGGTGCATTATATTATTTAGTAGCCAAAAAAGATGCTAAATTAAAAGCTGATCATTTTATGGCTGAACCAAATAAAAATCTAGCATTTAAAGCTTGGAATTTGGGAGAGAGTGGTTTTCTTAGTAAATTATTACCACTTCTCTTTCCTATGATTACATATAACAAAAAGATATATATTCCATATCTCTTTAAAAGATTAGTTGAAGATAATATACTAAGATAATATAAGGAGAATAAAATTAATCATATTTAAAATGATTGTGGAGAATGTATTAATACAAATTTACCAAAATGTCCAGAATTATTTAAAAAAAATAAAGAAACAATACCTGTTAGAATATTATGTCATTATAATCTATAAGAAATATAAACTGGGAGTTTTGTATAATAATCTCTAAAGTTGATACAAGGTGAAAAAGTATTTGATAAAATAATTATCCATATACATGGAGGAGGATTTGTGAGCATGTCATCTAGATCTCATCAAACTTATACAAGGAAATGGGCTAAAAATTTATAAGTGCCAATATTTTCTATTGACTATCGTAAAGCTCCAGAAAATCCTTATCCTTTTGGTTTAGATGATTGTTGGTAAGCTTATATGTTCATAATTAATTACATTGATAAGTATTTCAATATTAGACCAAAGAAAGTTGTCTTAGTTGGAGATAGTGCTGGGGGTAATTTAGTAGCTGCATTGACTGTTTAAATTATTAAATCTGGGGCAAGAATTCCTGATGGAATTTTAATGGCTTATCCTGCATTATGTTTAGATATTAAACAGTTTACTCCTAGTTTATTAATTTCTTTAAATGATCCATTATTACACCATACTGTATTGAAATTATGCATTTCATCTTATGTTCCATAATAATTTAATGCAAAATTAGATCCATTAATGTCACCATCAATTGCTAGTGATGAAATTCTTGGAAGATTTCCTCCAACTAGAATTGTTTTAGGTACTAATGATCCATTACATGATGAGAGTTTTAGATTGGCTAATAAATTATTGAAATTAGGAAAAGATATTAAAATTACTGAATATAAATGGATGCCTCATGGATTCTTATAATTTGATGTTGTTTAAGGTATGAAAGAATCTGAGCAAACAGTACTTGATGCGTAAAATATAATACAAGATCTACTCACAGTTTGAAATCTAATATTCTTGATGTAAATCTTGAAATATGTATAAATATAAAATTAATTACAAAATAATGAAATCAAATAAATATTCTTAATAATGCTTATTTATTTTTTAATCTGAAGTCTTCCAATTATAAACTTTTACGAGGCTATCTTAATTAAAGTTTATTAGCTACATGATCTACTGTATCTGATATTCTCTCTATAGGTGGTAATTATGATGATTTCTCAGAATTTTCTATAAATTAATACTTTAAATTCATACTTTAAAAGCAACTTGTTTAAAATGTATTTGATCTATCTCTTCCAGAATATAAATAATTTTCTTCTTTTGTGAATTCATCAATTTAAGAATGATTATAAGATTTATTTTATATTTCTCTTTCTAATCTTAACTTTTTAGCAATCTCTTAATTTCGAACTGCTTAACTTTATAAACTTCCAGGAACTGCTCCCTCAATATCTTTTGTACTTAATAATCTGTCAAACCCAAATTACCCTTATCAAAAACTAATTCATACTTAGAATACTCTTAATAATTTCCCAATGCCTAATATTATTTAATATCACCTTTTGGAAACTCATTAGGCCTTCTACAGTAGATTTTAGATAAATCTTTCATTTTACTATAAACCAAAGGATTTAGTTAAGATTAATGAAAAAATATTTTAATTAAAAGAAAAAAAATTAGACTTTCTTGGGGTTTTTATTAAAGATTTGATATTAAACTTGATGTTGTAAATTTTTTGTTATTTATAAAAATTATTTGAATACTCATATAGCATCCAATTTTATAAATATATTGCTAGTCTATAACAGTCTTTTTTATTAGTTCAAATTAATAATCCAATACTACTTTAAAAATTATTTTTGCTTAAATTTATATAATTATTATTTTGACTCATGACTATAGCTCAAGGATATATTCATAAAATTATGAGAAAAACCGAATTATTTTATATATTTTTGATAAATAAATAAAAAGATTGAAGTAAAAACCAAAAATATCTAGATAATCATTGAAAAAATCTTCATAGTATCCTTTTATTTGTCAAATTCATTATCAAATCATTTCATATTTTTAGAAATTAAATTTTCATAATAAATCACATATTCTCTGTCTAATAAAAAATAAAAATGTTTTGATGTTTTAATTGTATTTCTTTTATCAAAGTATTAGTGTTCTTAAGGTAGGCATATATTACAAAAATGATGAACATCATTTTCATAACGTCTTCTGCCAAATCGAATATCTTGATGAGGTATTTATTTTCTATAATGATTATTTTTAATACTATAATCGTAGTTATTCTTCTAAAGGCAATTAATTAGGCAAAACTCTATTCATGTTGACTTTCCTATGTTTTGGTTAAGCCCCAATAATATCTTCAGTTAACAAAGATCTGTCGTATTGCATTTTATATAATTAATTTAATGAGAATAACAATTCATTTACGAATATGATTTAACAAATTTTTGACATCTCTTAACGTCTTGAATTCTATAAAATCCTTGTCTAACTCATCTAATTTCATAACCACAGGTTTTAATATTATTTTCTATTTTAATTATATATGTTACATTAGGTAATTTAACTTAATCAATCATATTCATTGTTTAATATAAACATTTACTTTCTAATTTACAAATTTCAATAGGAATTTTTGGAAATTTAGGGTCTTTTTAGAATACACTAAAAGGTGTAGAAATCCTTATGTAATTTTATATTTTTAGGAACCCTAATTATAAATTAGGTTTTAGTTTTTGATTTGGATCATTAATGGTCAAGAGTACCTTAATTGGACTCTAATATTTCTGAAAGGCTTTAACACCAATGATAGCTTAGGAATTTATAAGTTGAATTTCTGAAATCCATACATGTTCTGGTTTTATTGATATTTCTTAAATGTGTTCAACAGTAATATAATCAATGTCTACTTATCCAAGTGTATTATCGGCAAAGACAGTAACTTCAGCAGTTTAACCAATATGAAATTATTATTCATTAACATTAACGTCCATATTAAGAGTCTATTAATTAAGATATGAAAATACTCCATAATTGCTAAATATTGTTTCCAAATTTAATTCCTTGATAATACTAAATTCTTTAACTTTTGGCATTGATTATCGTATCTCAATATCTTTTCTAAGTATTTCTAAATCAAAAAAGCCATTAGGATTTAATTCCACTTCTAATTTATATTATAAACCTCCCCTGGATCTATATTATTAATAATACACAGAAGGTGGAATAATGTTGGAGAGCTACAATTCAAATTCAATGACTCCAGACTAATTTCTAATAGATTAAAGTTCATTTTCATCAAACTTACCTTCATAAATACAAAATTCCCTTTTGACAGACTCACCTTCTATTTATAATGAGATTTCCCCCTTAAAACGAATAGTGATGGCTTGAATTGAATTAATTTTAGATTTATCAATGAGTAATTTTCCAGATAACAATTCTTCTGTGTAGTAAAACTTATCAATAGCAATTTGAACACCAGATTAGTTATTTCCCATAAGATATTTAATTAATAATGTAAATAATATTTTTATATTAATATTATGTTATTGTTCAAAGTTTTACGACCTAACAATTATTTTTATATTTACATCATATAGATGGAATAGATCTTTAATTTGGTTAGTTTCAAACTTTAAATCATTTAATTTGATTCTTCTTTGGAATAAATTGATAGGGATATCTATCCTTAAATCATTATTGTTGATGTTAAACAATGTTGAATTGGCTTATATCCTAATTAAATAATCCACTTTAATTAATTATCCAGTTGTAGAAAGTTCTATTTTATTATTGAAATCAAAGAGCACAATTGATTTTTTAATTGTTTAAACAATTCCTTAGACAACTCCAGGTAAATTATGTTTAGAAATTTATTCTATGATGACTATTGGTTCTTAATGATTGATAGTGGTCCTCTTATTTAATGAAATTACGATTTCTTAAATGTATTACTTACTTTCCCTTAAATCAATCTACAATTCTAAATTAATTGAATCACCAATTGAAAACTCTTCTCCACTATATTTACAATCCAATTTAGCTATCTAAAATTGATTTTATAATTATACTCCTTAATATGTATAACAATATCCACGTATGGCATGACTATTAGCTATATTTCGAATGTTGTTTTGTCTCACTGCATATTAGTTTATGATAATAGGTAATTTTTTTAAGAGGATCCTATCTAATTATAGAGTCTCAGCAATTAATGACATAGAGTATTCAATCTTCAATTTATAACCCTTTTCTCTTTTCATTGAACCAGGAATATTATCAGGTAATGTATAAGTGAATGGAATTACTATCGTTTTTTAGATTTTCAATTTCTAATCATCAGGATTTCTCTCCTCATTGATATCTTTAAGCAATTTAAATTGGGAATGGAAGATATTAAAATCATTTGATTCAAGACACTCAAACCCTTTATCCCATGCTTCTTCACCTTATAAATTAATATAAAGTTTAGAAAACTCCTTCAAAGTATCTTAACAATCCTCTATTATCACCATTCCTTTAATAGATCTTATACATACCTTGTATAGTTTAGTTAGGAAAATAGAATTTTGAATTGAGTTGGATTTAGATTTTATTTCCCATTAATATGAATATAGAAATTTCAAGAGCAGAACTATTATAATGGGTTAATGATACATTAAAACTCTCACTCTAAAAAATTGAACAACTAGGAACTGGTGCAGTCTATTGTCAATTAGTTGATGCTGTTCATCCAGGAAAAGGTTTATATATATATTTTATCAATATTATAGTTGCCATAAATAAGATTAATTGGAAAGCTAAACAAGAATATGAATTTGTTAATAATTTTAAGGTTCTCTAATAAGCATTCTCTAAACTAGGAATTCAAAAACCAATAGAAATAGAAAAGTTAACAAAATGCAAATATTAAGATAATTTGGAGTTTCTTTAATGGTTAAAGAAATATATGGATTAGCATATTGTACCTAAAGATTATGATCCTTAAGTCAAAAGAGGAAATGTTGATTTAGATGATTAAACAACAATTATTCCAAAAAGAAACCCAGAAAGATCAAGAACTAGTATAAGAAGAGATACATTTAGCAGTCCCAATCAATTATAACCTTTAACCAGCATTCCAAAAACTAATTCTTTTGCTCATATAGAACCATACTAAAAAAAATAACCTTCTATGTAGGATCTACTTATATAGATAGAAATTCTAAAATAGGAAAAAGATTATTATTTCTAAAAATTTAAGGATTTAGATTTCTTTATTGAAAGTGCTTCTTAATTAACATAGGAATAAATGTATAAAGGTATCAAGGATATATTTTATTACACTGCTGATAAATCAGTTATTGTGTTACCAAATGGTGAAATCGAAGTTCAAGGATTACCTCCTTCATCTGAAGAGCAATCTTCATCATAAGAAGTTATTCAATAAGAAATAGATTTGTGAATTAATTATATATAAGTTATATAATATAATTAAATTTTAAATTAATATCCAAATATCAAAAATTTTAGATTCAGGAATCTAAGTTATCTTAATTATTTTAAGATATTTTATGAATTAAATTCTTGAAAATCAATAATATAATAATTAGACTTCTTAATATTTTCATAATTTAATTTATTTATTATTAATTCTTATTAATTTTTCAATTATTTAGTCTCTTTTTTTAATTGAATAAGTATATAATGATAAATTTATTTGATTATTAGTTTTTTAAATTGAGAATGAATATTATTTTTTGAATTAAATAAATTGTAATATATTTAGATACATTTCTACTTTCTTATAATTATGAAATTCATTTAATCGATAATTTATTATATAAAATTAAGTTATTTTACTCAAGTAAATTTTCAAAATAAAATATATAAATTTAAATAGTTATATTTATTAATCATAATGTTAAGTGTTTTATTTAATATATCCATAAAAAATGTGGATTCTTTATAAAGATATAATGTTATTAACATTTAAGATACTCATAGCATTTATATTTTATGAATAATTGTTAGAATATAATAATCTGTTAAGAATAAAATAGTATTTAAATTAATTATAATAAGAAATGCAATAAATTGAAATACTTGACTTAAGATTTATAGATAATCCAGATGAAGTAACTAAGTTTGAGGATGCTATTAATCTTTGTGTAAAAAGAAAAAATGAAATTGATAATGTGAATACAAATCTGAATTAAAAATTAAAGAATTATGTCGATGGTGAAGTAATTATGCAAATTATATACAGGATCCATATTACAGAGAAATTTAAGTTAAAAGTGAGGAATTACATTCTTAGGCACTTAATTGTACAAAAATATTTGAAGTAAGATGATTTGATCAACCTGTATTTTAGTAATTCAAACTGCCAACTCATTTGGATTAAGAATTATCATCATATTAAAAGGAGTATAAATAAATGGAATAATAAATTAAATAATAAGAAGATAAAAAAAGATGGGGTGCTGCTGAAAAATAGAAATAAAAAGCAAAGTTACTTAAATTAATAGAAGAAATATAATTGTCAATTTTAAGTAAAAATTCAATTAAATAAATACAAAAGATAAACTTGATTTACCAGAACCTGACAATAAAAGTGGAATTATTTTTAATTGGATTGCTGGATGTTTGATAAAAGCAAAAAAAGGTCCTGTATAATTAGCAGAAGAACTTAAATTAAAAGTAGAAAAAGTATAATTATAACCTGAATCTATAATCAATTAACCTGCTCCTCCTTAAAGTGGGGGTATATTTGCATGTGGTGGAAGGAAACCACTTTAAAATTCAAGACCCTTAAAAAGAGCTGCTTTACCAGAAGAAGAATAAAGATATTATGAAAATATATTAGCATGGAAAGCAATAAAATAATATGTTTTTTCATAAGAATTTAAATTCTAAGAGAAAGTATCTACATTTACTTAAGAATTTGAAAAATTGGAAGCATTTTAAATAATGTTGATAGAAGAGATTGTTTAAGAGAAGAAAGAGATAATAAAAGCAATATTTGATATAGATATAAAAGATTAAGTTAGAGTAATAATTGAAATTAATGAAATTGTATTATTTTTATTAAAGGATAATTAATAAGATCAATAGAATAAAATAAAAGCATTAGAAGCTGAATAAATTGAATAAAATATGAGATAAAAGGAAATAGAGATTTAAATGATGTAAAAATAAAAGACTTATTTTGCTGGAAAAGAAAAAAGATTAATGAGTCTAAAAAGTACATTTGCAACACTTTTATCAACTTCAAGTAAGATTGTGGAATTTGTTAAAGAAAAAATGAATACAAATGATTAATTATTTGCTTAAATTGAAGTCTAAAGAAATTCTGGACTTACTAAAGAATTAAAGGTTAATTTAGAAGTAGAAGATGTATATAGAAGAAAGAGATATGAATGGGAAGAAAATTTAAAAAAATAGCAAGCACTTGAAGAGGAATAAAGAGAAGAATAAAAGAAGAAACTTGAATCTTAAGAATAAAAAAAAGAGGATTAAAATTAAGATCTTCTTAATTAAGATAATAAAGAGGCAGTATGATTTTTTATTATTGTAGGAAATTAATAATTCAAATGTTTAATAAGCTAATGATGAAGATTATGATTATTAAGAGGATTCTAATGGAAGTTAAGATGATGAAGAAGAAAAATAGGATTGGATAGTAAATTTTATTTTAACTTATTCATTAAGAAACTAGCTGATGATGCTGATACCAAACATATTTAAATGACATTATTTCCTGACAAAATAAAAACAGATGAAAATAAGAAATTAGCCAAACAAAAAAATTAAGGAGAATCTTTAAAACAATTAATGGCAAAGAGAAAGAAAAATTGAAATTATTATTATTATAAAATTATAATTTAATAATTAATATTTTTATTTAAATAGAAATATTTCATTATTTGAAAAATCTCAATAATGTGCATTAATTAGTGAAGTTTTTATTCAAACTTTTAGCTTCTCCAAAAAGAGTTTTATGTGTTTTATTAACACTTGAATCCTCATCAGTTTCTGTAAATTAAGATTTTAATAGAGTTGTATTAAATGTAGAAGGTACTTTTTAAGTATCAATTATTTTTTAAGTTGATAGTGATCTCATTTCAGAAGAGATTGCACAACTTTAATCAGGCATACTTTAATTATTTTTTTTATGTTTTTTACATGTTTTTGTTATTAATGAACTAAAGTTTTTCATTATATTTTCTTTATTATTATCAGAATTTCTTTCTTAAGATACTTTTTTCTATTTTAATTAATAATTTATATTTGGTTAAGATGCTGTATGAGTTTATAATACATTCTTAGACTTATTATTAACTAATAAATTGTTAATTTTATCATCAATATTTGATGAATTTATTTATGTTATTGAAGCTGATCTTGTTTAAGATTTTTGAATTATTGAAGAAAAATAAAAATTAGAGAAAAAAGGACTAAAAACATTTTCATTATCTGAATTTAATGATTTTTAAAGATCTCTCTAAAAATTATTCTCCCCTTTAGTTATTTCATTTTAATCAAAATTCATTTTTAATAAGTCTGGTTTAAATGGTGGTTCATATTATCTATTAAGAATTTTATATAGTTATTTATCTTATAACCAAGGATGTTTTAGAATTTCATAAATTCCATATTCCTTCCCTAAACGATTAAATACATCCTTTTATAACAATTTCTACATAAGATCTCTGGATTCTACACTGCAATTTTTATTTGGTAATGTTAAATCATGTTAAAGTATATTTTTATAAATTTATTCTGGATTATTTGAATAATATGGTGGTAAACCAGTTAATAATTCATAAAGTAAAGCTCCTAAACAATAATGATCAATTTAATAATTATGTCCTGATTTTAATAACATTTCAGGTGCCATATATTCTGGAGATCCACAAAATGAAAAGGCTAATAAATCATCTTTCATATTTGGTCTGGCTAAACCAAAATCAGCCAATTTGATATTCCCATCTTAATCTATTAGAATATTTTCTGGTTTTATATCTCTATAAATAATTCCATTCTCATGTAAATGATGAATAGCTAAACAAACTTAACTAAAATAAAATTTTGCTTATTATTCATCCATTCTCTTTACTCTCTTCAATTATTAAAATAATTCTCCTCCTGGACAGTATTCTAATGCAAAGCAAACCCAACTTTTAGTTTCAAATACACTTAATAATTTACATAGAAATGGATGTGAATTACTTTATTCTGCTAAAGCAACCATTATATTTCTTTCATTTTAAATAATTTAGAATTTATCATGTTCTTAAATGAATTATTTTGATATCATTTTCAATGCCATAAATTAACCATTTGATTTACATCTAACTAAATAAACTCTTGAAAAACCTCCAACACCTATACATTATAAAAAATAAAATGAATCCAATGATATTAGAGCTTATTATATTGAATTTAGAGGTTTTAATTAAATTGTCTAATTGGTAAGAAATCCTAAATCATAATTCTATGTTAAATAGAAATCCAAAGGTATATTTTAATCTATAGTTTAAAATCCAATTATTAATGGTGAATTAATCAAATTTTTTAAATGATTCACTAAATTTTATGTGGTTTGATTTAAAGTTGGAAATTATATTGAATGTAATAATTCATTGTTTAAGTAAATTTTTACATTTACTACACCTGATCTATTGATTTCTTTCTTTACATAATTGTTCATTAATGATTAAACCTTTTATTTTTGATCCATTAGAATATTTGTCTGTTAATTAAATAATTTACTTATATTCACAATATTTAAAAATATAAACAAAAATAATAATTTATAATCCAAACATATCACAAAAAAATATAAACCCAAATGATTATTTATTCTTATATATACAATTATTTACAATTAATTAAAAACTAAAAGAAGTTAATTTTTAATTATGAAAACAAAAATTAAACAAGAAAAGTAGGATAAGTATTAAATTTTTTATGACAAAATTCATTATCAATTTTATATTAGTTTAATTTACTTAGATTTCATTTTCTAAAATATAATTATATATTTATTTACTGCTAATTCTTATTCGAATTCTTTGCTCATTTTCTCTTTTAATTTATCTGCTTCTAATCTCAATAAATGTTTCTCTCTTTGTTATTATTCTTTTAATTTCTATAATTAATCTACTTTATTCAATTTTTCCTCAAATTATTATGCCTTTTGATCTCTTAATTATTGTTATCTCTCTTAATGTCTCTAAACTAATTGTTAATAAGTTTCAACTTTTATTTTTTCACTTTTTTTTCTATCACTATTTTGTTTAGAAAGATTTGATAAAACCTAATATATATATATACAAATAAATACATCTTCTGATTTTTTAAAACGAAATTCTAGGGATTGATTGATTTTATTAATTTTATTTTCCAAGATGGTTTCATTTTATTATTATACACATTCAATCTAATGTGAATGATTTGATTGTTTTCTGTGCAAAGATGTTAAGTAATCTTTGTGATATCCATTCTCATATTTTTCTAATGAATCTAGAGTTTTAGCAATTTTCTATTAGTATCCCTAAATAATCTAAATTATAATTTATACATTCAACTTGTCTTATTCAATTTATTAACTTTGAAATAATGTTCGATCTATATGATTTTTCCTTAATTCTGCCTTAAGTCTAGCTACTTCTTTTTATCTATCCTATTTTTGTTATATGTTATTATATTTTTCATTTTTTTATCTTAACTTCATTTCATTTTATAATTCTTTTTCTTTCTGAATTCTCTCATACTCTTACAAATGTTATTTATCTTTTTCTAATTTCATTTTGTACCTAGTTAATGGATCCATATTATTAATTAAAATAAAAAATGCAATGTAATTAAAAATGTTCTGCTTAACCAGGTTAAACATTAATAGATCTAGCTATACTCAATAATTGTAATGTTTGGAGACTCAAGAAAGTAAATAAATTAGATCATTGTCATTTGATTCCTGGTTAAGAAGTGTTATTATAATATGATAATAAGCGTATTTTATAACGCGATTTACTAAAATCAGTAAACATTTCAATTCCTATCCTCTATATGTGGGATAGAGACCATATATAGGGAAATTTATAAATTTGTTATGATTATTTGATATTCACAGTCAATTCTAAGAAATTGAGTAAAGAGCATAAAGGTAAGGAAGATCATTTAAATTTTTCTATATATGTAAAAGAGATTTACAAAATAATATTCAATCCTATTGCTGAATTAATGTAAATAGTTATATGGGGTATCTGTGGTAACAAAGTACCTGAGAATCATAAGAAACTTCTAATTGAATTAAAAGCTATAAAAGGAGAAACTAAAGCAGTCAAAGCATTTATTAGAGAATTATGGTAAATGAAAGGTAAGAGTAAAAGAATGATAACAATGGAGGCATTTACATATTTAATATAATAACTGTAATATGAACATGAACAATATACTGGAGACTCATTTAATATAAGAGTGAAAAAAGGAGAGACAAATTTAGAGTGTTTAAGTAGTGTTTATAATTTCAATTTTGTTGAAATAAATGAAAAAAATGGGTCAATGGAAGTTTGTAAAGCTAGATAATAATAATAAACAAAAGAGTAGGCTAAAGTAAGTTTGAATGAGGAGAGTAGAATAATTTCTATGAAATAAGTATTAGAAATAGCTGATTGTATGCCATCTTATTTATAAACAAAGCCATGGTTTTTATTATTTTCAATAAATAGACATGGTAAAAGAATGTTATTATGTAGGTAGTTCTTATTAAGAATTTTTAAGGAGAACTGAATATGCTGGTCCTCATGTAATACTTATAAAGGATTCAGGTAAGAAAGTATTTGGAGGATTCTTATTGAGTTCTTGGAGACTATCTAAAAATGAATTTTTTGGATAAGGAGAATCTTTTTTGTTTATTTGTCTATATAATCATACTAGAATATTCAAAGGAACTTAAAAAAATAGATGTTTTTAGATGGCTGATGAGACTGGATTTAGTATTGGAGCAGGAGATAAGTAAGATAATTTATAATATTATCATAGATATGGTTTATTTGTAAGTAGTTCATTTAGTAAAGGAGAATCAAATCCAAGTGAAACTTTTGATAATGAAGTTTTATCAAGTGAAGTTAATTTCTAAATCTAAGAATTAGAGGTTTGGGGATTAGATGAAGAAGCAGTGCATTAGATAAAATTTTAAGACTAGAAAAGATCATTATTTACAAAATGATTATTATTAAGTTAAATGAATAAATAATAATGTTGTTAATAATGTTAGAGTGATGTTAATGTTTAAGTTTGTATTAAATGTTCATAAGGTTTGTGTGATGAATGTTTTGAATAGTTTGGAGGTAAAGATTTTTAAGCCTTTTGTCCAGTTTGTTAAATACTCAGTATTTTTAGATAATCATAGGTGGATATCTGTGATGCTTGTGCAGATATTCATGAGAGTGAATAAGAGGAAATGGAGTGTCTTTTTAAATCCATGAATTTAATGAAGGAAAAAATGAATTAACTATTTCTTTTTGGATAATAAAGAATAAAGAGAGTAGAATAATTAAAATAATAAATATAAATAAATGAAAATGAAATTATTATGATGAAAGCATAGGCCTAGTTTATATGATAAATAGATATAAATATTTATCTAATATATATAGTAATAATTAAAATTTAAACATTTATATGGGAGTTTGCTGCACACATCCACTTCAAAAAATGGAGAACCCTATTACTCCTGAACTTATTAAAGAAGATATTAAGTATGACCAATTCGCTCTTAAAATTTAAAAGCATTATAAAGGATACAAAGCTAGAAAATTATATCATAAAATGAGGATTAAAACGGAAGAATCACCTGTTGTTCATTATCCAAAACCAGAGATTGCATAAAAACTAAGTCAAACTCCTACTGATTATGCTTTAACTGTTTAAAAAGCCTTATATAAACTTGGTCCATTTCGTTATAATGATTATATTAATTCAGATGATCCACAAAAAAGATCTACTAATTTCTAATTTTCAGAAGAAGACAAAAAACTACCATTTTTAGAACCACATAGACTAATTGATGGTGCTATTTATATAGGTTAATGGAAAAATGGAACTAAATGGGGAAAAGGAAAATAAATTTGGCCAGATGGTTCAGTTTATGAAGGATTCTGGTAAAATAATAAAGCATGTGGTATTGGCAGATTAATACATTAAAATGGAGATGTTTATATTGGAGATTGGTTAGATGATAAATGTCATGGTTTCGGTGTTTATACACATTATGATGGTACTATCTATAAGGGTAATTGGGTGGAGGATAAACAAGAGGGAGATGGTGTTGAGGAATATCCAGATGGTACAATATATAAAGGTCAATTTCTAAATTCAATGAAGCATGGATATGGAGAATGTTTTTATTCCAATAAAAATTAGTATTTATTAATTATTGATATTTAGTTACAAAGGAGAATTTTAGTATAATTTTATACATGGCTAAGGTAAATTCGTTTGGAGTGATGGAAAAGAATATGAAGGTTCTTGGGAAAACAATTAAATGCATGGGTATGGAGAATTTAGATGGCCAGATGGTAGATCATATAAAGGAGATTATAAACATGATTTAAAAGATGGAGAGGGAGAATTCATTATTGATGAAAACACTAGATATAAGGGTAGTTGGAAGAATGGAAAATAACATGGAGATGGAGTTCTTGTTATTAAAGAAATTTCAAGACCAGGGATTTGGTGTGAAGGAATTCGTATCTAATGGAAGGATAAATTTTGAATTTTCTTTATTATTTTAACTATTATTTATTAAGTGTTATTTTAAAGTATACTTTAAATAATTGTGATCTATAAATCATTCAAAAAAGAGAATAATCTAAAATAGTACAATATTAAATTAATAATTATAACAATCTTTGATTATATTTAATAATCTAATTCATTAATATGATAAAAATAAATAAAAGAAAAGAAAAATTGAAAATGAAAATGAAATTTCAAAAAATTAGATCAATACTAAATTAGAAATTGAAGAATAATTATTAAATGATAATTTACCTCTATCTCTAGTTAATTTATCATCTAATAGAATTTTAAAAGAAGGCAAAATAATTCTATAAATTATTATTAAATATTTAGATAAATCAACTAAAAATAGAATAAATTTAAAATCAAATAGTGAAGTAATTTTGAATTGATAAATAATAATTAGAACATTATGCTTTACTTATTAGATAAATTTTTAACAGGTCTTTTTGGATATTAATTGTAAATTGCCATTGGTTTTATTATTTTAAATTGTTTATTAGATAATTTTCTTCTAAGAAATTAATTTATTGAAAGAACCTCCTTTTCTTAGTTGTAATTATTCATAATATTAGATTAGAAAATATAATACTATAATTATAATTCAATCTCTTGATTTTAATCTGATACTTTAATAAGATTCAATTAAATATGATAATCATTATTATTTCTAGCTATATTTATATGAATAGAAATTGGTAGTCCGATAAAAATTATTCATAATGATGCGAAAATACAAAATATTCCCTTATGAATCCGCTGTATTTAAAGAATGTAAATATTTCATTCCCTTATCTCTTATTTATAATATGGAAATGATGGAGGACTAAAAATGTAATTATGTTTATAAAATTAATAAACTACTAATTCTATATTATTATTAAAATTAATATATTTATTTATAATATGTCTATTCATAAAAATAACAATATTAAATATATATTCATATTATTCAGATTTTCTTGAGAATATTTAATATAATGATATAATTATACTATAAACTAAATATTTATTTAATTACAAGATCCCATTATGAGAATCACTAACATACTTATGATTATATTAAAAATAGGAGAATTTAAAAATATTAAAAATATGTTTCTAATATTCTTGATCATGCAAAGTAGAAAATAGAGTATATGTGTAATCAATAAGTGTAATAAATATTTAAATTATCTTTAGATTGCCATTTTGAATAAAAAATAAGAAACTTTCCATTTTTTTAAAAACAGAATATTTGAATATTATGTATTCTCCAACTAGTAAAGTAAATTAAGAGTGTTTCAGAATTTAGATTAATTATAACATGACAACCTATATATAAAATATAAGAATATTCAAATTAATCCAGTTTTTATTTTATTTCATATAAAATTCTGAATTAAACTCTCAAAATTAACAATGTTATTTAAAAGTTGATTATACTAAAGAGTATATGGGTTGAGTTTAATTTATATATGTAGTAAAGTAGTACCTATTTAGGTTTGGAGTATAAAATAATAAAATTCCAAATAAAATTTAGAAAATGCTTAAAGAAAATTAGAATATTTACATCAAAAATGGATATATTTTATTATTTGTTAATAGGATTAGAAGTATTTTAAATATGTTTGTAGAAATTTATACAAAGCTAAAGTTTGTTTATATATATATATATATGTACAGTCTCTTCTTTAAGTACTGTAGAAGAATTAGAAATAATATTGATATAAAATATGAATGAGAATCATCATAAAGTTTAGAAAATCATTCATCATCATCATCTATGGGCTCTAAAATATCATCATCAAGAAAGTCAGGTGGAGCGATCTCATCAAATATGACACCTTCTACTTCGACATTATACTAGTATTCAAGGCCTTATATAAAAACATATAGGTACTGTTAGGATTGTAGGGTTTTATTATTCGTTCTTAAGGTTACTGCAAATATTTATTAATCCATGACATTCTAGGAAAAGGCTGAACTTCAGTAATTTAGCTTTAATGAGATGAAGATAAGGTTGATTGAATTTGTTTTGAGGAGCAAAATCCCATGAAAATTTTTAAAATTAAAATGTTATTTAAAAATAATGTCACACAGCATTTATGTTCTCTAAATCTTAATCATAATACCTTAAATTAAAATTAATAATATTTGATTCGTCAATTATTTATGTCAAATAATAAGTTCTACACAGAATCTCATTATTCATATCCACAATCTTGGCAATTATTTGTTAAAATCTGACTGGTTAATTTTGTTTGTGATAAACATTTATTTAGGATTTGCTATAAAATTTTATTATTCTTTAAAATTTGAGATATTACTCTTTGAATTATAGAATACAACCAATTAAAGATGTTATTTAAATAATTGTTCCTTATCTTAATACATAAAATTCTTTTTTCTTCTATGGAATAAATCTTTTACATCAATATTTTTCAAGTTATAATCTAGCCATATAAGAGAAAGATCTAATATTTAGTTATGCAAAAAAGAGATCTAGGCCTTTTTATAAATAAACCTTTTTACCTTTTTCAAAAAACCTTATTTTTTTGTTAATTGTGATTCATCCAAAAACTTAATATAGAAAAATATAGATGTAATATTTCTTTAACCCTTTTATTTTCATTTCCAGAATACATTATTGTATGCCAATTATTTCTGTAGAGACTTTTAATCCAAGTTTTGATAATATTAAGATAAAATTAGATGTTTAAATAATATATGTATTCCAATTAAAGTTCCATATGTTTGATTGTAAGAATAATATTTCAAATTATATATATTATTTGTATTTTCTATCTTAAAATATTGAAGTTTTCATATAATTATGATATAAAGTCTTAAAAACAAAACACTCAATTATTTGATAATATCATTTCAAAAGAAATAAAAGAACTGCTAGTTAATGAATATAACATAAAAAACAAGGATTATAGCTTTTGAAATGAATTTTTATTGAAAATTTAATTGATTACAATAACATGAGAGTCTATTTAAAAAGTGGATAGATCAAATGATTATAAAAAAATTATACTATAATAAAATTAAAATAAAATGAATAAGAAATATTACTTCTTGGTATGACAAAATCAAAATTTAAGATGAAGATATGAGTATTAATCTTTAGATCTGATTATAAGAAAGAATTAAAAAGTAACGTTAAAAAGATTTTATTAGATTTAAAAATATTACCTAGGATAAATAAACTTTTTTAATCTAGAAAATGTATGTCATTAATAGAATAAGATTTTTGATAAACATCTGTAAATTATAGAATGAGAAGCTAATATAATTAGAATGAAAACTCTGATTACTTGCTAAACTTAGTAAATTATAGAATAATAATATCAATTAATATAAAAGATAAACAATATATATATCAAGACTTAGAAGTAATGGAATTTTTGTTTAATTGTATGAAATTCATTATATTTATAGAATGTAGACTATTGACAAAAATAAGCAGGATAAAAATTATATTTTGATCGTTTAAAAATACATAATAAATTTTAAATTGAACTAATAAAAGTTTTGAGAGACGAATATCGAAAATAATTGTGTGTTGAGAATGAATAAATGGACAATATAAAAATATAATAAATATATATATATAAATGCAAAAAATTCTGAATTTTAGGGAATATTTTTTAAATCCTAAAGGAATTAAGATTGTGCCTACTTCAAATTTCAAAAGAGCTACACCTATTGAAAGACTATTTGATTAATCTGTGGTTTTGCATAGAGCAGAAAAGTAATTAGAGAAAAATGTTGTAGCATTCAAATTATAACCATATAAGTATTCATTGAATAAACCTGAAATAAAGCAATACTTTACAAAATGTATGTTTAATATATATTAAAAAAAAAAGTGTATGGATTGAATGTTGATAAAGTGAATACTATTAATTATATGGGAGCAATAAAAAGATCACATAAAGGAGGTCGTTATAGAGAGAAAGACTTTAAGAAAGTTTATTTATAATTAAATGAAGAAATTGAACCATTCTTTTAGAAAATAGAGAAGTGATTTTATAAACATATATAAAAAGTATAATAATTATGAATTTAATTTAATAATTTGCATAATAACATCACTCAGGTTTATACAACCATCCAGTTCTACAAAATGCTCCAGCCAAGACTAATGATAATATAGCCATCAATTTAATCAAAATATTTAAAGATGGTCCTGAAGTATCTTTGAGAGGATCACCAACAGTATCACCTAAACAAAATAAATAAAAAATTATTACCAATAACAGCAGCCTTATGTTCATCTGATCCCTTCTTTTTCACTTCTCCAGCTTCATTTCTATAAAATCCGGCTTCAATGTATTTCTTAGCATTATCCCAGGCTCCTCCTGTATTAGAGGCTGAAATGGCCATTTAAACACCACTAATTAATGCACCTGGTAATAGACCAGCCACAGCATAAGGTCCAAAAAACAATCCTACAGCAGTTGGAGTAACTATGACCTATAATTTATTAATTAAATATAATTACTAATAAACCAGGAGGAATCATTTCTTTTAAAGAAGCTTTTGTTGAAATGGCAATACAAGCTCTAAAATCTGGCTCTTCTGTTCCTGCATAAATACCTGGATGTTCATGTAATTATCTACGAACTTCTTCAACCATTTGAAGAGCAGCTTTTCCAACTGATTTCATTGTAAATGCAGAAAATGCATATGGCAACATTGCACCTATCAATAACATAGCAAATATAATAGGATCATCTATTTTAGCACCTTCAGCAAATGGGAATTGATCACCAACTTTGTAAGTTTATATTCTTGTTAAATATCCACCATAAAGTGATAATGAGACTAAAGCAGCTGATCCAATAGCAAAACCTTTTCCAATTGCAGCAGTTGTATTACCTGCAGCATCTAAGGCATCAGTTGATTCTCTAACATTTTCTCCCAATTCACTCATTTCTGCAATACCACCTGCATTATCAGAGATAGGTCCATATGCATCAATAGCTAATCCTATAGTGAGATTTGAAAGCATTCCTAGAGCAGCCAAAGCGACTCCATAAAATGAAAGCATCTTCATTGATAATAAGGCAGTTATTGCTATGGCTACAATAGGTACAATAGTTGATAAATATCCTAAAGCCAAACCATAGATGATATTGGTAGCAGCACCAGTACCACAAGCCTTAGCAACTTCTCTTACTGGTGTATAAGAATGAGATGTCATGTATTCTGTGAAATACCCAATTAATAATCCGGACCATAATCCCATTAATGAGCACAAGAAAGCATGCCATGGCTTAAGTTCTGACAATTAAATAGAGTTATCTGCAGCAACCATTACAAAATCGGCAGGTAAACACCAATATGCAATACCTATTATAATTGGAGACAAAGCCACTGTTGATAATAACAATTAGAATTTCAAAGTGGATTCGATTTTATTTATGTGATTTACTTTTGAAATATAAACAGCATAAGCTGATACCAAAATACAAATTCCAATTCCAAAGGCTGAAACCATCAAAGGATACATCAGCTAACCGATTTCAATCACATAAGTATCTCCTTGTACAACTCTTAATTATGTAGATGAAACAACCAATGCTGCACATGTAGATTCTGCAAAAGAACCGAATAAGTCAGCTCCCATACCAGCAATATCTCCTACATTATCACCAACATTATCTGCAATTGTTGCTGGATTCTATTATATAGATATTATTAATAATACCTTTGGACTGTCTTCTGGTAAGTTCTTCTCAACTTTTCCTACTAGATCTGCTCCAACATCTGCTGCCTTTGTGTAAATACCTCCACCAACTCTACCAAATAATGCAAATGTTGATCCTCCTAAACCATAGGCTGCTACGTAATCAAACATTGTGACCAAATCTTCAAAATTGTTATCATCGCTCCTTACTATTATTGCATTATAGATTATAATGATCAATGTTAAAATTGACAATGATATTGAGACTAATAAAAATCCCATTACACAACCACCTCTATAAGCCATCTTATCATAGGATTAATTTATTTACCTAAAATGCATTTGATAATGATGTGATTGCTGAAAATGCTGTTCTGAAATTTGCTGCTGTTGCTATAGCCATACCCAAATATCCACAAAGCATTGAAGTTGCTGCTCCTAAAACAAATGCAAGTGAAGACCATGGAGAAATAAACTAGATTATATATTAATTCTTTTTACTATTAATAAAACAGCCATGATCGCTAAAAATACACTACAATCTGTGTATTCCTCTTTTAAAAAGGCTTGAGCTCCCTATTATAATTATAATCAATATTTACATCTTATATGTGTTCTCCTATCTCCAATAGTGTCTCTATTTTCTCTTATTCTGCTCCTTATAAAAGCTCTGTCAATCCCTCATGTTTGTGATGAATCTCCAGTTTGTGAACTGCCATCCAATTAAAGATAGCCCAAACAATACCACAAGCGCAAGCTATGAAAATAAACACCAGAGCAGTCACAAATTCCATGATATTTAAATTTAATATGAAATCTTAATTTTCATTTGTTTTATATATATTTTTATATTTTAGTATGTATTAACTTACCAAAAGTGCGTAAATAGTTATCAAATAATAGGCTATAATTAATTAATATATATATTTATAATTGAATATAATTGCAAATCAAAAATATCATAAATAAGTGATAACAGAAACATGATTAAATACAATAGATTGTCTAAATTTACAAATTTTAAATACATCTACACCTCTAATTCTTTAAAATGATTTTTATAAGGAAATTGAATATCATTACTGAAGATAGAAATTAATCAATTTTATATCAGAATTTAGTTTCATAGGATCAGGAATTATTCTATATTTAGATTTCATAATAATTAGTGTGTTTTTTAAATTAATTCAATTTCCATATTTTTGAGCCTTTTTTGTTGAAAATTATTGTTATCATCATCCATAAATTTTTTATGATATGTTTATTAATTTTAATATTGTAAAGTCATTTTAATAATCAATAATATAAATGCTAAATTGAAAAGAGCACTCAAATTGATTTAGAAAATCATACAATGTTAATTTTTTCGTGAATCTATTGTAATGTTTATTGTATATGAGTTTATAACATCTAAACAATATGGAGAGATAAATAAAAATAGTTATTCTTAGAATTAACATCTTTGATATATCTAATTTTTATAATAAATATATAGTATTTAAATTTTTTTTTAATATATTATGTTTTTCTCATAAATTATAATAAAATTAATCATAAATTCATCTATTAAAAAGTTTGTAAGAGATATAAAGATATTGAATTCCATCTTTTGTTATATTTAATATGATTGTAAAATTTAATTTTGAGTAGTTTATCTTTAAGTTATATTATATTTTAAAAAAGAGTAAAATATATTTTTAACTGATAAGAATTGAAATATTTCTATTGATTAAGGCCTTCATAAATTTGATATCAGAACAATTAGTCAATTATTAAGATAATAATTTATTAATATTTTAAAATAATTTATAATAATCAATGATGTAAATTACTTCTATTAATATATTGATTTTGTCCACATTTTGTACATTTATCGTAGAAACAAGACCTATGAAATATTTTCTTGCATTTTCTGCAGTACTATGTTCCAATAATATCAAAGATATAAATATTTCCTTTTAAACATTCAGCACATTTAACACTTAATTTTTGACATTATGGACATTTAGAGATATGATCTAAGCCATAATCATATGCATTATTAGCAATTTTAAATAATGTTTTATTATTAATGTCAATGAAATTTTATATACTAAAGAGATTAATTGGCAATAGTAAATGAGAGTAATTTTAAGTGAAATTAAAATCAAAATTAAAGTCTTGACATAATAAATCATACATCAATCTTAGAGATCTTTTTTTAATTAAAAAGTCATATAATATTTGATTCTAATATACTACATTGTCAAAATAATTAATTTAAAAAATGATTTTCTTCATATTCTTTTAAATAGTTTCATAAGCTTCTTTACTAACTTAATATTTATTAAAATCAAATTTATTAAGAATTAAATGTGGAATGACACTTAATTCATTACTAATACATTAAAGACAAAAAAATAAACCACTATAATGACAATAATATGCTGTCCCTTAAAAAAAGAAATATGAATTCTTTTAAATTTATGTTTAACATGCATGACATTATCCTGTAAATTTACTAATTGGTGTTTATTGACAATTCCAATATTCTTCAATTTATTTATCTCTTAATTCTCTTAATAATTTTGTAGATTTTTTGCATTAAAATGAAATATATTAAGGTAATGCTTTATGTTATTCTTCATCTGATTCATCACCTTTAATAGAATCTTATTCCATCATTGGACTACCAAAATTTAGATCTGGTGTTTCCATATCTTATTTTCTATGTGTAGGTGCATGAGTGGCAGAATCATCACAATCTAAAGAGAAAACATGTTTAATTGGTTAGATATCTTCAAATTATTGAAATCTTTCAAAGAGATCTCCTTGCATATTATTTGATATATTTGGAGGTTATGGAAAGAATGTTTTTGTATTACTTTATTCTCTATATAAAGGTGTTGGCAAATCATAAATTTTATCACCTATCAATGTAATATGTTTGCAATAATAACTATCTAAAATATCAACTAATTCTCCTTGTCTAATACATGCATTATTTTAATATTTCTCTTTAGTCTCATTAGATAATATAAACTCCAAAAGTGTATTTGAATTCAATTCTAATAAAATCCAAATAGGAGCCTTAAGCCTATCTACTTTAACGAATTTCAGGCACTTTTAGATGAATTTGGTTGACTTTCTATTCTCTATGACTGGGTAGAGATGACTAAAGAATCCACTATGAACTTCTGAAAGTTATGGACTTTAAATTTGCTAGAGATTTCTAAATTGTATACTAACATATCTAATCCACTATTAAATATCTTAACTAAAACAGCTAATAGTTCTAATATATATTAATCATTAATTGGGACTTCTTAATCTTAATAAGGTATGTGATCAACTAAATTCTTTAATTTGCGTAGAATTTATTAATGTATGTTTTTTCTGCCCATTAAATCTGGAGTGGTTGTAGAGCTCTCTAATTCATATTTCATCATGTTTTAATAAATTTATATATTCATATTATAATAGTATCATTAAAATTTCTTATGAATTATGAATTATATTGTTTAAGAAATTCTTATTTATAGATTTCATATAATTATCTATCAAGTTAATATATATATATTAACCTTTAGACTCTTTAGACACAGCAGTAATTTCAAAAATAATGATCAACATTAGTTTAAGAAATTGGTTCATTAATTAGCTACAAGTTTTTTTATGTTTAAATTTCATTGATTTTATCAAATATTACAAATTATAAAGATATTTAGTTGTTTATATAATATAAATGTAAATGTTTAAGAAAACAAAAAAATCCAATAGATTAATAAAGACATAATGAAAGTTAATACAAAAAAAGTTCATTCTATTACCATAGTAGAAGTATTATTGATCAATTATGATTCTAAAAAAGATTAGGATACTCTTTGATGAAGTAACTTAGATGCATATCCGTTTAATGTTAGAGTTTAGGTTGACTCAGTTAAACATAAAATTGATAGCATCTTTTTCTAAGTTTCTAATCTTTTTGTTCTCCAATATTCTTATTCTTTAAATAAAGGATCTGTTTTTGTTTAAATACCTAATTATTTAAGGTATTTCACTATTTCTATTTCAGTCTTCTTTTCTTCAGTATTTAATTGTATTTCTATAGAGTCATTCAATTCTTTTAAATTCATAGGACTATCATAATTTGCATTTGAAAGCCTAAAAATATCAAAAAATTAATTAGGTTAATCAATTTTTGATTTCATCAAAACAATATCAAGAGCAATCTAACAAAAAAAATAATTATGAATTATATAAAATTTGTTCCCATAAATACAAAATTTGATTAAAAGAATATTCTGACCAATAAATTAATTCATAAAACATTCATTTCCGTATTGTCTAAGTCAACTTAACTATTATTTTAATATGTTATTAATATCAGACATTACTAAATATAAAATGAATATTAAATCAAACTTAGATTATTATAAAAATAATAAAAAATTATATAAATCAAATCCATCTTGATTGATACATAAAACAATGATCATTAAATGAAGGTACTAAATTATTTTACTAATTTAATTTTTCTATTTTGTCATTCAACACATTTTCATCTTCATCATTAGAGTCTACAAAAGTTTCTGAATTGATCTTTTTTTTTTATTTTAATAATGCAAAAAGTGAATTAGGATCTTATCCATATTTACCAAATTAAATATTTTCTTCTGAAAAATTATTTATAGTTTTCTTTATATCACATTCACTATCTTTAATTTCAATAATAGTTCTTAAACTAGGAAGTGCCATTTATTTAGTAATAAATTTTTATATTTTTTTTTCTTTATTGTTGATTAACCAAACATGTTTTAATGCATCATTAATACTTATTCTAAGATTAGGATTAGGTTATATCATTCTTTTTATTAGATCTAATTAACTAATACTAAAAAGTTATGGATAATCTTATGAAAATTTTTATTTTGTTATTAACTTTTCTTATTCTAATATTAATTACATTAATTTATCTGCTTAATTATTAAAATAATCAATATTAAATGGTTTTGTATAATTAAAAAATGTAATTAATCCTAAAATAACCCCTAATTAATAAATATCTGTTTATGTTGATGGATTTATACCATCTTGAATCTCTGGTGCTATTAAATAATTTGGAGTTGATTATTTATACATTGAAAGTGTATTTTAATTGTAAAACTAAAAAGATTATTTAATTTACTTTACTTTATAATGTGAATTAATCAAATAAGTTCCAAATTAAGTTTTCAGATTACTGTAACAAATAATGTTTTCACATGAAATTTTACCATGAAATAATTCTTCATCTGAAAGAGATCTCAGAGCTAATAATATAGATATACAAATTGTTGCTATTTATTATTAAGTAAAGTATTATTTTTTTGATTAATTAAAGTATTAATCAAGAGAATTTCCCTTAAAATATTTACAAACTATAAATAACATTTATTTATCTTCAAAAACGCCAATTGTTTAAATATAATTACTGATTTAAGAATTTCTTAAGATTTTTAAATAATTGTCAAGTAATTCTGCCTGGTCATTATTTTGAATACTTGCTAAATTAATCGCTTATGTAGTTAATAGTGATTTTTGCTTTTTGTGCTAAATAAGATAAAAGTTTTAACATATCAACTCTACAACTTTAAACTTTTTATTAAAATTATTTCTTTTGCAAAACTTCTTAATACAATTATTCCATTATTTTAATGATAAAGGATGAGAAAATATTAATACCAATTATCCAGTTTGATTAATAAGCTTTAAATAATATGCTCTAAAATGTGATGATTAATATCTCTTTTTTTCAATAAAACAATCATTTAAAACAAGGCAAAATTGATTGTCATATATTAATAAACCTCTAAACTATGAAATCTTTTTTTGTCCAAACCAATTATCTGACCATATTGTTGCTACTCCTTCATGCTCTGGAACATGAATATTAATAGACAAAGAATCTTTAGGAATCATTCTGATATTTGATTTTAATTCCAACATCTATGAGTTTTTCATTATCCATTCAAGGTTTGTTTGATTTTCTAAAATAGCTAACTTATCAAGTCTTTCACTTGAAGCTCTAGGCCTTATATTATTTTTAATCATTTAATATTATATCAAATTTTATGTTCTAGTATATAAGATTCTTAATAAGTGTTATTTAACTAATACATGAAAATAAGTATCAAATAATTAATATAAATATTAGTAACTTGTATAATGTCCATTTAAATTTCAAAAAATTGTTGCTGAAAATTATTAGAATGAATAAGTAAAACAAATTTATCAATTTTCTTTATTCTATATACAATTTAGATAAAGTCTGTATTAAATATTTTGAAGAATACCAAAAATCTGAAATCAATTACCTTTTATTTTAATAATAAAGTGGAAATAATATAAATATATTGAAGTAATTATTATAAGGCATTCTTAATGTTGTTATTTTCTGCATTCAAAAAAGAGAAGTATTAAATATAATTATTAGATTTTCAAATAATCTTTTTTTAAATATAGAACTTTATATTAATCATAATTAAAAAGAAATATAATAATTTCTTATAAAAATTTGTAAATTTATTATTCAACATTTTATCAATACTTTATTAGTAAAAGCTATATTTTTAGAGAAATAGTATTATATTTGTTAAATATTCATAATAATGATTTACAATTTGAAGTACAATTTTATTTCAAATATAGATGTTATGAAATAATTGGTTAATTAGAGTTTTGCTTTTTTTAAAGAAAAATCAATAGAATTAATAATTATCAGAGAATTCATTAACATATAAATTAAATTAGAAATAATTTTAGAATGTCAGGAATTATTAAAATTAAAAAATATTATTTAAATTTAATATCAGTAAATAGGGTTATCAAATACTTCCTTGCCTAACAAATTTTCTAATAAATTATTAAATAATTTATAGTAATAAATACAATATTGAAAAAAATATTTATTACAATTAGCTTAAATTAATAGATATACTTTTAATTTTATGAAAGATAATCAAATTTAATTATTAACTTCATCAGTAAATATACCTATTCTCTAATTTTCTTATTAAAGTTATTTAAAACTTTGAACAAATTCGGATGGATAAAGTATATAACTCATATATTTTTGAATTAATTTTTTTAATTCTAGATTTTATGGCTTGTTTGCCTTACTTATTTATCTACTATAATTATGTTAAGGGAAATAATCATGATAATATTTAATAGTCTCGAATTCTATTAAACCTTTTTTACAATATTTTTGATTGTTAACTTATTTCAAATAAAGTAATTCTATAGCTACTTTATCATCTATACTCATATTTTTAGTATATTTTAAATTATCATACCTTAATTTTAATTCTTCATCAAAATTAATATCATAACTTGGATTAAGTAACTCATGTAAATAGTTTTATTTATAGGCATTATTATTTAAATTAAATTAATACATATTCATAAGATTTATTCCTTATGATTACCTTCTAGATGTTAAACTATTCTATCTTTAAATACCCATACCATCTAATTAATTATCAAGTTCTTATTTTTTGCTTGATTGATTTATGACCATTTTTTTGTTATTATTTATACTTCTTTACATTTGATCAATATTGCTACCTGGAATATAAGAAATTGCTAAAACAGAGTCTTTTTTTTATGTTTATCTTGAATTTAAAGTTGTTGAAACTTTTAAATTTTCTATTTTAATATTCTGTAAATCTTTTATATCATCTTATACAACATTTTAATAAGATTAAACATTTAAGTTATTACTATTAAGGTTAGATAATTGAGGTAATTAATATTTTTTTTAAAACTACTATATGGTTTCATTAAACTCTGGATTAACAAGTTCAGATAAAATTATTCTAGATAATTTATATTATCTTCTTGAAAATTATTAACGCTATTGTAATTAAAGAAATTGCTATCTTTTAATCAATAGATCTCTTTAAGGTACATAATGAAGCATAGAACAATTAACAATTTCATGTCCTGATTAAAAACAAGAATCACATTATTTTTTAATGTAGGAAGATTTGAAGTTATATAATAAATCATCTTTTATAGAGCAGAACTTTTCATAATCATTAGGAAATTCCTTTAATTCTTATAAAAAATCTTATCTAGACAAGATCAACAATTTAGTAAAACCTATACTTTTAATTTTTAGTTTTTGATTTTTATTTTGAAATCCTAAAAATAAATTATCTAAACCAATAATATCATCTTTTTTTGCTTTTTAAATGACTAAACCAGATTCAATTAATAAATTTATTTCCCCTTCATCAACAAAGTAACATTAAATTTTATTATCTAATTCAATAATCTATTCTGGTTATAATAAAACAGATTATACCTTTTGTAGTAAAATTTATTGTATTTAATGACTAAAATTTTATTTTAATAGAGAAACTTTAGAAAATATTCTACTATGAGCCTAAATAATAAGTTATTCTCTTAAATTTTCAGATAATTAAGATATTATTACTTTCTCTTCTTCTGTATCTTGTCCTTGTAATGATTCCCAATAATGATTTAAATACTATCTAATTTAATTCTGTATATTATAAGGAACTCTCTTTTTATTCATATAACTGTTGATTGTCCTCAATTTATTTTTTGTTTCCTCCCCATAATCTGATATTTTTTCAATTATTGAACCAACTGTATTTATTGAATATGGAAGTTGAATACTTGACACTAGAATCAAAAATATACAAATAGATTTTTCCAAACCACTTTTAGGAGTAATATCACCATATCCAACTGTAAACATAGTTACACATATATAATAAAATGATTATAGGTATTCATCTGTCCAATCTATTATTGGAAGATCTTTAAGAGTGTCTAACCAAGTTTATTCATTTTATTCTCGACTATAATTACCAACCTTTAATAATATTTAAATTTAATACCCAAAACCATAGACAAGAAAATAAATGAATGACATAAAATAATAAAAGTAAGAATTTAAGTAATTCTAAACAACTTGAAACTTTTTTAGATAAATTTAATGCTAATTCATATTGGCTTGTTTTATAATGTACATTTATTTAGTGAGATAGCACACTTAATAAAATCAAATACACAGGATTTTCAGTCACATTTATCATAGTATCTGTTGATTTACAAATTATAAGTAATATTATTAAAATTATAGTAGATATCCACTCTAATCCAAAAGATTTAGTAATTTAATGTTTAAATATTTAAATTCGATTTGTAATCAATGATCCTGCATTATAATAAGCAGTATTTAGACCAATAATAAAATCTATAAATAAAATTATGAGCATAATTATTGAAGATGAATAGTATCTATTGTAAAGTAATGATCTGTTTGTCCATGCTAATTCTAGAGGGATTAGATATAAAAAGTATAATTTGGATGAAATTGCAATTATGTCCCATACTACAATTTTAGTACTTTCTGGATATAATAAAGGCAATGCTTTAATATGCTATGTTAAATTATCTACAAAGGGTTTAATAGTTATGAGAAGTTTCTTTGCTAACACTCTATCAATAAATAATTTAAACGACGTTTATCTTTAAATTAAACTAATATTTCCAATTGCTTTATCATTTAATAAGCCTAAATGAAAATTTGTAAGATTGTTTAGATTATTTTTTCGAGCAAGCAATATTTGAAAGAATTTTTTAGCATTATTATTTTCCGCTTAGAGACTTTTAAGTACTAGTCTTTCTTAATAATCTACAGAGATTTATCTTCCAACAAAATTAAGCAATCTTTAACCTAAGCTTTTTGTACGTGAAGGTAAAAAACTACTTTTTCTAACAGGAGACATTCTTAAATGTTGATCCATTTCTCTTTATGTTTCTAATCGTTCTTTATTTAATTATGGTGATTTCAAAATTCCACACTGATTACTCATGATAATTTTAATTAATTATATGATAAAAAAAAACAAAATAAAAGTCAAGAATGATATTTTAATACTTATAATTATTTAAATATACTTATTGATTTTATTTAACTACTTTCTTAATCAATAATAAAATGTTCAACTATTTTTAATTGTTTAAAATATTATTGCAATCCAATCTTTTGTTAATTATGCCAGTTTTAATAAAATTTATTTTTATCTATGATTTGGTGTTTTAAAGATTAAAATATTTATATATCTTTAACGCTAATGTGTGATTTGATAAGTTAATTCTATAGTGTACGAAATTAAGATGATGGTTAATGTTAAATTTAATTTAAGAATTTTGCAATTGTATATCTTCAATTTCTAAATTTGTGGTCAATGATTAAAGTGGTTAAAAATTCTTTAGATTGGCAGATGCATGTTAGGCTATAATTTTTCCATTTGAAATGCGATTCCAAAATTTCATCTTCTTTAACGAATTTAAGATTGTTGTATTTTAAGAATTAATTATACATTATTATAATTTTAATTAAAATTGATTTGAATAGAAGGTGAATTGTTTAAATTGAATCTTTGTTGATCATATATATGGATTAATTTTTCAATGATTCAACTAATTTTGAGTCTGTTTTTATAATGTATTCTACATTTTTTAGATTGGTTTGATAGAGGTGTTAAATCAAAAATGAATTTGATGGAATGATTATCACATTGTTTTTTTTAGTAGATATTTAATTATTTCGATTGATTGTGTAGTTTCTGCTTAATGATAGAATGAATGAGTTTATTTTTAGGATTGACTTAGCTTAGTGTATTGTTTGTTTTATTATTTTAATTATTTTTAATTAAATTATTTTGATTTTTAATTTATAAAATTTAAGGATTGATTTAGTTTTATATCTTTGGTTCTAATTGTTGATATGAATATAGAGAGTGAAGATTTATCATAAAATTGCTTATTTATTCTACAATAATAATTAAGAGTATAAAAGATATCAAAATTAATTCTTATATGTTTATCAAATTGCTTAGAATTGGATATTCAAATAACTTGGTATAATTAATATATATGTATCTGAGTTCTTTGATTATTTATATATTTTGATCTTAGATTTAGAAATTATTATCTTTTTTTATATATTACTTTTATGTGGTATTTTTGAATTCCTGATCAATAGTTTTCAATCTTAAACATATTGTTTTAATATTTCTTATAAATAGGTTCATTTAATTCTTAGATACATTGTACTATATCATTATTTAACTTATAGGATGATACAATCTTAATTTATAATATGTTGTGAAGAATTTTAACTTTTGAGGATATTCAGATTGATAGTAAACAAATTTTAGTTATTGATTGTTTATTTTAGGTTTGATAATTGATTCTTCTAAGATAATAACAATTCAAATTCTTGAATCTTGATTAGATAGTGGGATCATTAAGAATTTTATTTATTTCATTGATTAAATAATAGTTCTAAGATTGATAATAGTTTTAAATAGATTGAGATTTGATGAATGATTTAGTATGATTGAGGATGTTCATTATTAATAATAAATTAAATGAAAAAATAAAGTGAAGAGATTGTTAATGAAATTCGAAAAAGGCAACCTGATAAACCGTTGTCATTAACAGAGTTAGCCATGATCAGAGAAATCTAATATATGTATTTAAAAAAGGAAAAATGTGTTTTGGATCTTATAATATAATATTGTTGTGATTGTAATTTGATTTTTAAAAGTATGATTAGAACGATTCCAAATTAGAGTTTGTGAGAAGGCATTCCTAATGACTACAATTGTTCCATTATTGCATAGTGAAAATCCAGTTGATATCATAAAGAGTGGCACTATCATAATTGCTTGTTTAAGTGAGAATTAGGAAACTCATAAAAGAATCATAAAAAGTGAAAGTCTTCAAAGTCTAACTGCTCTCATAAAGAAAAAATTACATTATGAGATAACCAAATATGCACTATAAACTATAGCTAATCTTGCAAAGGTTGCTGCTAATTTTCGGAAGATCTTGGAATAGAATTTTCTAGATGATACCTAAGTCTTAGAATAAGTTTTACCTAATCAATCCTAATTATATGTTTTATAAATCATATACGAAATGACTTATCAATAACATACTTATCTTGATTAGATGTGTAAATTAATGTTAAAGAAGAGGTTTATTAAAAAAATCATGCGTAGTATTGTTTCTGCTGATGTAGATGTTGCTACCTAAGCTATTCTCATAATTAAGTATTCATAAATCTTATTAAAATAGTTAATTGATCATAAATAGTAAAAAAATAGATAGATAATAGAATATTGATAATAAGAATCAAGAGAATCTAGAAAGCTCTCCATAAATAGATAATAATAATAATAATAATAATAATAATAATAAGAATTTAAAAAGACTTCTTAAATTAAAACTACCTCCTAAATTACTCTTAACTTATAAATTATTTTAAGGACATGAGAATTCAATTAAGATAACTAAGTATTATATTAATTTTATAATTATAGAGCCATAATGTAAACTCTAGAGAATCTATTAAAAATAAAGGATTTTCAACAATAACTAGTAATGGATAGTTATTATATTTTATGTTTGCAAATGTTTGATACAAATGTTTATGAATTAAATTATTATGGTATCTCATGTTTAGCTTATATGAGTGAATTAGTTGAATCTCATGATAAATTAGTTGAAAAGAAGATACTTGAATTGATGTATTAAATCTTAAAGGATTGTAAGGATTAAAAAATTAAATAGTAAGCATTTAAAATAATTTCATGTATTTCTTTAAATCCAAAATATCTTCAGAATTTAATTAATATGGGTATGATTGATTTATTAGTTAACTCATTAAATTCAGATGAAAAAGCATGTAAGATATATAGTATACTTTCACTTAGTAATCTATCATGCTCATAAAACTTTCATAAATATATTGGTAATATTAATATAAAATTATTAATACATATATTAGAATTATCAGATCCTTCTAATCATGCAGTCTTAAGAGCTGCTGCAAATACTTTAGCAAATATTTCAATTGATCACACTTATTAATAAAATTTTCTTAAAGATCCAGAAAAAACTATTATTTTAAAATTAATTTATTCTGCAACTGATATCATATTGATTAAATCAATAATTATTATTTTCACTAACATTAGTACTAATAGTAATCTCATAACTGATTTAGCTTAATAAGATATATTGAATTGTCTCTTTTTATTATATTAAAAAGATTATGAAGAATTAAGAGGATATCTATCTCGTTGTTTAAGTGCTTTATCAGTTGTTCCAGAATGTAAGAAATTAATTTTGCAGAAAGGTTTCATGAAATCATTAGTTAATTCTATATATAAATCAAATAGAGAAACAAAAAGAATGATATTATTATCAATAATGATGATGTTATCAATAAATGAAGAATTTCAAAAATAATTTATTAATGAATAAGGAACTGAATGTTTATTATATTTAATGTCATAAAGTGATAACTTTCATGCTTATATAGCTGCTAAAAGTTTTGTATTAATAAGTAGAATGGAATCTTCTTTATCTTAAGTAGCTAGAAAATCAATTTGTGAGAGTGTTGCAAAATATTCTCTTACAAGAGAAAGAAGAATATTGAAAGAAGGTTTAAGATTTTTTGTTAATATTATAATTCATAAACGTCCAAAGGCATTTATAATAAATCATTTATGTTTTCTTGCTCATGAAGTATTAAAAGGTGATGAATAAGATGCACAACAATTAGGAATGTTTGCTTTCATGTTATTATCAGAATAATAAATATATCATGAAACTGTTATGGCACATGATCATTTACTTTAAACAATAGCTAATAAAGTATTCAAAAGTAATAACACAAATGATTTAAAACCATAAAATGCTACATTTTTAAGTATTGCTATAATGAATTTGTCTTTAAATTTAAATAATTTAGAAAAACTACTAAATTTTAAATTTATTAAAGTTATGAGAGATATTTGTGTTATGTTAACAAATAATTAAGAAAAAGATCCTGAATTTGATTTTCGTACATATCTCTTTACATTTATACGTTAATTATTAAAGATACCAAATTTATAAGAGAAATTACCAGAAATCTTTAAATAAGGAGCTACTTAAATAATATAGGAATTGATTTTATCTAATAAGAGTTATTTCTTTAGAAGTTTGTTAGAAAGTATAAATATTCTAATTTCAATGTCTGATAAATATCCATCAGATATACTTAATGTAATTGTTAAATTGGCTGATCCTGATTATGAAATGGATGATGAGGAATCATTACCATTAAGAGTATATGTTTTAAATAGAATGTCTTATAATCCTCATTCTCTTGAGTACTTCAAATAATCAAAGATAGTACCATTTTTAAGTGAAAAAATGTAATAAGATCTTTCATTCTTAAATATTTCTTAATATTTTTGTTCATTATTAGCAAATATATCAAAAGAAAATGAAATTCTTAATTAGATTTTTGAAGCTTAGATTCTTACATCTATATTTAAATTACGTCAATAGAAACATAATATTAAATTAACTGATATTATACGTTTATTAGCACATTTGAGTTCACATCCTTCATTTAAACCTAAAATATTTAGTGATGAAATATATGCCAATATTTTTGATCATCTCTAATAAGTTACTTTCTCAGAAAAATAAGATCCTCAAATATGTTACCCTGTTTTAATTTGTATTCTTAATATGACAAAATCAGATTATGGATTAATTAAAGCAATAGCAAGAAGTGACATTTTAAATTTTGTTAAAGTTTATATAAAAGAATAAAAAGGACCATAACATATTACTATTTTATGTTTTCTTACTCTTTCCAATATGCTTATAGATCCTGATATTCTTAAAAAAGAAAAAGATATTCCTTCTTTAGTAAATTAATTAAGATAATCAATTTAAGAAAATGAAGATTAACTTGATCCAACATAACCTGATTATGTTGTAGTCTCATTTCTCAAAGTCATGCATAATATGGTACTATAACATTATTCAGAAATTGAAGACAATCTTATTATGATTGAATGTCTATAAGATATATAGAAAATGTTTATCAAATTTACATCTTAAGAGATTTTAGGACTTATTTTATCTATTTTCTGTGTTATGGTTGAATCATAGAAAACATTATAAACATTTAAATCCAATTATCCAGTTATGATTAAAATATTTGATCTATTACATCACAATTATGAAAAATTGGAATAATAAGAATAAAGATTCAGATCATCATTATTATTATTACTTGCTAATCTTGCTTATCATGAACATTCCTTTGATTTTTTTGAAACCTTTTTAAATATAGAAGATTTCATGATCAAATATAGAACTGCTTATCTAAATCTCACTTAGGCACCTGATAGAGAATTATTATTAACAATATTAGTTAATTTAACATATATTAAAGAAATTTAATTAATTATGCCTAAATATGAAAAAACTCTTTAATTAATTAAAGAAATATTTTTATCAGAACATGATGAATCTACAACTAAAAGAATTGTATAATTATTAGCTAATTTATCTTTAAATTAAGATTTACATACATGGATTGCAAGTTAAGATATTCTTAAAAGATTACATAAACTATTTTTTGAAAGTGGTACATCAAAAGTTTTAAAGGAATAAATCTAAATTTTATTAGCTAATACAACATTTACAGAGGAAGTTCATGAAGTACTTATTAATAATGAAGCCATAAGAATATTTGAATAAATTGTAAATAAAAAAGAATCAATATAATAAGATACATCACATTAATAAGTAGTTTCTCTTGTTAATTTGGGACTCAATCCTAGAACTTATGCACTTATTGAGAATTAATTAAATATGGTCAATCTTCTATCCCTTTTAGATGAATGTGAAAAACCTTTATAAATTAGATTATTAAAGTCTTCATTAGAATATGTAATTGATAATTCTAGTTAAAATCTATCAAATAAAAAAGAAATCTTATAATAAATAATTGCAAATATTAATTTTTTATTAGAAAGTAAATCAAAATTTTTAGTATGTAAAATTGATCCTTTATGGTAAATGATTCTTTCAACTGAATTAATAAACACAGTCAGATTTGATAGAGAGAGATTAATAGGAAATTTTATTACTATAATAATATTCTTTGATATGTTAGAAGTTAAATGTAATTATTATAGTCATCTATGTGAATTGGCTGATCGAATCCCTCATATTCTTGATTTTCAATCTATGTAAATGCATATTGAAAATCTATTTATTTTCAATTAAAATTCTTTGAATAATTTAAAAGAATTAATATAACAAGTAAAATAAAAATAATAAGTTGAACCTTTATTAATATCTAAATATGAATAATTAGTCAATCAATTCCTAAGGTTATTATCAAATGTTGCATTTGCTTAAAAAACATAGGCAGGATTATAATAATTTATGTAAAAGAAAGAAGTAGAAGATCATCTCTTAGAAATATGTTAATTCTCCCATTAATAAGCACCAAATCTTATATTATAATCTTTAGCCACTTATGCAAATATCTTTCAAATTGATAGTAGAAATTATTAATCAGTATTTGAAATAATAGCTAAAAATTATAAATAATAAATAAAATAACATCCTCTCTATCAAACATTTTTAATTGGAGTAATAGTAGGAGTTATGAAAAATAGAAAATATTTATTATTTGAAGATGGTAAATAGGATATTGGTGATCTTAATGATTCAATCTAATCATACTAAAAAAATGCTCTATATTCAATTTAACAATAATAAACTAATAATTTCTTTTAAAAGAGAGTATCATCATAATAAACATTCATTAGTATACGATCTTAAGATAGTGAATATCCTGTTAATAAAGATATGAGTTTAATAATATCTGTTTTGTTGTATGTATTAAAGAAAGGTCATCCTCCAACATATTAATCTGCTCCTCCATTATTATTATAATGTTTAACCAATATTGCATATCATCAAGAGAATTTTAAATTTCTATTTTCTACTAAATTACCTGAATATTTATTCACTTATATATGTTAAAAAGAAAATATATAGGCAGATGGTTATGTTCATGCTTTAACAGCATTTATAAATATTAGTACAAATAAAGAGTTTTTCTTACGTATTCAAGCAGAAGAAGTTTATAAATATGTAGTAAAATTGAATCAAGTGTCTAAACCATTAGTTATTTAATATAGTAGTAGTATCTTTATGTAAATGTTTGAATATAGTACTGAGAATGATGAAAATCAACATCTTGTAGAATTTACATTAGATTTTATGGTTAATGAAGTTTTATCTTATGTTACATTTGAATCAGATCATATGGATTTATTTTTAGCATTTCTTGAAAGATTACTTAAAATATAAAAATTAAAATATGTAAATAAAATTATATATATTCTTTTAGAAAATAGCAAAAATTGAATCATTATTTTAAAAATTTTAGAAAACATTAGAAACATAAGATTTAACAAATGATAAAAAATTTGATAAATATTGGAGAATATGGAATATTTATAATTTTTTGATCACTTCTAAAGAATGTCTAAATTATTTAGTTAAATATGGATACTTTTCTTTGCTTAAATCTAAATTAAGTTATTTTACTTCCTCTTAATTTGATCAATGTTTAAGTTATAATACTCAAGCAGAATATTAAGAAAAACATAGAAATGTATTAAAATAATTTCAATTATTTTCTATTGTCTTATCTAGTATTGAAAAAATATTTAAAAATGATGTAAACTTAAAACTATAACCTCCCATTTAAAAATTGATATATTCATAAAGAAATGAAAAAGTATCCACTGATATTATAAGAATAAATGATAATGAAGCCTTAAAGATTTCATTTTATGTACCCTTCTTGATTATTGAAAAAATCCTACTCTCAGAAGAAACCTACTAAAATTAAAATAATATATTAATTGTTGTTGAAGTATTAAATTAAATAGCATTAATTCTAACTAGAATGGATTCGAATGGTGATATGACATTAAAATTTCTTATTGAAATATTAAAAAGAACACTTAAAACTTAAGTAGAAGATAAAACTCTTTTTTATAGCAATGTTGTTAATATCTCAATCAAATTATTTGAGAAATTTGGTGTTGACATATCTGGTCCAATTGAAGAGATTTTAGTATTATTTATATAACATTGGTAAGGTTCAGAGTTTAGATTCATGAATTCAGAAATTTATTAAAACTTTTTACGATTATGTGTACTCTTTAAGTTTAAAGATTGTTAATAAGATAAACCTTGTAATTTAGCAAATAGTGTATTATAGATAATGAACATTAATCAGACAACTTTTAGAGAACATGAAACTTAATTGTTATTTTAAATGTTTTTAAAAAAACTTATAGCTGAAGTTGATCCTTCTGAATCATAAGAATTAGAAGAAACTATTTCAGAATCAATTGATTTTTTACTTGATTATATTTAGAAATAATCTGCAAATATTAAAGCATAATTAGAAATGGGTGATAAGAGTGTCACTGAATATTAGAAAACACTTTAATAATAAAATTTTACTATGTCAATTGAAATATTAACAATTCTAGTTTCATTTACATCTTTTTAAGAGAAAATTTTAGATTTGGAATTATTAAGTTCAACAGTATAATGTGGATTGTTAATTTAAGAATTATTAAATTTTTTTGAAAATAAAGAATAATAATCAGAAGATTTAAAGACAGCTATTAATTAATTGTAGAGTTTTTTAAAACATATTAGTATCTTTTTAAGTTATACATCATTTTTGATAAAATTTCATGATGAATTATAAAGTTAACCTTGCATATAATTTATTTTTGAGAATATGTTAAAGAGAAAGAAATAAACTAAAATATTTTGTTTTAATATTATAGTTAATTTAATTGAATCACAAGGACCTAATTTTATATTTGAAGTATTATAAAGTATAGAAGAATAAATAGATAAAATAAATGCTAATAATTCATTATAAAAATATTCTTTAGATGCTATAGTTAGTTTAACAGAAGAAATCTATTAAAAAATTCAACATTATAAAACTATAGCTCCTAATGAGGAAGCATTTTACTAATTATCAGATGATATTGGATTATTGTTAACAAAAATATTAATTGGAAAGAAGCATTCATTTTCATTAAATGGATCTGCTGAAATATTGATGAATAGCAAATTATAATAAGTTTAAATTAGGACACTATTTTTAATGATTAAGAAATTCATAAATTGTGATAATGATATTGCTATTAGAGATAAGAGTATTTAATTATCATTTGATATAAGTAAATAGATTTATGGAATGTTGTCATCAATGGAATAAATAGATTGCAATAATGAGACAATTTAAAATTAATAATTTTAAAGTAAATTCATAAATATTAAATATACTTGGGATCAAGTGAGAAAAAATTAAACTTATTAACATTTAGAAGATATGTTTTTTTGGGAATAATTGGAATTAAGTGATTACTAATTTAAATTAATATTTTTAATAATTTGTTTTGAAAATATTACTTGTAGATTTAGAGGTGAATAGAACAATAATAAAATAGCATTACCTAATTCTGCAATAATGGTAAATGATATATTCCTATTAATTGATCCAAATTTAGATACTTTTTTAGAAAACTATAACCTTTAAAATCAATTAAACTTTTTATTAGTATACTATGCTGCTTCTATTAGTTATAGTTCTTTAGGAAATAGAACAAGAAAAATAGAATTTTAATAATTGGCTGAGCGAGATATGTCATTTCGAATCAGATTAAACACATTTGTAAGAGTACTAAGTGATAGTAAGATCAATATTCTTGCTAATTTTGCTGACTTAATAAGAGGACCAATATAAAATTTATGATTATGATAAAATAATTAATAATATATGTACTGCTTATATCTAAATGAATATTTCAAATAGAGATCAAGAGACTTTATTGAATTTATGAATGAGAGTTAGACAGACATTAATAGCACATTAATAATGATCATCTTTTCATTTCAGAGGATTAGTTTATTATTCGATTATGATAAGTTTGCTGAAAAACCATATATCGATTTTAAATTGCAAATTTTGGAACAATTATTTAATTGGTTTACATTACAAACTCCAATCTAATTAATTGATAGTTTAAACTTAAACAAAGTTATATCCTACATAATTTGTATATATATATGGATGATCATCATAAACATCTTTACAAAATTAAAATTTAAATTTACATTAAAAAGCTTCTTTACATATTACCAATTATTGATGCTTATGCCAATATTTAAACACTTAAATAATCAAATATAAAAAGATGAAGATTTCATAATAAGTTTAATTATTTTTATTGGTATATTCATATGCTATATACTTTATTTTATGGTCAATAGGAATTACTTTTTACCTTAGAGAAATAAGTACTTAAGAAGATATTCCTATTTTAATTTTGCGTTAATAATTATTGATGTTGGATTAATAATTATGAAGTCAATGGTAAGCGAACTTATCTCATCCATCTTATTAGTGATGATGAATTTGCTATTTCTAATAGACTCAATTATTATTCAACCTTACAGTAATTAAATCAATTGTAAATATGTAACTGCAACTGCATTAATGTTTTTTATCTCTCTTATAAAATTAACATCTTTTTAAATTTCATAAACAGATATATTTTATTATATACTTTTATTATCATCATTATCAGTTGTGATAATTACATAATTGTATATAAGATAGATGAATAATTAATTATATAATTCACCAATGACTTAAGAAAAGATGCTTGCTATTGTTGATATTTTAAGTTAGAATAAAATAAATCCAATCTAATTATATTCCATATTATGTTATATTAAATTTAAATATAATATTTGGATTGAAAGTGACAATCTATTTTAAAAGATCTAATAAACAGTATTGAATCTAATGAATTTAGTGATTGATTAAATTAAAACAAAAGATTGGATTATTATGGAGAATCTATAATTATACAAAATTATGTATGTTATAAATACTTGTAAGAAAACATAATTAGGATATATTGAATTAAAACAATATATGACAAATTCATAGAAATAATCTTTTTATTTTTTAGTTATAGCTAATATATTACAAGAGAAAATGGCAGAAAAAAAGAAATAATTTTAGAATGGTGGAGATTAAGAGAAGAAATTATAATTATGTGATATACGTAAAGCTGAATTATTATATGAAGATAGTTTGAGTTTATTGATTTCAATATTAGATACAAAAATTAAATTTTGGATTGATTTAGATAAAGGATATTAAAGAATTGAAAATTTTGCTTTATGTACTTATAATTTAAGTGAAAAGATTTGGAAATTAAGAGATATATTCTTTAATTGGTTTGCAATTTAACCAATGAAATTATAAGCAAGATTAATACATTTTAATATATTAGAATTAAAATTATTAGCAATTCTATATTCAGCAATCTTAAATGATTATCATGCTACTTTAGATATCGAATAACGAATAGATGAAATTATGTAATTAGAAAGAAATATATAAACAGAAAATGTTAATAATTTAACACTCTTTAATGATGAATTAGTTATGATTGCTACTAGCTTTGCAAGATAAAAGAGTTTAATCTTAAATAAAAATAGAGGATAATTAGCTTAATTCTTTGGATTTAAAGATGAAAAAGATTTCTAAAATATATAATATATAGAATAATTAATGCCACCTTATATACAATAGATTCATGATAAAATTATATTTAGATATATGAAAAAAGGATATTCATTATTGATTGAACATTCTAAAGAAGTTTATGTTAAAATGAAAAATAATTTCATAAAAGCTGCAAATATTAGTTTATTGCATATGTTTGAAAATGATTCCGATTATATAATAACAGGTGCATTATAAAAAGTCAAATAAAGTTATGATTTCCTTATATTTGATCGTCGTGGTAAAATATTAGGTATAAGTGAATAGCTTTTCAGTATTTTAGGTTAAGGATTTACTTTGGAATAATTATTAAATAAAGGATTTGTATATTTTTGGTTTTAAACTATTTTTGAATAAATTAATATGGAAAAGGAAATATTATTATAATAATCAGAATTATAAGGAAGGGGAGCACCTAAATCTATGATATTATCTCCTATCAATAATTTTAATCAATTATGTTAAGATCATGATTTTACTAGAGCCAATAGTACTCTTAAAATACATGAATCATAAAATTATTTTACTGAAGTAAATGAAACTGAATAATAAAATTATTTAACATATGGTAATCACATAAATTCAATTCATTTTTTAAGAGAATAAAATCTATCATTTATCAATGAATTTTTATAAAAATTTAATTAAAGTAAATACATAGATTAAAACACATAATATTCAATTAAATTTTAGTTATCATTTAATGTTTTAGGTGGTGATATTCTTCCTTAATTTGTATTGTAAATTAATGATATTGAAAAAATTAATAAAAAAAAATCTTTAAATCATCCTTCTATTAGTTATTATAGTACAATAAAAAAGACTCTTACTAGTGATCCATTTAATGAATCTGATTTCAAATTAGATCAAGATGCAATAGAAAATGCTATAAGTTTCAATCCTCCAATTATAAATAAAATAAATTAATTATAAAATCCAGATATTGATGAAAGTTAAAAGAAATAATCATATTTGAATGAAAGTTAATAATAATAATAATTAGTTTCTCCAAGAGGAAATAAAGATATATTAATTAATGTAGAATACGATGAAGAAGATGAGGAAGATCAAAAATAAGCTTATGAAATTGCTAAAAGTAGCTCTTAATAAAATTAAAATAAATAGAATGTCGAAGAAGTCATATAATAATATAAAGAAATGGAATTAGAATTTAAAGATAATGCTAAGTAATCTTAATCTAGTGCCACATCTGATAGAACTTAAATGTCAGTATTCAATATACTTAGAAATTTGTAATATACATAACGCTATTAAACAACTCTTATTAAAGTATTTATTAATACAGTATTTCTCTTTCTTGTATTGTTATTCTTAGTAGTTCTCGAATTGATTATTGCAAGAGGCAACACAAACAATCTATAATATTAAATTCCTCTTGTTAGATTACCAGATAAATTTAATAGATTATATTGTACATTTACTGTATTAGGATAAATAGATTTAGAAATTAGATTACTTGAATTTAATTATGGAGATTATTATGTTTATAGAATTATATAAGAAAGTTAATAATTAAGAGTAGAACTCTTAGAATTAATTGTAAATATAGAATAAGAATTCTCTATTCTTGATCAATAAGGAAAGCTTAATAAAGCTGAAATAAAAATAGTTAATTAATACATTTATTAAGTTTAAAATATTTCTTTTTTGTAATTCAATTAAATGGTTAATGAATATACTTAAGCATTAGTTACTTTATTAGATGAAAATGATGAACTTTCTGTAATTAATGAATAAATACGATTATTATTTTTGAAAGCAAATCTAAATAATTTAATTGATTTTGTAAGTAATGTAGTTGAAAATATTGTTAGTGAATTCTTTGCAAATATTGATAATTATGAATTTTTATATCTTGTTTTTCTATTTGTTTAACTTTTGATAATCATAATAGCTATATTACTTTAATTTAAATTATGGGTAGAACCATATGTTTATAAATAGAATATACTTCTAATGATTTGTAGAGTATAAGAAAAAGATGTTGAATTATTAATATTAAAGTATAAGTCATTTAAAGATGTATTAATAAATGATATTAGTAAATGGAAATAAATAAATTATTTTAAAGAGTTCTTCACTTGTAGAATATCTCAATTAAGAAAAATTTAAAAATTAACACATTCACATTAAATTGAAAAAAAATAATAAAAATTATAATAAAGAGCTAAATTAAATTAAAGAATTTAAGAGACTCAATATTCCATAATTCATATTTATTTAATGTTATTCTTTTTATGGTTTATATTAACATCATATGTATTATCATCATATTTATTCTAAGATATAAATATGAAAGATTCATTTCCAGAATTAAATTTATGTATGAAATTTGTTAGATTTAAATAAAGATTTGATAGTTGCATGATAATTAGTTAATTAATAAAAAATTAATTATTATTAAGTGAATATTAGAAAAAGAGTGGTATCTATTTATAAAATCCAGAATATAATAAAACAAATGGATTTTTTTAAGAGAACAATAAAATTTTATTAGCTTAATTTAAAACTAGTTTAGATTTATAAAAAGAATAATATAATTCAATTTATGATAATATAGTAGCATCCAAGAAAATAAGTGATTAAAATAAAAACTTATTATTAGGTTTATATTAAGATGATCTTTGTGATTATATTGGTGAATAATTGCCATTTTGTAATTATATGAATGGGAAATTTTAATATTTTCCAGATTTTCCAAAACCATTAGAAATAAATAATAATAGGGAACATCTTAAATAAGGTTTTAATGGATTGTATTAAGAGTAAATATAAATTTAAATATTTTAGAATTTAAGCTTTATTTTCGAGTAAATTTGTAAGAGAATTAAATGGAGAATTAGATACTAATGCAGATGAAGTTATTCTTTTTTTGGAGACTGCTGAAAACATTTAATTATTGATGCCATATTTTTTTGATCTTAACAAAGCAATAGTAGAATTTTATGCAACAATAATTTCGACATCTGTTGATATTTTAGAAACAGATTATTAGAAATATTTAATCTATTATATTATATTTGGAATAGTAGCTTCAACTATATTATTTTCTGTGGTAATATATGCAACTAGAAAATTATAAAGATAAATAAGAGCAATTAGATAAGCATTGATATTATTACCACATGAAAGTTTATTGGATGTATAAGTTTATAATGCAATAAAGAGATTTGAGTAAAAGATGTGATAAATCATATTAAATTATAAAAACAAATATTTTGAACTAGAATATTCAAATTTTGTGTAAGTAAAATGTTTCAAGTTCTTTTTGAATTTCATCGAAATTATTGACATGATAGCTTTCATCATCTTCAAAATCATCTTCATTAAATTAATAAGGATATGTTTGATCATCTTATAAAATTGGAGGTAGCATAACTATTTATCTATTTTTTTAAAATAATTTTTCATTTCTCTCTTTTTACATTTTCATATGAAAGTCTTGTACCTTCTAAAACCTATATGAAAATATAATACCATTTAAAGTAATTTTTTAGTCTCTTCTGATTATTTCTTTTCAGTTTGTAGCTCTTCAATTAAACTATTTGAGTTTAGAGTTTATAATTACATGAATTAAATAATGATAAAAAAGAAAATGAGATAAATATTACAAATAATTCAATCAAATCACAAAGTATATTTATTCAATAAGTGAAATCTAAATACAATATAGAATTACTCTTTATTAAATTTTTTAAGTTGATTATAATTTTGACATAAACTACTATTTCCAAGATATTCATTAAGTTATTAACTAATTAAATCTGTTTCAAAATCTATATGATGTTTCAAAGAAGTTGAATAGAATGGATTTACAGAAAGACATTATTAACTACCTAATAATAGTGTAGACATATTGGACTACCATTTATGGAAGCTAATGAAGTTTTTTTATTATCCTCTCTACCATTAAGATTATTTCTGCTTGAAAATTATGGAGGTGGAGCTAATAATAAATTGGAACTAAATATAAAGAATTATTAATTTTACTTTTATTGATTTATAATACCTGATAATTATTTTTCAATAGATTTCTTCATTTCTATACTATTATTAGGAATTAAAGAATCATAATGTGTTGAACATCTAATCTCACTCCAATCATAATATCCATCAAGATTTAATTTCAAAGATTCAGCAGCCTTTTTTAATTCAAATGTAATCATCTTATAATTTGGTTCACTCTAAAATTACAATTTACGTATGTAACTATAATATAATTGTATATTTAATACTCAAATATTTTTTAAAATTCTTTAGGTTAATCTCTAAATATTTCTTATTATAATCGTAATTTCATTTCACCTACTTTTTTAGTTCTATCATCATCAGTAACACTTTACATACTTTGCCATGGTAGCTATCTTTAAATTAAATAAGATTTACCCTCTAATGAAGTATAAGATAATATACATCATAGATTCTAAATCATCTTTTCTACTCAATTCATGACCAAGATGAGCAGCAATAGATGCATACCTTGTAGTTCCCAAAAATGATCTATGTTCTCTAAAAGGACTAATAATTATTACTATTCATTACATATGTTTGTTATTATAATTCCTATATATTTTACTTATTCCAAAATCAAGCAGATATATTTTACTATTATCTTTACCTGAACCTAAAAGTATATTTTCTGGTTTGAGATCTCTATGAATTACACCTTAAAAATGGAGTTTTTCTAAAACATCAACTAATTATATGGCAATCAGTAATGCTGTTTTTAGTGTAAAGCGCTTCAATTATTTAAAATGATAAGATAAGTCGTTCCCCAATAGTTACATTACTATAATATTATAACCATATTCTTCTCCTGACCAAATAAATTTAGGTATTCCATCAATAAAACCAAGTTGTTTAAAAATTGATACTTCTCTTTCCAATGATCGAATATCTTCATTTTCTTCTTTTTCTACTTTTATTGCTACTTCTTATTTAGTATTTTAATCTAACCCTAGAAATACAATTCCAAAGGAACCAGCAGATAGTTTTCTTTGAATAATGAATTTATTGTTTATGATTCTATTCTAAAGTAACATTATATTTTTTTATAATGATTTCTAATTAAGAACCTTAACCAATAAAGGTTGTTGTAATTGGAGATAGTAGTGTTGGCAAGACTTCCATTCTATTGACGTAATTAAATTATGAAATAAATAGATATACATAGGATAGATTTCCTATTGATTATATACCTACTGTCTTTGAAAATTATTCTAATGTAATTTGTGTAGATAATACTTAAGTATAATTGTCTTTATGGTATAATAATGAATTGAATATCAAGGGATACAGCAGGTCAAGAGTCTTATGAAAGATTACGTTTATTGAGCTATCAATCAGCTAGTGCATTTGTGATTGTGTTTTCTGTTATTGATATGGATAGTTTCAATAATATTTGGACAAAATGGAAACCAGAATTAGAAAAGGCAGACAAACAAAATTTACCAAAAATAATAGTGGGAAATAAATCAGATAAACAAAATGATCCTTAGAAATTCTAAATATTTTGGGAGAAGTGTGAACAAGAAAACTTAAGATATATAGAGTGTAGTGCCTTCTTGAATAACAAAATTAAAGATATATTTGAAGAAGTAGTTAGGATGACTATAAGGGAATAATTACTATAAACTATGATGAGATCAAAAAGGAGATAAGAAACTATAAAACATTAAAAATCTATATGTCAATTACTATGATGGAATATTTCCAATTAATAACATATTAATATTATATTATAATGAATACTTTAAGTTCAAATCCTAAAAAAACTATGTTTTATGCTGCTGCCTAAAGTATTAAATGTCTAAATCTTTTAGACATGTTAAATTAACATTCAAATTAATCATCCATGTCAAATTTAAAACGAAGTTTATTTCAATTGGCCTTAGTTCCACCCAATAATCAAAGAGAATAACTGAATCAATCATTAAACAATAATTCTGATAGAGCTAAGCAAAATATCTCTTTACCAAGAAAAAGCAACATTTTTTAATAGGATAGAGATAGATCACTCTCATATAAATTAAATAACTCCATTGAAAATAATACATCTTAAGAACGTTTACAGAATGCTTACAATATTAAAGGTAATTTTTAAAATGCAAATGAAAATCCAAGTTTACTTGTTGAAAAAGAAATTAAAAAATAAGAGTATTGTTAAATCATTATATAGATTGAAAGAATATTTATTAAAATAAATTCAAGAAAAATAAATATAATAAAAATAAGAGTAAGAACGAATCAAAATTGAAGATATTAAAGCTGAAGAATTAGTTAAAAGATAATTAGAAGATATTAGAATTAGATAAAGATCTAAATTTGAAATCCCTCCATAATCATAAATCTAAGGTAGTTTTTGATTGATATATTATTATATAAGAAAAATCTGGAATTGCCAAGAAAATCTCAAAACCCTCCTAAATTATCCATTTCTCCTTAAAAAGATGGATTATTCATGTAAATCTATAAATCTAAATTTACAAATAATACATAATAAAATGATATACTTTAAAAATTAAGTAATATCTAAGTAATTTTAATATTAATTTATAGAATAATATTAATAATCTTTAATAATCATAATTGAAATAAAATGATGTTTCATCTGTTAGAAATAATATAAAATAAATGATAAGAAAATCAAGTTAATTACTTCCTTAAAATAATGATCTAATTTAAGAATAACAACAATATTAATCAAATGATAAATAATTAGAATGTGAAACTATATTCATACCAGCTAATTAAAAGCTTAATACTGATATAGATACATCATAATATCAGCCATCCTCATAAGAAATAAGCAAATCTACACATAATTTCATTTAAAATAATAGCTTTTAATAACCATAATTAAATAATATGTCTACAATTAGTAATCCTATTAATAATTCATAACATTATTCATCTTAAAATTAGAATATCAATTCTATAATAAATCATTCAAGATTAACAATAAGTTAATTAACATAAAGAGATAGATCTATATCTAATGAAAAATAGAGTGAAGAATTATTAGCTAAAGTTGATGAACTTAAAGATGAAATTAAAGGATTATAATAAAAATTAAAAAAAGTAATTATTATTTTTATTTTTATAGCCTGTTCAAACTAATTTATAATTAAAATTACCACATAGAACAGCTATGTTAATGTAAATATCATCAAAAAAGTAATTATTATATAATATTCTTTAGTTAAATTTAAGTATAAAAACAAGAAGATCCAAAATCATCCCAAAGAAACTGATTTTAAGATTAATATATTCTAGTAATCCAAATATATATTTATATAAATTTGAAAAGAATGAATAGATTCTTATTATATTCACTTTAAAATCATTTTTTTTTTAGTTTTTGGTGTTCCATGATTTGAAGAACATATTTAACTAGGAGTTAAATGTCTTGATCTTAAACTTCTCATTGAATTTTTCAGATCTTCAAAATTTTTCTAACTACCAGCTAAACTTGTTCTTCCTTTAACAAAAAAATTATTTTATTATTGTTTTTCAAGTTTCTTTTTTTAATTACTATTATTAAAAGTCATTTTTGTAGAAAACATTTTTTTGGCCAATTCCAATAACAATTCATTTTGTTATGGAGTATTTCTTGCAGTTGTTAAACAAGATTTAGTCATTTCTATATTTCCTAATGAAGCTTGTCTTGATTTTAATTAAGGTGGTTTCTTTATTGTTTTAATTGGAATTTCTATTTTAGATCTTTATTTCTAAGCTGATGTCTATCTTGATGTTTAGATAGGCTTAGGAATTCTTTAAGTTAAAGGTGGAGATTTTAATTATTATGCTTATTTTAATTACATTTCTATAGTTTTTTTGAGAGTTCCTTAATAATTTTAATACATCTATCTTTGAGCATCAATAGTAGGTTTTAAAGATTTTTATATAAGTTTATTTTAATTGAATATTTAAAAAGGCTTAGGTTAAATTTTTGTATCTCCAATTAAATGAACCAAATCTCTTAATACAGTTGTATTACTTATTTTAGATATGTCAGTTTATGTAGATTCAATTTTAAGATCTCTTAATAAATATTTAAGTTAACTAACTGAACAATCTTCAGAAGTGTCCTTTATTTTTGATTATGTTTATTATTTAACTTCCTCAAATAAACCCAACTCCATTTTAATTTTACAATACTGTATTTCCCTATTTTTTTCCATTCTTTTATTAATGACTTTACAATGAAAGTTTCTTGGAATATTTATGTGATACTTATAATATTCTAAAAGAGCTGGTATTCTATCATCACTTTCAAAATATCTATAAAATCTTTTTCATAATATTATTTTATATATACCTTCTCATGAATTCTGTAGGCTCATCTAATTATACATAATCTTTAAATCGAATAGTAGATTTAACTTATTTATCATCCAATATATCATTAATGTCTTTTTCATAATAAAAATTTTATGACTGAGAGTATTTGCAATAAAGTGCTCTTGTGAGAATTAAATGAAAAGATCCATCATTGTTCAATTTATCACAGAACATGCACTTATTAACTTACATTTTATTTTATTTCCTCTATATAAAAATAAATTATATAATAATAGTATTAAAAATAATATAGGTATGATAAATGAATATAAAATTAATAAATAATTTATAATTTATATGTTAAACTAAATAAAATATGTATAAATATTCATTATATATATCGATATCAATTATTATTATTTATAATTATTTATTTAAGATAAGAATGTTTATATTAATATATTATTATAAATCATTAAATTGCTTTTCACTTATTATTAATATTTAATAAAATTACTTCTTTGTTTTTAGATAAGCATTTAATTTATTATTAATAGTAATTTATTAATATATTTATTTTCTAGAATATATCAGATTTTCTAAGATTGTTAAGTCATTAAATGTAATCATATATTAAATATATTGATTGTTTATATTGATTCTAATTTTCATATGAATATAAATTAATTAGTTAATTGATAAATTTTTAGATTAAAATTTTAAATTATTTCAACATTAATAATACTATCATTTATTCACTATAAAAATAAAAAATAATCTTATGGAAATAGAGATAAGAATAAATATTTATTTAGATTATTTAAATTTGGTTATGGAATTCCATAAAAATTGAATATATATATATCATAAGTATGTTAGAATTCAAGATTATAAAGATTAATTCAGTTTAACATTTAAATAATTATATTATGCTAAATAAATCAATAAAAGTAACAAAAAAAGTTATCATCATAAATCAAAAGTAATATATTATGTTAATAATCAGAACTGACATTATAAATGAGAATACAAGTATAATAAATAGAGAACCATTAAGAAATAGTGTAGAAGAACAAAGGATTGATCAAAAGAATTCAAATTAAACATTAATGAATAATGATTTAAGTGAATGTAAAGTATATGTTATATGATAAGAGAAATATGATTTAAGACAATTACAAGAGATGTTAAATATATATTTAAAAAACCAAGAGAAAATGAAAGAGATCAAATTAATAGTAGATTTATTAAAAAATAGAACCAATAAATTAGAATAGAAATTGAGATAATAAGAAATGAAATGTAAATTAAAGAGAATTAGAAGAACATCAATTTAAATAGAAAAGAAATATAAAGTTTAAATTAATAATTATAATTTAAAGTGTTATGGTAAGAATTGTGATAAGAGTTATGGATCTATGGTTTCATTGAATTTACATATGAGAATAAAACATAAAAGATAAAGAAAAGTTTAAGAATAATAAAAATGATAAACTTTCCTTACTTATATATATATTTATTTTAATAACTCAATAGGTTTGGCCATCAGGTGGTTATTATAATTTTTTATTAGCAGCGGAACTCATTTCATTCTTTAATCCTGTTAATATACTTTCTAGAGTACTTTTGGATACCCAATTTTTTAAAATGCTAAATTTATTAATATCAATCTGAGTATAATTGAATTATAAATACCTATCCATTTGGTTAAACACAAGGAAGATTAATTTTAGTAACAAATCTGACTTGGGGAGCAACTTTAGGATATTATGGACCACATGTGATTTTAAGTGAATAGATTCTATTCTCAAATGCAGTCTATGATATAGAATAATAATATTACATTATATGGTCCAAGGATTGTTCCATTCCAATTTGTCATCTACATATCCTCAGCTACAAGTTTCAGATATATATTTTACCATCTTCTAATCCATAGCTTACAGTTCCATCTCCAATACCTTTTTCTCCATTCTAGAGTTCTTCAAGTAATCTAAATCTTCTTGGGACTTCTAGAAAGTATATAAAATTGATATTAAGTTACCTGGTGCTCCTTACATTTGGATTTTATTTAAAAAAATTATTATATGATATTAATTATATATTAAAATCGATATATAAGATGGAAATCATCAGATATTTTGAATTCTTTGTTTGAATTAGTGTTCTTAAGTCATGGATCTTAGTTAATTTTTAAGTCCTTAAGGATTTGATACTTTATTCATATCAAGATATTAATGTGGATTATTTAGAGCATCTAAGATAAATTTATCCCACATAACAGTAGGAATTTTTCTCTATAACATTTCCTTATGTAAGATACATAAAGGTATTTTTTGAGATGGATGAATATTAGGTAATTTAGTTTTTTAAGCTAAACATTTTGAATAAAAGATTCTCTATTATTAATTATATTAGTTCGAATTATTAAGATCAAGTTCATTTTGATTAATTTCACTTTCATCAAATTATGATGTAGATATCTTTGTAAGAATTTCACTTTTGATATCATTGATTTGATTTCTATCTTGACTACCTGAAAATTTAGTAATTATAGTAGGTCTGCCATAAGGAGGACTTTGAAATTAAGAAGGAAGAGGTAACTAAGAAGTTCTACTCTATTCAGATTATTATTGGTATCGAAATGATGAAATACTATTGTAATTATTTTAAGTATTGTAATTACTGCTATTGGAATTGATAAGATTAATTTTTTGAGTTTGAGTTTCAATTCTTTATGTACGTACTTCTTTTTCTAATGATGTTTATTTCTATAAGGAAAGAGAATGGAGTCTTTCAAGATAGAGAGCAATAGCAAGAGAACCTCTATAAGATTCAGTAATAGTTTTCAATTCTTAATTAAGATCTTGTAATTTACGAAGTTCAATTTAATTTGTATTTTAAATAATAAGGATTTGTTCTGACATTTCATCTGCTCTATTAAGATATTTAATATTATCTTATTTAGATTCTTTTTGATTTAATTGTAAAATAGATTCTCTCAATTTTGATATTTTAAAATTGATTTCATCCAATAATTTATTAGATTTAAGTACTGCAGTGACACTTTTTGAAACACTTAGACATTTCATAGTGTGAATATCAATTTCATTAATAGGAATTAGATTTTCACAATTCATACAGGGAACTGCATACATAGTTGAAGATGTTGTCTTTTGAGCTCTTAGTTATTGAGTTGAATGATAGTTTAGTGTAGACTTATTTGAAAAATAATCTGACTGCATAGTTTATGATATTAAAAATAATATAAACGAATTATTAGATGTAAAATTGCAAACATATTATCACAACTATTAGAATGAGTAAATTCTATATCCTATTTTCAATACTTTAAGTTATGTTATCAATAATACTTTTGATCTATGTATGAAATATATACAACTAGATTATGACAGATCCGATCCGAAAGTACTAAATCATTTTTAATTACAATAGTTTACATCAATCAATTGTTGTTCAAGCAGAAGTGATACTTACATTAGCTATCCTAATTGATATTTCATTAAGAATAATAGCAGAAAAGAAAGTATTTCTTTATATCTCTATTTTATTAAGTAATTCTTTAAAGATAAATGGAATATAATAGATTTAGGTTCCTTTATTCTTATTTTAATTTTATTACTTTTCTTCTATTTAATCAATAAGTATATTATAATCAATAATATTTAAGTGAATTTGTAGCAATAATTGACGATGTGATTGGATTAATTGTTATGGTTTTGAGATATATTCTATAAATTGTTAGATTAGCTCTTTTAATTAAATAGTAAGAATAGTATTAAATAGATCACATAAAGTTAAACAACTCTAATAAATAGATGATATCAAATTTGAATAAGTAGATAAATAAACTGAAGATAGCACAGATAAATAATAAGTTGATGTAAATTTATGATTATTATATTATTTTTTATTCAATAATAACAAATATGTATTATTTAATAAAATAACTATTATAATAAATATTTAGAAATAAAGATCTTCACATTTCCAATTATCTCATTATCCATTATGAAATCATCACATATAACTACTATACTATTCTTTTATATATTTAATTATTTCAATTCTATTATTCTAAATATCAATATTATTTTATAAGGATCATTCCCTATTTTTTTTATTTTAATACTACTTAAGTTTTCGAATATTTTATTTACATTCAGTCCAGTTTTATCAAAAATCTTATAAAAGTAAAATATATACTGTTTAGTAAACGGCATTCCCTCATTTTCTCACTTAATCAATATATAATATTCAACAAGATATCTTTTATTTCTTATTATAATTAGTTCAATCTCATAGCAAGCATAATTTATATTTACTCAAAAAGTCAAGAAATCCTTACTTTTAAATTCTCTAATAATATTATTATAATAATAAACCAATCCTTAAAATGAATATTTTCTAGTTTCATAAAAATACAAGAAATGCATCATACACTCTATAGAAAATGTGAGTCAAAAATCTAGATTACAATTTTCCTGGAGTTTCACTAATACATATAGTTATATTTTAATCCGAAACTTTAATTTCCTAAGATACAAATTCAATACCTATAGTAGTATCATGAATATATTTTAAACTGGGATCTAAAAAATTACAACAACAAATAGCTTATTCCATAATTTGATATAATAAAAAAATTATGATTTAAAAATAAAACATTTTATAATTATTATTGATATTTTTGATATTGTCTTATGAAATATTTAATATTAATATGTTTCAAAATCATTTCTATAATAGATTGTCCTAGGACATATTTATTTAATCTTAACTAGTCTATTCTATCATTATTGATTATTCTAATCCTTTAGTTTATAATTATTTGGTATCAATTGGTTAAGATTGTTTTTGTTCTTAAGGTTTTTGTTTTGGTTCTTCTTCAACTTCTTCCTTTTCTTCATAATAATGAATCATTCTGATCAATTATGAATCAGAAACAGTTTCAAATTATTATAGAATGATAGTTGGAGTTAAAGAAATACAAGATAAGAATATGACAATGAAGACACTCTTTACACTATCTAAAATAGATTCTAAATGATGAGTATATTATGGAATGCTTGTACTCCAAGTTTCAGATGAGCATGTTGTGAATAATATTAATATACAAATTGTAATGTTAAACATAATTACAACTCTAAAATAGATATATATATATATATACATTTATTCTTTGGAAAGTGTGCTTAAATATAGTATTGGTTGCATTTGGGTAGTCAAAAGGACAGTCAAATAAGAGACTAAGGAAATATAATAAAATCCTTCTATGATACCTTCTGAATTATTAGCATATTATAGAATCTAATAACATATTATAGTAATATTACATTAGCTGGTAAATAAAATATAATGAATCCTTGATAAACAGAATCAAAGAATATTAGGAAAAGTTTCTTTTTATTGAAATAATAATCTCTTTGACATTTGATAAATTCACTAGCAAACATTCTAATTACTCGATGATTAACATCAGAATAAAATGAAAATATTAAAAATCCATATAATGGTGTAAAATATGTTTAAAACATGAAATGGAAACTAGTAGTGAATAATTATGTGCTGGAATATCCATTAAAAAATGAAAAAAAGAATTCACACATAGTAATGAGGAAACCCTTATAAAGGATGAATAACAAGAATCCAGCAGTTCTGACATGTGTTTATCTAGCATGAGTTAAAATAAGTTTGGATAATCCATCTAAATTAACTAATTCTATATGACTCATGGCAGAAAATAATGATGGATTTTTAGCACTTTAAGATTGAACACTTGCTCTAATAGTATTAACTTTGCATAAACATAAATCTTCATCATGTAATCCAACAGATACAATTGCTTAATTTTTAGATTAATCTTTTTAAAAAGTGATAAGTTATTCTATCTAAACTTTACTAAGATCATGAAATACAACAAAAGATGCTATCATAATAACTTCATAAAATTGTGATCTTATTTCTCCATCTGATAATGCTTAATCTAATACTTCTTAATTAATAATTAAAGTAATGAATTTATCATCAATCTTATATAAATTATCAAACACTTTAAATTCTCTTGTAGATTATTTAAATAATGGAACAGCTTAACTCTTAACACTATTCATTTCATTATGTAAATCATCTTTTGTGAATTCAATACATTCCATATATTATTTCAAATATTATAAAGTTTAATCTCTCTCTACATCTCTAATAAAAAACCATTATCTTATAATAGCTAAATTTAAATCTAATAACAAATGAAAATTATGATGGGCAACAGTCTAAAATTAAAATACTCCACAAGGTTTTATTTAAGTCATCAATTATTCTTCTGCAAAAGGTGGTAATTATATATATTTTCTTTTAAAAGCAGATGATCCTAATTATTTGTACAATCTCTAATATTCTTATTCTTAGAATGTATATTCAAAAACAGCTTTACCTGACATAAATTATGATAATTGTGGATGTTCTTTACATAAAGTACTTTCAATATCTGCCTACAACACCCAAATATATCTTTTACTATTCATTTTCTCAAATAATTCTCTATCTTTCTTTATTCTATCTTATAATTATTATAAATCTGATGCTTCTTCATCATCTGATTCTAAATCCTTCTCTTCTAACAATGGCATCTCATATAAATATGCATCCCATTATTCAGTATTAACAATCAATTTAACTGTATATGTTCTTAATACTTCCTTTGGTAATAATACACTTCTTTAATTATCATCATATGAAAATTGTACACACTCACCCAATTAACAATATTTCTATATAGCCAATTATGTAGGATTTAAAGTCTTATATGGTAATGTCAATAATGCTCTTTCAAATACAAATGTACTACGTTCTTTATCATCACATTATGCATCATATTCTAAATCTATTTATTCAAAAGCAGTTGATTAATTTACTTAAATTTAATCATCCATTATCTCTTTATTAGGTTTTGGTTCATATCCTTATAATTTAACATCATCATTATTCTTTTCATTATCTTTTTTCTCTCCTTATGGTCCTCCTAATAATGTAGCTTTTCCTACTCTTAACTTTGGTTCATTTAATACTTAACCATAATTAACAAACTTTGTATTTGCTAAATTATCCAATGCTATATAACTATTCAATTTAGTTAATTATCCTGATCTCTAAGGATCCATTCCAATATCACCATTTACTTTTTTCCTTGCCAACAATAAAAATATTGGTCTAAATACTTCTACAAATATTGGTACTATATTGCTAAAAATAATCAATCTATCAATTAATAAAGAAATAAAATTATAATTGCTCTATTCTCTTATATAAAGATGCTTATCCTTATTATTACTACTCCAAATAGATCCTGCAATTGAAAATGTAATTGAAAGTACTATAGCAATTCCAATACTAAAAAACTCAGAATTTAATGGATTTAAATATAATGGTAAATTAAATGATAAAGCTTCTCTTAAATATTTCTAACGAGTAGATGAATGAAGTAAAACACCTATCAATTAAGATGATTCCACAATTCCATTTTCATCAACTAAATGGTCCTAATTCAATTAAATATCTATTGGCTCAACTAGATCCAATCTTAATCTAGCTTTAGTATTTTCTGAAAATATTGGTAATTAATTGAACTCCAATTAACCATCAATATATGTTAAATCAGGTTCTTATAATTTTGGAGCAGCCACTTTATAAGTTTTTACGTCATCACCGAAATTGACTTAAGCATGTTCTTAACCCTCAGAACTTAGAATAATCATAGGTGCAGGCACTCTATCACCCTTTTTTAATTATACTATGCATCCAGGAAATAATCTAATTATAGTTCTACTGCTAAATCTTTTTTATGCGAAATCGAATACAGATACTAATTATCTATCAAATTTGAATTCCAATTCTAATTCCTATTTATAGACTCTATACCATAACAATGTTGGTAATGTAGCAAGTAATAAGATGTAAATAATAAAGAATTAAAATTGCTTGATAAATAGTTATAGAAAATTACATTAACTGACGTCATAGTATAATCCAAAATAGTAATGATTATGATAAATGGTAGAATTGGAGTCATGAAAGCACGTTTAAATGACATTTTTAGTGCATTCTAAAACAAACTGCCTTTTTAAGTCAACATAGAAATTCCATAATAGTCTGTTTTAGGATCATTTTATTGAATGCCTATCTTCAATTATTAACTAAAGATAGTATCAACTAATTCATCTCTATTTTCTTAACTAGCTGGGAATTATTCTGTAGTTCCTTTCCCTATTGGATGTACAGAAAATTCTAAACTATTGTCAATATTTTTTCCATCATATTTTTAAATGACATCCAAAATACTTTCATCTTTCTTAGGAGTACTCTTCTAAGAACGATTAGATTTTGACTTTATGAAAACATCTCCTTCTTCTGGAGGTTATGGCTAATCTTCAGGATCTTCTAATTTCAAAACTCCAGGATCATCATCCTCCTCTTGTTAATCACCTGGATTAAGAAAGAGAGATTTAGCCATAGGAGCTACATATATTGGATCAACTTTTATGCCCTACGAAGTTCCTGCTTCTTTACTAGTTTTAAACAGCTTGGTAAAATTGATTACAGGACCATCTTCACTCGCCTCTTAAGCTTGTTCATTGTTTATCTCTTGTTATCTCACTTGCTTATGTTTAAATCTGGTAGATATTTTTGGCTGAACTTTTGGTGGAGAATTGTCATCATCTTCTTCAAAGGCAATAATATCTAATTAAGAAAGTACATACTGTCATCTTCTTCTGTCATCTGATTATTTAATATTTATTATATTATATACTTAAATATTAAGACAAAGATATCTACATTTATATATTGTAACAATATAATACAATTATTAATGATATCTAATCCTTGCTTGTAAGTTCACCTTTCAAATTTTATATTTTAATACAATATTTTGGTTCTATTTTATATTATCTTCAATAAAACACAATATTGTTTGTATGATTAATGTTCCTACAATATCTTCTGATCATATAATCAATTCTAATTTGGTTAATAGAATTTAGAATTTTATTAAACAATAAAAATTATGATGAATCAACATATTTCTCATTAAAATCTATATTTATTTTCACTTTTATAAGAAAGCTAAATAGAAGTTATTCAGTATTTTCAATTAATATCATATTAATTAGAATAGAAAAGTAATAAATTTTTAGATCAGTTCAATATACATAAGATATATATATATATATAAATTCAAATATTAGAATATTCTAAATTTATCATTATTTTTATTATTAATAATAATAATAATGATATAATCTCTAAATAAGTAATCAATTAAATAATATTTTTTCAATATAATTTATACATTCGCTCCTTGTTAACTATATTTTAATACAGTGTAAGAATTATTCTACATTTTAAGTGTATTCCCCAACGAATTTTGCATAATTACACAATATAAATGTGAATGATTAAATTTTAGGATTTTCATAACCCAATATAATTTAATATAAATATTCTAAATTTAGTTATATCTTTTACATTTAATAAATGACAAACTTAAATGCTTAGCCAAATTACAAAATTATACTGAATATTCAAAGTTATTATTAAAAATATCCATGAATTCCAGATCATTCATAATTAAAGTATAATTCTCATTTAAGAGTAATTAGCATTCTTAAAAATTATTGAAACTATCGAAATGTAATTCTAGAATTTATTTTTCTATATTTTTAAATGTATCTCTCTATTTAAAGATTTCGAAATCCTTCAATTCGAGTGTATTTACATTTCCATCAATTAAACAACTTTTCAATTAAGTTGTTATCATCATTATATTCTTCAAAATGATAAATTGTAATTTATATACAGTAGTTTATTAAATGGTGACTTACTAATAATCAAACAATTAGCTTCTTATTTATTTAAGTAATTATAAATATTCTATCTAATTTTGAATAATTTGTTTATTATTTGACAATTCATCATTCTCACTTCTCTATCTAATTAAAACTTTTTAATTTTCATTAAATATTTTATTCCCACTATTTCTAGTGCTTTATGGTTAATTGCCAATACTAATAGTCCTATCTTTTTTTTATGTTTCTGGAAGCATAACAGTTTTACTATGATTAAATAATTAACGAATTTCTTATTTAGGTGATTCAACTTTTGATAATATTTCTTTTTAGATGGTTTTCTATTATTTATTATATATCTAAAGAGGTGATTTAGTTTATGGAGGTGAATTTACTGCAACTAATTTTGTGTTCATATTTGAAGAATCAGATTCATTTTTAATTTACGAGGTAGAATGCTGAGATTTTTAAGATTTTTAATCTTGCTCTTTAATTAAGAATTTATTATCAAATAAAGGATGTGTAAATACTTATTCCCAACCTAAACGTTTTTATTCTTCATATTATAAACATCCCAAAATGAATTATTATGAAATGAGTGATATCTTTTTACCTAAAATTAATAAACAATTAAAATTACTAAATTTGATATTGGTATTTCTCTGCTTATTAATTAAATCAAGAATATCCATAACATTCCATGGAGTTCTCCCTTCTATTAATTCATAATATATAAGGCCTACACTCCATACATCACATTTGGAAGTGTATTATTTCCTTAATAACACTTAAGGGGACATATATAAAGGAGTTCCTGCCATTGAATTCATTAGATCTCCCTCTAAATGTTAGAATCTTTTTGCAAATCCAAAATCAGCTATCTTAAATATATTGTCAGAAGCAATTAAGATATTAGCAGGTTTCAAATCACGATGAATTATTCCTTTTTTGAAAGATTATAAAATCCCTTTTAAAATCTGAGTCAAAATTGGTAATGCTTATTATTCTGTTAAACATCCATATCTTTTCATATAAACTCTCAAATCACCACCTGTGCATAATTCACTAACTATATAACAATTATTTGGGGTTTGGACAACATCTAATAATTTAACAATATTTGGACAATCCAAATCTTTCATTATATCAATTTCTTTCCTTAGAGATTGTTGATCAAATTACAAAGGTACAACTTTAATAGCAACAACTTAACTTCAATTTAAATTTCAACATACTTTGTATCGATATTCACTCCAACATATACAATCCCATAAGACCCTCGTCCTATTACAGCTTATTAACTAAAAGCATAATTGAGGATCCTTTTATCTGGTTGAAGTTAAGATAGCTGTTGAATTCGACTCTGCATGATCGTTAATTAAATTAAATATCATAATGATTAAACATTCAATTCTACTAACTCATTTCAAAATGCCATTATTAATAAAGAATATTTTAATCAACTTATTCATGAAGCTGAATTACCTATTAAATAACATTACAATTTTATTAGAGTGGCAAGAATAAATTGTGAATTGAATTCAATAACAAATTTAATTTTATATCAACTTATATTTGTTTATATTCATAAATACGTCTGTTATTCATAAGTCTAATCATTTCTTTTGATCATAGTTTGAATGATAAACTATAGACAAATGTTTTGTCTTAATCTAAAATTGAAATACTGAAAATGTGGAATTAAGAAATCAAGATAAAAATAATAAATCAATAATTTTATATTATTTTAAATCTCTAAATTGTTAAATATACTAAATAATATTGATATTTAAATTGTTAAAGAATGCAAGTATTATTGCATAGATTTTAAATTTCATTCAGTTGATTTTTACTATTAATTGTTCTATTTTGTTGCTTGATAATATAATGCGATTAGAATTAAAAGAATAATAGGAAACAATAGATGAGTATCTTTGATTGTAGTTTTCATTTAATCCCTCTTGAATGGTAATGGATTAACAATATCAATCTTCAATTGTTTTTGTAATTATTATAATAATTTCTTAATATTTACAATTCATTATAACTTCAAAAGGATTTGATAAGGTATTAATTATGTGGATTACAAATCCAAAAGATAAACATATCTAATTCAAAAGAATTTAATCTAATAAATATGATCAAGAGTTATGCTTTATATTTATATATGGTGAACTTAATTTTCTAATCCCTTTTTTGAGAAAAAGTTAATAAGTGTATCTAAATAGTAAAATGTTACTTGCTATACTGATAATCAGCTTTACTGTGTGTAAAGAAGAAATAAATTTTAGTCTGCGATCTATTTTTATAATATCATTAATCCTTATTTATATCTATCCTAATTAATAGTCGAGCACAAAAAGTAGATGGCTTGTTTGTAATAACCATTTGGAATTTTCCTTTCAATTAATATATTCAAAATTATCTATTTATAATTAAAATTTATCTTCCTACTACTATATATAACTTTACCAATAAGTCGATTATGTTTTGTACAATTTAATGTATCTTTTCATAAAAATTTAGTAAAGATGAATAAATGAATTATATTAATTCATATGAGGATCATTTAAAACTATTATAGACTCTTTATATTTTTGATATAAAACAAACTGCTCAAATCAAATTATATTATTGGCAATTATAGTAAAATCGATTTTAAGATAAATAGTTAAAAAAAGTTAAAGCTAATTGATTATTAAAATTTTAAATATATAAAATAAAGGAGATTATATCGTAATTTAAAAATAATGAAAAAATCAAATCCTCTCAATTAATCTCATATTATTTTGGATAAAATAGCTAATTTAAATCAAATATGAAGATATCCTTATATTTATATTTCCTTTTACTACTAATTTATGGTTTAATTTAATAATTATATAATATTTTATCAAAGTGGCTTTATTTATGCTTTTTTCACATGTAATTTTTTTCTCAAATTTTTACTTTATTTATGTAATGTTAAAAGTTTAGAAAATTTTGCATTTTAATCTTTTTTTGTTATAACTTCTTTTTTTATCTCCTTTAAATCAAAACTATCAGCTTTCAATTTATATTTATGAATAAAGGAATAAGGATACATCAAATATCTCACGAAAGACTTGAATATTTTTGGTATATCTAATAATTCTTATAATTTCACTTTATAAAATTCATTATAAATTGTTAAAATTTAATCTACATTATTATGAACACAATAAAATTTAAATTGTCTTACTGTTTCAAATTTCTCATATGTTTCTTCTATACTTTAATGATGTGATAACAATACTTACAATTTCATTCTTTAAAAATCCATCTCTTAATAATCTTTGTCTATACATTCAATATTATGATTTTGAATATACCTTAATCTTCTAATAATACCATTCAATAAAGATCTTTATTCTAAATCTCTATAATTCTCACTACCTAAAGAGGCTAAAATATTTTTTGTTTAAGCTTTGCAACTCTTCTTATTTGCAATTTTGTTTAGACTTTTGACAACCTCAACTACTCTTTTGAATTTTTTAATCCCTTTAAAAGGTTATAAAGTGAAATCATCTACCAGTAGAGATAATGATTTTTTTGTTATCATATTTGACATAACACTTCTTCTTTATTATAAAGGTTATTATTTAGGAGAAGACTCAGATTGAAATTCTTCTTTTATTGAATCTGACAATGTATAATTAATAGATCTTATAAATTGAGGAGAATGCAACTTTTGTTTATCTTTATCAGAATCATCATCAATTTCTTCATAAAATAGACATTATTTATAATTATCAGCTTAAAACAATTTTGCTGTTTCCTAAATCAAATCTAAATCATGATGTACCGAAAAATATCCATGCTATCTCTTTTGATTTCTTTTATATTTTAATTTCATTGATTCATTCCTTTTTTAAAATCTAGAAAATTAATGTTTTTTTATTATGAACTCTTTGTCAGGAATAAAATGAACTAAAGGACAATCAATTACTTTATGAGAGATGCTATTACAGGAAAAACAAGTTAATTTAAGAAATTATGAGTCTTCATTCAAAATTAAATCATCATGCATTTCTCTAAATATCTCATAATCTTCAGGAAATTCTGGAATGATTTTCAAAAAGTCATCCCTTGATAACAATAATAGTTTTGAAAATCCTAAGCTCTTGAATCTTTCTCTTGCTTTCACTCCTGTTATGAAAGACATTAATCCAAGACTGCTACCTTTTGAAACTGTATTTACAATTGATATAGAATTGTATGAAACATGGTTTTACAACATTTCATTCTCAATAAAAATTTAAATTTCTCCTTCCTCAACAAAACATATAAATTAGTTCAGCTTCTATTCTGGAAAAAAATGATTAAAATCAATTATGTTTTCAGGTTATACAACAATTGATTTAATCTTTTTCACTAATTTTTTTTTTAATTGTTCACTAAAATAATTTTTAAATAAAGGACAATTATTTAAAATCATAGAATTTGCTTCAAATTATAAGTTTTCTCGAAGATTTTCTGATAATTAATTAATTATTTATTTTTCTTCCTAAGTTTCTTCTTGTTAGTTACAAGACCAATAATAGTTCAAATATTCACTTATCTTAAATTATAATTCATAACTAATCTTTTTATTTTACATATAGGTATTTATTGTTTAAACCTTCTTTCTCTTCTCCTTTGTATAAAATGAAATTTTGTCTATGATAGCTCCTACAGTACTTACACTATAGGACAATTAAATACTGCAAATCATCATAAACATAATGCATAATACTGTTTCCAAACTACTTTATGGAGTTATATCCCCATATCCTACTGTGAACATAGTAACAGTTGAAAAATAAAATGAATATAAATACTATTCATTCCAATTCATTTAATCTAAGTTTTTAAGATATAACCAAGTTTTGTGATTATTTTTTAATTAGTGGTATCCAACCCAAAACCACAAACAAGAAAATATGTGTAAAACAAAAAATAACAAAAAAAATAACTTACCCAATTCTAATAATGAACTCATTTATTTTGATAAATTTAAAGCTTCTTCAATTTATTCTGATAATTTTGATATGTTCTTATATTAAATAAGAAATAAAAGTAATGATAATTGATACCAATTTTATGTTAGGCTTACTGCTTAACTCTAAAATAGTGATATTATTAAAAAATTTATTAAAATTAAAATTGATACGATGTCTAATCCATAACTTTTTGTTAAAACATATTGTACAATCTTTCTTCTATCAGTAACTATAGACCCAAATTCGTAAAATGCTTGATTAAAACTAATAATATAATCAATTATTAATAAAGCTAGCATAAGCGATGTAGGTACAATTAGAAATTGAAACATAAATTACTCCATTTCCCAAGCCAAATCCAGAGGAATGATAAAGATAAAATAAAATCTTGCTGCAGTCACTATCCCATCCCAAATTAATTTCAATTTTGATTCTGGATATATTAATGGAATTTTATTTATGAATATTACCCATCTTTATTGAATTTAAGATGTCATTTATTTCAGTCTTGTAGAAAATTGGGTTTCTATTTTTCTAACTTGTTTTACAATTATAGGTGTTAATTTTATTGTGTTTTCTCTAAATAAATTGATGTCAAATGAAGCACCCAGATCATTAATTACCTCAAAGTGATATCTGTCAAATAAAGAATTTTATCTTCTTTTTAAATGATATTTTGTGAACAAACTTTTAAATTAGAAAATATTGAAAAAAATCTCTATAAACCTTCTCTTATGTTGTGTTTACATTTATTCTTTCTTAAGACTGCGATTTTTAAGCAGATGAATGATTGCTTGGCTTAGTTTAATTTATGTTATTAGGAGAAATAGGGGTTGAATTTTCCTATTCGTTATAATTCAAATTCATTGAGTTTTCACTAACATTTTTTCTATTGTCTTTAAATTTGCTGACTGAAAAATAAACCTCAGATAATGAATAGTTTAGAAAATCCTATTATTCATCCTAAGGTTGCTCTGTAATCATTAACTACGGAATAGGTGTTTACATCAACTTAATCTTCAACTAGGAAATTTACTTTTATTAAAATTTATATTATTAGAAATATTAACTAATTCTTAAAGATTATATCAAAACAATATATTTTATAGATTATAAATATATTAATTTATAAAGATGTATATAATAGTAATTTGCCTGAAATTAATCAGGTCATTAATAATTTTACCAGATATTACAACAAAGGTTACAGAATTAATTTGTTGAAGATGATTCATAAATAGCTCTTTAAAAATAAGTATGAATTTGCATACTATTAGGTAAAAATCAGATTTTAAAGATTGTTCACTTAATATTTATAAGAACCTTTTTTGGCTAAATTGAAAATATCACAGTTATTTCTTAATAACCAATCGAAAATCTAACTGCTACAATTAAAAGATCTAGTGCCATAAACTCAGCGTACTTTTAGCAGAATTATATAGTCAAAAGTGGTAAAGAGCAAAACAGACTGCTTACTAATTAAAGCGAATTTAGAAGCTAAATGCACATTCTAATAAAATTCTCTCTCAGATAATATATTAATAACTTCCAAAATAGAGATCCAATAGTCACACCTCACTCCTAGACGATACTAATTCTATCCTATAAAACTCAATATTCTTTCTCTTAATATTCAATACTGCAAATCTAAGTCCTTTGCTGATTTCTATAATAATTTGAAATAGAACTCACACCGTAACAAATTTTTTAATAGAATAAGAGAAAAACTGATGCAATTAAATCACTATGAAGGATCATCAATTGGTAACACACTGAAGGAAATAGAAAANAATTTTATTGTGTTTTCTCTAAATAAATTGATGTCAAATGAAGCACCCAGATCATTAATTACCTCAAAGTGATATCTGTCAAATAAAGAATTTTATCTTCTTTTTAAATGATATTTTGTGAACAAACTTTTAAATTAGAAAATATTGAAAAAAATCTCTATAAACCTTCTCTTATGTTGTGTTTACATTTATTCTTTCTTAAGACTGCGATTTTTAAGCAGATGAATGATTGCTTGGCTTAGTTTAATTTATGTTATTAGGAGAAATAGGGGTTGAATTTTCCTATTCGTTATAATTCAAATTCATTGAGTTTTCACTAACATTTTTTCTATTGTCTTTAAATTTGCTGACTGAAAAATAAACCTCAGATAATGAATAGTTTAGAAAATCCTATTATTCATCCTAAGGTTGCTCTGTAATCATTAACTACGGAATAGGTGTTTACATCAACTTAATCTTCAACTAGGAAATTTACTTTTATTAAAATTTATATTATTAGAAATATTAACTAATTCTTAAAGATTATATCAAAACAATATATTTTATAGATTATAAATATATTAATTTATAAAGATGTATATAATAGTAATTTGCCTGAAATTAATCAGGTCATTAATAATTTTACCAGATATTACAACAAAGGTTACAGAATTAATTTGTTGAAGATGATTCATAAATAGCTCTTTAAAAATAAGTATGAATTTGCATACTATTAGGTAAAAATCAGATTTTAAAGATTGTTCACTTAATATTTATAAGAACCTTTTTTGGCTAAATTGAAAATATCACAGTTATTTCTTAATAACCAATCGAAAATCTAACTGCTACAATTAAAAGATCTAGTGCCATAAACTCAGCGTACTTTTAGCAGAATTATATAGTCAAAAGTGGTAAAGAGCAAAACAGACTGCTTACTAATTAAAGCGAATTTAGAAGCTAAATGCACATTCTAATAAAATTCTCTCTCAGATAATATATTAATAACTTCCAAAATAGAGATCCAATAGTCACACCTCACTCCTAGACGATACTAATTCTATCCTATAAAACTCAATATTCTTTCTCTTAATATTCAATACTGCAAATCTAAGTCCTTTGCTGATTTCTATAATAATTTGAAATAGAACTCACACCGTAACAAATTTTTTAATAGAATAAGAGAAAAACTGATGCAATTAAATCACTATGAAGGATCATCAATTGGTAACACACTGAAGGAAATAGAAAAAAACCTTAGAAGTAATTATAGCAAGGAAGCCTTTCGAATCATTGATAGGCTCGTAATCATGAAACCAGCAAAAAGAGATGGAGGTTTAATGAATTTTTTTCTTGATGGAAATGACCTGGTCACTGATAATGAATAAATTCTTTCAAATTGCCTAAATTAACTTGGCATTTTCTAAACAATTAAAAAATATTCACCAAAATAACTACCAAAATTGCAACAAATCACCCTAGAAGATTTCAAATTTACGAAAGAAAAAATGTCACAAAACAAAGGACTAACCTTTGATCTAATTTCTGATACTTGGATTAAATAACATAGTACATACAATTAGATGTCTGATTTGTGTTAGCAATCAACAGCAGATCTAATTGAAAATTTTGGGGAAAACCGATTGATTCCACTCAACAAAGCCTTTCCAAACATTCCTGAAAAAGATCAATTTAGACCAATCATAGTGTAAAGTCCTATAATGAAAAGGCTGGGACCGAAGTTCTTTAAGAAACTCTAATAATACTGTTAAAAAAAGATTATAAAAGAATAATTCGGTTTTGTACAAGGAACTGGAACACAACCACAGATATTAAAACTGATTACAAACATATAATAATTCAAGAAAAAGATAATAGAGTCGTTATTTTTATAGACTTCCGTTCAGCTTATAACTGTGCAAAAATAGATGTGTTATTTAATTTTCTCAAAGAAATGGGAGTACTAGACGAAGATGAATTAAATTTCCTACAAAGCCTTATGAGTTGGCAGTATATCAAAAATAAAAATAAAAAGATAGCTTTTTAAATGGAATACATAAGGAAGTATTTTATCTCCATTTCTTTTTGATATATACTTACACATCTTAATAAAAAAAATGGAACAAATATATAATTTCAGCAGAATTGACCACTACTATTTATATGCAGATGATTTAGCCTTTATATGCAAGGAGAAATATCTTGATTCCACACTATAATGTCTGAATTAAGCTTCTTAGAATCTAAATCTCCAAATAAATACAAAAAAAGGTGCCATAATAAGAATAACTAGAAGATTATTGAAATTAGAACTATAAGAATAAAAAAATTTGCTTGGTATTCCTTTTCAAAGAAATAATAAGTACCTTGGAGTAGATATTGATGGAAGTGGGAATATTAATAATCATGTCAATGCTACCAAATCAAAAATAAAATATTTAGAATTGTAAATAAAGAAACTATCTAAAGACTTTAGTCTAGGAACCAGAATATTACTTTAGAATATATATATTAAACCTCAAATCTAATAACTACTTCCGATTTTATTCACTTAAACAAAAGAAATATAAAATAAAATTAATACTATTTGGAAGTAAAGTATGAAGAGGTTTCTATAATTAATTTAAGGATCATGTTTGGACATGGCAATTGAAAAATAATGGGAAACATCAATAAAGTGTTAATTCAGACACGGAGAGGAAGAACAAATTATGGATATTAAAAAAAAAAACAAAGAAACAGATTTATGAATTTACCAAATAATCTAAATATCTGTTTCTATTGAATTTAAGCAAATGCAAAATTCATATCAAAAGGAGATGTGGACTTTTGCATTTATCTGAATATCATGGAATAAACTTCTATGATATATTAGAAAAAGCCATTAAAAGCAAAGCGAATACAGAAATGAAAAGAAGTCTTGAATAATAAATACAGAAGATATTAAAAGATGTATAATCATTACATCTCTAAAATCAATTCATTATATTATAGGTTAAAAAACTTTTTATAGTTACTTCATGTAAATCTATACTCCTTTAAATTCTAGATTTCAAGTCTTTATAATTTAATTAATTGATCTCTATTTTTTTGTAAACAGATGTATTTAACTTTACATCTATTGATTCAAAATAAGGATATATAATGTATTAAAACGATTTTTTTGGCAATTTAAAAGAATTAAGTTAAAATTTTACTCTTCATAATATGTAATAACTTTTTCAATCAGTTTCTTAATCATTAACCCATTTATTTATTAATTTTTTCATTTACTTTACAACGTTATTAACATTATATAAAGTGATTATCTCAAACACACCCCAATACATTTAGATTTTTGTTATGTAACTAATTTACTGGTTTTTTAAATAATTTTTAATCACACTCTTTTTTTGATATAGAATAAAAGGATAAGGAAACATTCTTTTTATATATAATGTTATTTGAGGTTTAATACCCATATTCCTTAACCCAATTTATTTAAAAGAGTTTTTTTGTCTAAAAAATTTCTAAATCAGCTATTTTGTTATTTTTTTTTCAATGCAATTTAAAAATTTTAATTGATTTGAGNGGTGCCATAATAAGAATAACTAGAAGATTATTGAAATTAGAACTATAAGAATAAAAAAATTTGCTTGGTATTCCTTTTCAAAGAAATAATAAGTACCTTGGAGTAGATATTGATGGAAGTGGGAATATTAATAATCATGTCAATGCTACCAAATCAAAAATAAAATATTTAGAATTGTAAATAAAGAAACTATCTAAAGACTTTAGTCTAGGAACCAGAATATTACTTTAGAATATATATATTAAACCTCAAATCTAATAACTACTTCCGATTTTATTCACTTAAACAAAAGAAATATAAAATAAAATTAATACTATTTGGAAGTAAAGTATGAAGAGGTTTCTATAATTAATTTAAGGATCATGTTTGGACATGGCAATTGAAAAATAATGGGAAACATCAATAAAGTGTTAATTCAGACACGGAGAGGAAGAACAAATTATGGATATTAAAAAAAAAAACAAAGAAACAGATTTATGAATTTACCAAATAATCTAAATATCTGTTTCTATTGAATTTAAGCAAATGCAAAATTCATATCAAAAGGAGATGTGGACTTTTGCATTTATCTGAATATCATGGAATAAACTTCTATGATATATTAGAAAAAGCCATTAAAAGCAAAGCGAATACAGAAATGAAAAGAAGTCTTGAATAATAAATACAGAAGATATTAAAAGATGTATAATCATTACATCTCTAAAATCAATTCATTATATTATAGGTTAAAAAACTTTTTATAGTTACTTCATGTAAATCTATACTCCTTTAAATTCTAGATTTCAAGTCTTTATAATTTAATTAATTGATCTCTATTTTTTTGTAAACAGATGTATTTAACTTTACATCTATTGATTCAAAATAAGGATATATAATGTATTAAAACGATTTTTTTGGCAATTTAAAAGAATTAAGTTAAAATTTTACTCTTCATAATATGTAATAACTTTTTCAATCAGTTTCTTAATCATTAACCCATTTATTTATTAATTTTTTCATTTACTTTACAACGTTATTAACATTATATAAAGTGATTATCTCAAACACACCCCAATACATTTAGATTTTTGTTATGTAACTAATTTACTGGTTTTTTAAATAATTTTTAATCACACTCTTTTTTTGATATAGAATAAAAGGATAAGGAAACATTCTTTTTATATATAATGTTATTTGAGGTTTAATACCCATATTCCTTAACCCAATTTATTTAAAAGAGTTTTTTTGTCTAAAAAATTTCTAAATCAGCTATTTTGTTATTTTTTTTTCAATGCAATTTAAAAATTTTAATTGATTTGAGTATATAAAATTCACCTATTGCTAATTCAATTTGATCTAGTCAATATGAATTTGATTGAAATAAAATTATTTTTGAAATTCTTTAGTCCGTTGTATTTTTTTTTTTCTTTAGATGATAAAGATATTTTAGGGATAGTAGTCAAATAATGAACATAATTTTTTAATAACTTTTTTGGTTGAATAGGCATTTTTTTTGTTATGACCTATTTTTTTATTGTTACCAATTAGTTTTTATAATTCTGTTAGTTATTTTTGGAAGCTCAGGAAAATTAATTCTCTAGTCATTTCTATAAAATTGAAAATAGCTAACAACTTCTAAAATATTTTAATACAAAAATAATTCAAATTGAAATATAGAATTTCATTTACATTATTCGGATGTTTATACATATTTCTGAAATTAAAAAAAGTACATTTCATTCCAAAATTCACTAAAAATGGAAATAATAAATTTCGGGATTGGCCTATTTCTACTACGAAATTATTTTTAGAACTGGATTATTAAAGAGTCTCAACAGATTTCGATAGCTTTGTAGTTAGTGACAATATTATCAAGCTCTGTTTAAAGTTTAGGAAAGGAGTCTTAGAAGAACACCCTTATAAAATTAAAGATAAAAAAATTGATTGTAGTGAAGCTATATTGCATTAAGATTAAAATTAGACAAATACATTAAGATTTAAGCAGAGCAGATAAGTGATTTTTATAACTAAATTGTTATTCAGATAAAAAAATTGATTTCCTTAATTATTTGAGGATATTATTATTCAGAAATTAAATTTCAAATATCTTATCTCAAAAAAAGTATTAAATCAAAGAAAATTTCAAATAGCTTAATATCAAACTAATTCTAGAAGAGGGAACTGAAAACAATACATTAAACTACAAAGCTTTGGTAATAATTGTAAAATGCGAAGTGTAATATGTTAATAATAAATAACTCAAATTTTTTTTTCCATATTGTTTCTAACAAACTTTAGTTTATTTTTGAAGATTAAGTTTGAGATAATTTCAAATATAGAAAAATGATTTTATTGGGACTTTTATTTATCAAATTTGTATTCTCATATGAAATTGATGTTAACACATTTTCAAACTATCTTGATGTATAAAACAGGCATGTTCATTTTGAATGGCTAATAAATATGGAAAAGAAATTGATCAATGCTACAGCTAATTATTAATTTCATGTTGTTGGATCATCAATATACAAAGTTAAATAGCAAAACTATATTAGATTAGTTTAGACATCAAAGATTTGACAATCTATACGATTTATATGGACAATGGTGTTGTTCTTCGCTATTCAGTTGATTATCCATACGCTGATAGTGATTAGGGCTAAAGATTGAACATAATGCTTAATAGGGAATATAAAAGGGACGAATTTGTTATTTTAACGATCAAATACTCAATTGATGCTCGTTCTGAATCCATTAGTTTTATGGATATATCACAAACATAAACGAAAAGTGAAAAATGCTTATAATCTATTTAGGCATGCCGTACTTATTTACTTAATGTGAAGATGCTTATTGTAGATCTCTAGCCCCATTATAAGATACACCTGCTATCAAACAAACATATTCTGCTACAATAATCTACAAAGACATAGAAGCATCAGATGTTTTTATGTCAGCTGATGAAACTTAAGAATAATTTACAATTTTAAATCATCCTTCGATTAATCCTAATTTTACTTGGAAGTATAAATATTTTGTCTAAAAAACTCCAATACCAAGCTATCTATTTGCCATAGTTGCAGGTAATTTATTAAAAGTACCAACAAGTAATGGAGGCAGAACCTTTTTGATTAGTGAGCCTGATAAAATTAATGAATACAAAGAAGAACTTAAAGATATGGAATAATTTTTATAGGCTATTGAATAATATATAGGACCATACACTTGGGGAACTTACACAATTGTGATATTGCCCCCTTCTTTTCCTTATGGAGGTATGGAAAATCCATTATTAACATTCGCCAGTCCGACAATTATGACAAAGACTGGCAGTGGATTATATGTTGCTATTCATGAGATGGCTCACTCATGGTTTGGGAATACCATAACATGTATTAATTGGGCAAACATGTGGATTAATGAAGGATTTACAGTTTTTTTAGAAAGAAAGGCTTCTTTATTTTATTACAAAGTTCTTGATGATATTAAATTAAATGCCATAATTGGAAATGCAACTATGTATTAAGATATTTTGGATTTGGGTCCAGATAATAATTTTACATCTCTTCATCCTGATACAACAGGAATTAATCCATAACTATCGATTTCTGAAATACCTTACGAAAAAGGATTCTAATTCTTAACATTTTTAGAAGGAATCGTTGGAGCAGAAGATTTTAAATATATGCTTAGATCTTATTTAAATAAATATAAGTATAAATCAATTGACCAACAAGAATTCTAACACTTTATCCTTCGATATTTATATGAACAGCATGTTGATGATTATTCAACTAAAAGATATCGAATCCTAGAATATTGGGATACTTGGATTTATCAACCAGGATTACCACCAATTATTTTAGATTTTTCAACTAATAAACTTATTGAAACATAATAATATACAACTTCTTATATAATAGCTGATGGTAGGTAACCTGATAATTATGCTTAATACTTTAATTTTTATCCATCTTAAAAAAAGGTTTTTTTGGAGGAATTATTTAAAAAAGCCCAAAATAACCAGTTAAAATTAAATATTATTGAATAAATTGACAAAGATCTTTAATTAACTAATGATAATGACTATGAATTAAAGTTTAGATGGTTTAAAGCCATTTTGACTGCTGGAGATAGAACCCGTTTTAATTTAATTGCAAACTTCTTAGGAGAAGTTGGTACATGTGAAATATCCTGTCCTGTATACAAAGCATTAAATGAATTAGATCAGTATTAATTTCTATTTATTTAAGCGATTTTGCAGTTTAAACTTTTTAAACTCATTAAGAATTCTATCATTAAATAATCAGAAATAGCATTTAAAGTATCTTAGAAAAGAACATCTAACTTATTAAATGAATTAAATTCACATTTATTTTTTTGAGTCAAATTAATGCAGAAGAATGAGCAAAAAGAGTCTTATTTCTATTTTGGTTTTATTATCGAATATATTTGATAAATACTGCAAAACCATTAAATTATGTATGTTAAAATTCTCTAATAGAAATTTCAATTTCTTAATGTTTTTGTATTATTCATAATATTGTTCAATTTCTCTAACTAAAACTATAGATGCCTTTAATTAAAACAGTTCCCTAAAAAGAATAGTTGTATCTATATTACATAATTTTTACACTATTAAATTAAATAGATTTATATCCACTATTTTATAGGTTATAAGTTTGCGTAATAAATTGAATTAAAAAACCGACTAATAAAAACCAAAAATCAGAATGAATTAAGAAATTTATCTTAGTTTAGTTATTTCTAAATTAAGTAAAATGAAAGAATTAAGATATTAATTTTTTAACAATAACAATAATTTATCATTCTAAAATAATATAATCATTTATTTATCAATTTTAATAAATCTTATCTTATATTCTTATATTCTTCCATATCATATAGTTCAAAGATTGTGTCTTTTAAGTTAAATTAATTAGATTCAATTAATTTATTTAACATTTTAGACTTTTTCAATGATTCTTTTAATTCCTCTGATTTTAAATCTCCTCTTACAAATAGTATATCATTTGGTTAAAATATTTAGAAATTTTTTTTTAAATGTTCTTTATCTCGATTACTTTCACTCAAATGAAAATCAGTAACAACTATACTCATTAAATTTTTAAATTTCCTAAAGTACTTATAAACAGAAAGCAATTTTTTTTTCATTAAATCAGTTCTTTCAAAATTAACTACTACAAATAGTGAAGATATTTGATTTGAAAATTTTAAGAATAAATTCTAATAATTTTTGATTTGAACCTCTCTCCAATCTATATCCCCCTCAAAATCGAATCCTGAGGTGTCAACAAAATTGTATTTTAGATCTTCTAATTTATATAATGTAAATTCTTTTAATTATTTTTCGTTTGGAAATAATTTATGCATAATTTAAGTTTTGCCAACTCCTGGGGTACCTAATAACACTGCAATAGGGTAATTATTTTATTCATCTTATTAAGCTTTTTATTTGATTTACTTTAAAATAGGTTATTGTTATGATTTCTATTATTACTACACTAATTTTTAATCTTTTATATTTGAAAAAGGTTATTTTTCATTTTTTTTTTCTGGAGCTCTTTTGATGATCCTACTTTTTTTCTAAGTTTAAGGTTCGATTTATTTTTGTTTGTTAACAGAATGAGGATTTTAAATTGGAACCAATTTTCGTCCACTCTTCATTTTTTATTTTTATGATATCATTTCTTGAAGAAATTAAAGTTTAAATAAATTCTAATAGAATTTGAGTACCTTTTTGAGTATTCATTAAATTATTTAATTCATTAGAAAATTTCATATATTAAATTTCATCATAAATTATTTAACTAATCAATAATATATTCTAATTTAAATAAGAATTTTTAGTAAATGAATATATTATAGACAATAATAAAATCGAATTCTTTGAATTGTTTGTTTTAATCATATTCATAAAAAAAATTTTGCAACGATTCATATTTAATTAAAGCATATTTATTTACAATCTATAATACTCTTCAGATTATATCACATGTAATCCTATTACCAATATTATTATATATTTTAAAAAATTCACTAATTAAAATGGAAATTTTATTGTAATATATCTTATGCCAAATTACTCTCATAAATTTTAGTTTCTGTATTTTAGAATTTTAAATAAACTTGAAACCTCTAAAATCTATTAACTCTATTATAAGCTAGATTTTTAAAGAATTTAATTCAATTAGATATAATTTTATAGAATATCCTATTCCACACCATACGAAATAAAATGATCCTCTTATTGTATAAATTTCATCTCTTAAACATTTACCATTATTATAACCAGCAAAATAATTCTTAACTTTTGAGGAAACTGAAACTCACATTTTATTTTAACATATTGTTATGATTTCCTCTGATAATTCATATTATTCTAGTTTGTCTTTTTAAAAATTGGTCATGAAATTAAATTAATTATTAGCATCATTAAGAAAATTAAGCATTATTTAGACAAAATAAAATGTTATAAGTATTTATTATCAAAATCCATCAAATTTATAAAAATATATTGAGTTATGTGAAAATTAAAATAAATGAGGAGATTTAAAAGTATTTTTTTATTTCTAAGCGGTAATTTTGTCATTTATATTCAGCATATATTGAAATTAGTTTTAGTTTTCTGCCGCTTCTGTAATATATGTACTTTCTCAAAATTTATTTCATTTTTGAATATAAACCAGAATAGATATAAATGTTGATTGATTCTTATTAAGTGCTCTCAAACTTTTGAAATTAGTTTCCTGATTTTATATCCAGTATTACATTTAGATCTCTATAATCGCTTTGATTTCTAAATAAATAACTATTTTCATATTAGAGCATTTCATTATTTGTTTTTCATACCATTTTAATAGATAGGCTATGGATAAACTTAAATTTATTTTTGCAATTATTTGATCCAGTAACAACTATATCCTGTATCTACTACTGCTATTTTCTATTAGATATACTCATTTAATTTAAAAAAGTTAGACTACAATTCCAATATCTGATATACAGTTTTTGTTATTTTCAATCAGAATAATATCACATTATTTGGCTTAATTTATAATTATTTAAACAAAAAACTAGCCTTTATTATGAATTTTGATATTAATTACTTTGTTAATATATGAATTTATTTATTATTAATTAATGGTTATCAAATAAAACATATTATACTAATCACAATGTAAAATCAAAGTTTTATATTCATAGAATAAATTTGGATAATTATAGAAACTTTCTAATTATCAAAATGCCCGTACTTCCTTAAAAATTCATTTAAAATAGATTTAACCAAAAATATGTTGTAAAAACTAGATTATCCAACCTTTATATTTACATTCACAATTTTTTAAGAATTTATTTGATTTAATTATATTATCTATTAAATTAAATACAAAAATATTTTTAATTTTAAATCAGATTTGATTAACATGTGGAAAATAGATGGATCTTAACCTAACCTATTACTTTTCTGTAAAAATAATTCTTCTAACTTAAAAAAAAGAACTCACAACTTAGATCAATTTGAATTCAGAAAAAAATTATATTGATAATTATTTCTAATATATTATTGATTTTTCACTACAACCTTTCAATTAGGTTTTCAATTATTAAACTAAATTTTCAACTTAGAAGCTTCTTCTATTAAATTATTGATATCTTTAAGTCCATTTTCAGATTTTTCAGAATAGGATTAATTAACTTTTTCTATTTTATCATTAAATGTTATTTATTCTTATTCGATAAACAACTCTTATGAAAAATTTGATTATTCTATTTTATCTAAAAAAGTTGGACTATTATAAAAGCATTTAAGATCTTTCAATTAATTTTACCATTATCCTACATTATTAATTAGTTGATCATAGGTTTCTACTATTTTTTCTTTACTTGATTGTATTAAAGTCATAATTTCATTCAATTTTTCAATGTCTCTATTGATTGAATTTGTAAACTTTTGACAAATAGGATTGGATTTGGCTTTTTCTTAATGTTTAATAATTGCATGTTATTTTAATACAGTAACATTAATAATGGCTTATAATATTTATTATACTGAATTATCATCTTTTAATGAAACCTAAAAAGACTGAATATTATCAGAGAGATCAAGATTTATATTTTATTCTTAATTTAGTTTATCCATACGAGTTCCAACAATAACAAAAGGAAATTTATGTTTAGGATCTAGACCACATTAAATAGAAAAGGATCTCATCCAATTCTTAATTGTTGTAATATCATATGGATCTGTTAAATCATAAACTATAACACAGCATTGTGCTCTTCTGTAATATTAACTACATATAGTTTAGAATCTTTCTTATCCTGATGTATCATAAAACTAATACATTAAATATGAGTCTTTACTTATAAATTATATTATATATCCTCAATAGATATTTATTTTATTTCTACATCTATACCTATTGTTTTATAATAGTGTTCATTGAATTTACCAGCAACAAGTTGATTAAAAAGTGTGGTTTTACCTGCTCTAAATATAGATTATGAATTACATACCCTTCACCACCTATTATAACAATGTTGAAGGAATTCTGCTATTAAATTTACATGTATAATTAATTTAATTATATATTTGGAGTTTATAATTTTTTAATTTTACAAATTAAATTTGTTGATCAAGTAAGAGATTATGTTATAAAATCATCAAAACTGTAATTTAAAGTTATGAATTTACTCATTATTTCAATTTAATGAATTTTAATCATTTAATTATTATTAAGCTCTTATCTCAAATGGTTAATTATTTATTCTTGAATTAATAGTTAATACTAGTTCGTTTTAAACAAACAAATTGATAAATATCAGATATTTAACATATTTAAATTTGATTAGAAAAAAATATGTTAATTAATATCCACCAGATGATAAATTATTTATACACAAATATTTGAAAATTAATTCATAATTGGTGAGATTGAAAAAATAGAATTAATTTAAATACATATTTTTTTGTTTATATTAAAGAAATAATGTAATTCTTAATTATTATTATAATTATTTATGATTAAGCAAAAAAAAGTTTAATTATATATAAATTTTGAATAAATTATTTATTCAATGAATTAAAGTTTATTCTCTTATGGTTTTTTAAATAATGGTAATCAATAATTGATTATGATAAGGTCTAGTATATTCAAAGTAAGGAAAGTTCAATAAGGCAATAAAAGAATATAATAAAGCTATAGAAGAAAGTCCTTAGTATGCTGCTGCTTATCATAATAGAGGTTATCAAATACTTAAAATATCAGGTAATGCATATTAAAGTTTGGCCATTTTAGAAGAGGCCATAAAAGATTACACAATTGCCATCAAAATTAATCCTTTATATAATGCAGTCTACTTTAATAGAGGTTTTACATAGTTTTTAATCATAATAAGGATTAGTTTATGGAAAACAGGGTAAATTTGAAGAAGCTATTATTGATTACACTCAATTCATCTAGATGGGTCCTGAAAATGCTTAAGCTTATATAGTTGAAAATAACCAATTGATTTTAATTCCTATCATATACTATTTAAATTAGAGTAATTGAAATTTAATATAATTTCATAAAATTGACTTTAAATAATTTACCATGTTGTAATTTCAAAAACTTAAATCTTAAATTTTTATAAGATAAAATTTTCTAATTAACTATAATAATAGAAGTAATTAAGATAATTTAAGTATCAGAAAATGCATATTAGAATTTAGGAAATTTTAATGAAGCAATATCAGATTACTCTAAATCAATTGAAATTAATCCTCAATATTCAGTTGCATATAATAATAGAGGTAATTATCAATATACAAAGTTTTGGTAATGCATATGTAAATTGAGGTAAATTTGATGATGCTATTATCGATTGTTCAAAAGCAATATAATTAAATAGAGAAAATGCTGATGCTTTTTATATCAGAGTTAAAATAATTTTAGATGACTAGCAAATGCTTATAAAAATTAAGGAAAACATGAAGAAGCAATAAATGATTATTCTAAAGCTCTTTAATTAAATTCTAAACATGCTGCAGCTTATTATAATAGAGGTAATAAATAATCTATCAAAAACAAGGACTTATCTATTCTAATTAAGAGATTTTTGAAAAAGCAATAATAGATAATTCAAAAGCCATTGAAATATTGCCTACAAATCCATAATATTATTTTAGTTTAGATTTTCTTTACTTTTCTCTAAAATAATTTAATCAAGCTAATTAGAATTTTTAAAAGGCAATTTAATGTTCATTAAAAGTAAGTCCTTTATTAAGATATTAATTCTAATTATCCAAAGATAAAATGATTTTTCTTCAATCAAAAGTTGAAATTTTAACATACTTAGATAAAGAAATTCAAAATGTTAATGAAGAGATAGAATATTTGCTGAAAAAAAATAGTATTTCTGAAATCTAGCATAAATAATATCAATCTTAGATTAATAATATTGATATTATTTTATTATAACTTGTACCATCAAAATCTACAGAAAATTAAGAGGAAGTATTATAGAAACTTAAATAGTAAATGGAGGAAATTAAAAATTTGAATATAGAAATTAGTAAATTAAAAAGTAACCAAGATTATGAAATAGAAATTATCTTAATTAAATAAATCCTTTAAATTTTTAAGAAACTATTACTAATTATATATAATTTACAAAGTAAAGAGAATTTATAAATCCAAAAATGAAATTGTATTAGCGTTCATTATTTTGACATCTTTTTAATTATTTATATATTATAGATATAATTTCATCAGATTGTTTTTTAATTAATTATGAATTTAATTCAAAACCTATCTTGGAAATTATCTAAAAAATCGAGAAGATCAACAATCCAAAAGAAGGATTTATTCCAATAATCGATCAAACTTTTTGTTTAATCAATGCATCTCTTGATTTAAATGATAATATTTAAGAAATAAAGTGTTCAAGTAGAGTTTTCAATTTAAAACAAATTTTGTAAGCCTTTGCAATATGTACATCTGAATATGAAAGAGAGATAGAAAAAGCTTCCTTATATTTGATGAACAATATAAAATATACTTATGAAAAGAATCATTTTAATACATTTGAATTGTTTGTAGAAAAGATTTCAATTTTAGAAATTGATTATGAAGAATATTCATAAAGCAATTTTTGGAAAACTGGGATCTTACACATTTTGATAATTTTGAAATATTTAGAAGAGAACTATTAATATATAATAAATTAATCTTCTGTTTGTTCTTTTAAGGATATAATTGTTAGATCCATAAATGAATTTAATCCTGAATCCCTTGCTATTGAATATATTAAATAACAATGAATTGAAGATTATGTTTGAATATTGTATATTTTTATTTATTATAGCAATTTATTGATTGTTGAATTATCATTTGATTTCCCATTTTTAAAATAAATTTCTATAAAGTTTTCAAATATCCTTCCATAATTAATAAATTTAAAATATATTAGATCTTTATTTTAATAGTCAAATTTAAAAAGTTAAAGTTTTACTCAACAAAATTTGATTACTTAAAAAGATATATATATTTAAATAATTTAACAATAACCTTAAGAAATCTATTAAATATTATCAGAATATAAATATATTAGAATTCATGAAATGTAAATTTACACAAATCAATTTTCTCTATATTTTCTTACTTTTATTTCTTTATTAGCACTCTCATATGTGACTAAATAATTTCCATCATTTGATATAGTACCAAATAATCCACAACAATCACCTTTATTCTCAATAGATTATTCTGTTTTGAATAAACCATTACTGTGAAGCCTAATTAAATTTACATTTTATCCATTTTTATTTAGTAGAATTTATTTTTCTTTTATGAATTTTTAAGGGAATAATGACGAACAATCAGCATCTGACTTTATGCTTACTTCTTTTTCAATTTTAATAAATTATTAACTTAATGTACTTAGTTCATAGATATGCATGATATTTATTTATTTAGGCTAAAATGTAAACATTTAATCAGTAATGAAACATAAACTATATCCATAATATTCAACTGATATCTTTTAGATTGTATTCCATCTTTTATTATTATCTAATGAGATTATTAATAACAATTTATCCTCACCACATGATATCAACTAATTCTATGATATGTTTAATGATAGACATCTAACTTTATTTGTATGATCTGATAACGTCTAATTGCATTTCCATAATTAATTCTCTTAAACCCAAAACTTAATAGTTTTATCGTTACTACCAGATATGATACAGTCTTCTATATTGTTCATTATTAAACAATTAACTCTATCAGTATGACCTTCTAATTTTTGATAACTCTACCATTATTTTTAACTATTCACCTACCAAATTATTATCTACTTATCATTACCAGCAGATAAAAAAAAAGAAGATTTTTGCATGAAATATAAACATTGAATGTAACTTGAATGTTCTTTAAGTAATTAAATTTCTTTTAATTATCCTGCATTGAATTCAAAGACCTTTAATGATCCACCATCTTATCCAGTAATTATTATCGATTATTCATTATTAAATGCGAATGTTCTACATTTACTTGTTTCTGAAATTTAAGAGATTAGTTCATAATTAAATGGCTTGAAAATTTAAGGTAAATGATTTGCTTATTAAGTTATAACTTAAGGGTGACAATTTATGATTATAAGGAGAATTATTATTAAATTTATGATTCAACATCAATCTTATTCTTATTAAGCTTTTCATTTCCAGTGAATGGTTTTATGGTGGATGTAATAGATTATGAAAAAGTAGAGTTTATTAAATTTTAGAGTTGCTGCATTTGAGAACATATGATTGAATCAATAGCTTAATCTTTGGTTTAAAATTCTTATTCTATCATGTGATTAATTAGAGCTAATCTATTTTAAGAACTCAGAAGATCAACAATATTAATTAGATCTACTTTACTTAATTTCTGCCATGTTTTTTATAGTAACTTATGATGATATTCTAAATCGTCATTTTCTAATTAAGATTTGATTTAAATTGATTCAATTGATTAGTCAAATAACTTCAAAATTACTTTTCTAAAATCTTTCAATGAGAGTATTATTTATGCTTTTTTACTTGAAGAATTTGTTTAATAAACATTAAAGAATGTTAAAGCTTATTCAGTATACTTCTCCCACTACTTTTGTAATTATCCTAAATTATTGTATTATATAACATATTCAGGAACACATTCAAGACAGGCTAATCTATTTTGAATACTTTTTTATTAAGATAAATCAACAAACTCTATTTATTTTTCATGCTTATCACATATCCAATCTGCTTTAATCTCTGTGTATTAATCTATAAAAGACCCAATATTAAATAGTTAATTCAAAGTCTCATTCTATTCACCAACATTTAAACTTGATACTAATTTTTAACACTTTTACAAAAGTTAACTATTAAATAGATTACTTATTTAATTTATAAGAGAAGATTATAATTCCTTATAATTAATGAATTAGCATAAAATTGAGCTTTTATCTGTATTGATATTCTCTATTTGATCTAATGAAATATCACTTAATTCTTTTTAGAATTTTATTGCGGATGCTTCAATTATCTTAATCCCAGAGTCTATATTTTCTTTTATTTTATCAATTTACAGATTGAAGTTTAGTGTAAGATTCCCAATATTTTCTTTAATATCATTTAAAATTCCTATATTATAATTATTTAGTGAATTTCTTTCTTCTAATATTCCAGACTTAGTTTCTTAAAGATATTTCTTAGCATCATCTAATAAGATTAAACTTTTTAAGGTTAAATCCTTTTTTTTGTCAATGACACATTTATGGCAAAGTTTTTTTGTCTTTTACATTGATTTAGATCTTGCAAGAAATACAACAAATTCATTGTGATCTAGACAACGCAATATATTACTTTATGATTCCATTTTTAAGGTATAATATATTTAATAATTATAATTCAAAAAATTATTCCCCTATTTATAGTAATGATATCGATAAAAATTAAATATTAATTAAAATTCTCAGTATTATATGTATCCCTATTATTCTAATAGAAGAAATTTAGAGCATATTATTAAGAATACTTTAATGATTAAATTTAAGATGAAATAAAAAAATTAATTAAAATATATTTTAAATTAATCTCTAATAAATTTGGAACACAAGTTATTGATTACTTATTTAATTTAAAATTTGGCAAATAGAAATTTAGTAGATTATAATTATAATTCATACAGATGAAGTACTACATCAAATTAAGAAATAATATAAATAAATACTTTTTAAATCTATTTCTATCTGCTCTTTTATAAAAATTAATTATTCATTAAATCTATAGTTCATTATTCTTCTTTTCAAGATTAAATAAATTCAATTTTTCTGAATTATTGTTTTTAATTGGATATTTAGGTTCTTTAAATGCACTTACAAAAGATATTGGATATTTGAATAATAAATGAATTAATTATAGTTTTTTTAAAAGTGGTTTATGATAAGAATTAACTGAATTTTGTTGAAAAGTTAATATTTATACAATAAAAATGAATACTACCATAGAATTAGATATAATTCAAAATAGTTAATTATGAAACAAATTGTCAAAAAATTAATCCTTTTAATTATTATATTTAATTTGATATAAATTTGTTTTCATTCCATAATAAATTATGAGACTATATCATTATTTCAATTATTAGGTAATTTTATTATAATTCACACGAATTGGCTAATAAGATGATAATAAATTTAATAAATAATAATAATTGAATCAAACAATTATTAGATTATCTTATGTTACTTAAGTAGAATTATAAAGGTAAATAGATATGATTATTTTCATATATGATTCTATATATTAATTCAAATTCAACTATTTAATAATGTAAATAAATTATTTAAATTCAATTAATTTTTAATAGTCATATCAAAATTCTATCTTATTTAATTATAATTCAATTTATATATTAATAATTAAATTCAGTTAATTTACATATGAATTGTTTTATATTTTCTTATTTATAATTATTCTAATTTCTCATCCCAAATTATAAGATATTCACCATCCTCACTTAATTATCCATATTATTAATAATTATCAAGTTTTATAGAATGTAATAATTCAAGTTCATTACTTATAGAATTAAACCTAATAAAATTAAGATTTTAACTATTTTTGCAAGCAAAGAACCCTTTTGACCTAATAAGTTAAGGCTAAAAAAATATATTGCATTGCTAGCTTAGAGATTAAACAGGTAATTATTATGTTATTACATATTATTAATTTTAATTTAATTGAAATAGTGAAAGAAATTTAGCATTATAGGATTAAAATATGAAATCTTAATCATTTAAGAATAGGATTCGATAACCAAAATTAGAAAGTTTAATCGTTTATTTCAATATCAATTTATAAGTTTGCATATATTTAACTATATCCATAATTAACATTGTATCATCATATCCACATGATATTGCTTTAGTTTATTATTAATTAATATCTAAAGCATAGACATCATTATTATGATCTATAATTGTCTATTAACAAGACCATTGACAACTAACTTATTATTATTAGAAACAACTCCATAATTTAATTGTTTAATCTACACTTCCTGATAAAAACATATTTTAATCTTAACCTATAACTAAACAACAAATTCCTCTCTAATGAGAATTCAATTTCTAAATGTATTTTTGATTTCTTAATTATGTTATTGATCTAATAATTATAACACTATCACATGATCCTGATATAAATTAAGAATATTTATTATAATAAAAGAAATTGAGGATTGAGATATTATATCGATTTTTTGGTATTATTTAGATGAGTATTAATAATCCATTATTGAATTGATAAACTTTAATATTTTTATCATAAGCAACTAAGAGTAATTATTGATTTTGATTAAAAGCAATAGCATTGCACTATTCTTTTTGATTGATAGTAAATTATGGCTGTAATTCATAACTAAATTCTTCTTATTATATTTGATTGTATTATAATTGCATCAATAAATAATAAATATATATAATTAATATATAATTTTACTTATATAATATAAATGAAATAAATTAAAAAAAATGATAATATATTTATTATTCTTAAAATAAACTACTCTTTTATAATTTTTTCAATATAATTGAATATTTTGTATATTTAGCATATTAACTCAAATACATGTTATCTAATAGATAGAATTGGTATTCAAAACCTTGAAAATAATTCAAAAATTCTTTAAACATATATTAAAGTTATAATTGATTAATAAGGGTTAGAATTATTTATAGATATTAAATTAATAAAAAATAATTACTATTTAGGATTTCCAAATAGTTGTAAAATGTATATCAATAATATGATTTAACCATATGATAATATATAATTAAATAAATTAATCAATTATAATATATAGATAGTTTTATAATTATAATAATAGTGTAATGTTTAAATAATATATAATTATTATGATTTAGTTATGATTTCTTTATCTATTAATTGAAATATTAAAAAATAGTAATGTAATTTATATATTAAAAGTAGAATGAAATGATTTAAAAATAAAAATTAAATTAATCTAAAAAAAGCATGATGAAAATATCATTTATTTTGTTTGCTACATTTTAGGTATTTAGACAATAAAAAAATATTTCGGATATTTAGTGTGCATGTTAATAGATTATTAGTGAAACAGAATGTAATAATTGGAATTGTTAATGGAATTATACGTCAGCTTAAGGAGTAATACCATAGACAGGTTATTGTGATTAAGTGTCTTGTGAGTAATTAAATTAATAATAATGTCAAAATGAATATAATAGATGTTACTATTAAGAATCTAATTCTTCAATTAGTTAGGTTTGTTATAGATTTTCTAAATGTGAAGATCTAATTCTAAGTTCTGGATAAACATGTTAAGGTGCTAATCCTAAATGTGTATAATCATAAACGAATTTAACTAAGTGTATAGAATCAGGATTGCAATGTTAAGGACTATCATAAAATTAATGTGGAGGTACATAATAAACAAATAGCACTATAACATTAGCAAATGAAGGAATGTGTTTTTGGAATGGATCATCTTGTAAAGTTGTGAAATAATGTGAAGAACTCTCATAAGAGAAATTATGTACAAAAAAATGGTTATAATATGCTTGTTAATGGACAGGAACNCTACTCTTTTATAATTTTTTCAATATAATTGAATATTTTGTATATTTAGCATATTAACTCAAATACATGTTATCTAATAGATAGAATTGGTATTCAAAACCTTGAAAATAATTCAAAAATTCTTTAAACATATATTAAAGTTATAATTGATTAATAAGGGTTAGAATTATTTATAGATATTAAATTAATAAAAAATAATTACTATTTAGGATTTCCAAATAGTTGTAAAATGTATATCAATAATATGATTTAACCATATGATAATATATAATTAAATAAATTAATCAATTATAATATATAGATAGTTTTATAATTATAATAATAGTGTAATGTTTAAATAATATATAATTATTATGATTTAGTTATGATTTCTTTATCTATTAATTGAAATATTAAAAAATAGTAATGTAATTTATATATTAAAAGTAGAATGAAATGATTTAAAAATAAAAATTAAATTAATCTAAAAAAAGCATGATGAAAATATCATTTATTTTGTTTGCTACATTTTAGGTATTTAGACAATAAAAAAATATTTCGGATATTTAGTGTGCATGTTAATAGATTATTAGTGAAACAGAATGTAATAATTGGAATTGTTAATGGAATTATACGTCAGCTTAAGGAGTAATACCATAGACAGGTTATTGTGATTAAGTGTCTTGTGAGTAATTAAATTAATAATAATGTCAAAATGAATATAATAGATGTTACTATTAAGAATCTAATTCTTCAATTAGTTAGGTTTGTTATAGATTTTCTAAATGTGAAGATCTAATTCTAAGTTCTGGATAAACATGTTAAGGTGCTAATCCTAAATGTGTATAATCATAAACGAATTTAACTAAGTGTATAGAATCAGGATTGCAATGTTAAGGACTATCATAAAATTAATGTGGAGGTACATAATAAACAAATAGCACTATAACATTAGCAAATGAAGGAATGTGTTTTTGGAATGGATCATCTTGTAAAGTTGTGAAATAATGTGAAGAACTCTCATAAGAGAAATTATGTACAAAAAAATGGTTATAATATGCTTGTTAATGGACAGGAACAAAATGTGTTAGTTTAACATGTTCATCAATTTTATAATCTAATACATGTAAATTTGTATAAACAACTCCATTAAATGATGCAATAATTTAACCATGTATTTGGAATGGTCAATCTTGTATAAATACAACATCTGATTAATTAACTAAATAAACTTGTGCTTCTAATACTAATTATTTTTATAGATGGTTACCAGTTGATTATTAGAATGGTATATGTGCATAATGTAATAAAAATCAATATTAATTTCGTAATGAGTGTGAATGTGATCAATTATTTCTATAATCTGAATGTAATAGTTCTTCATATTGTAAATGGAACAATAATACATGTAATAAACTATAATGTTCAGAGATTACATCATAATAATAATGTGCAATAATTCAAGGATGCTATTGGAATGCATTATTACTACCTTCTAAATGTTTACCATATAATAATTGTTAAAACATATTAGGAAAGTTAGACTCTCTTTGTATTTAAGCTTCTATTTATTGTCCAGGATCTAATGGTATTAATTGTTTATCTTAATAATAATTACCAAACTGTTCAAAATTATTTAATACAACACCTATATAACCTAATATCTGCTATAATTCTATAGGTAGTGATGGATATTGTACTTATGATATAACAAATAAATCTTGTTCTAATATTTAAAATTGCTCGTAATTGACTAGTTTATAATTGTGTAATTAATTTAATTATGCATGTATTTGGAATTCAACTAAGACAGATAATCAATGTTAACAAAAATAATGTAAGGATTATCACACAAAAGAGAGTTGCACATATATTCAAAATTCTATTAATAATTCTATAATTAATATTTGTTCTTGGAATCCTGATACTTAATAGTGTAATTACTTTAATAATTCAATTAATTATGATGTAAATTAATGTTACAATTAAACAGGAAGAACTCATCATTGGAGTTAAAGTAATGTCTAAAAAGGGTTATGTTTACCATGTTAGTTTTCTAACCTTTTAAATGTAAAATCTACATGTTAATGTAAAGATTTAATTAATTAAATTGATTGCATATCATCTTTTCCTAATTGTTTTTGGAGTTATTCTAATTAAACATGCAATCCTTTATAATGTAATTAATTAACAAATTAAGCTTAATGTATATTAAATTAAGAATGTTATTGGAATAATCCAAATTGTTAATAGTAAGTCAATTCAACTTCATCATTTTGTTCTTAATTAAAAGGAAATACACAATAAGAATGTTTAAGTCAATCCATTCTTTGTCCTGGAATCACAGATGAAGGCTACTGTTCATAATCCATTAATAATTGCAGTGATTATAAACTATATTATTAATGTTTTGGTTCTTTAGGTGCTGATGGCATATGTTTTTGGAATTAAACTTAACTCTCATGTCTAGGTCTTAAAAATTGTAACATGATTAAAAATAAATCACTATGCAATAATATGGTAGGTGCTTGTTATTGGGATTTATATAATCAGTCCTATCCCTGTACCTAATATAATTGTACTACTCTTTACAATTAAACTTAAAATTGTAATTATTATCTTAGCTCACCTAATTAATAATATGAAGTCAAATTATGTTATTTAAATGGAGATATATGTAATTCAACCACTTAAGTTAACAATCTAAATGCATATAATTGTTATAATTCATCTGGAAGAACCGCAGGATGGAATACAAGAAATTTAACTGATGGGAGTTGTGTATTATGTTACGATTAATTAATAAGCTCTAGTATTATCATCTTAATTTCAATATTATTTTGAGATATTCAATTTATAAACTCGCCAAATAAATAATAAATTAATAAAAATCAAATATATCTTTCATTTATCATATTCTACTTTTTCTCTTCTTTATTTAATATTATCTAATCTATTTAAATTATTAAAGTAATTGAATATTTTTATTTACATTTTGAAGAAATGTATCTACAATAAAATTGATATTGTTAACACTTATTAAATTTAGAATTAATCTTCAATAAATTTATTAAATTTCTTTTGACAAGTAATAAATTCTTATTTATTTATTATTAATTTAATAATGATTAGATGATTTAAATTAAGTGTATCTAATATATTTTCCCAATTATTTCTTAAAATTAAAGGAATTTTATATAAAAAAGTATCATAATGTTAAATGTATTCGATTACCTAGTATGTTTCTAATTATAAGATATTGAATACCAAATAGATTAATTATGTTAATATTATATTTCGGTCTTATTTTAATTATTATTGAAATAATATATAAATCTATAAAGACTATGTAAATTAGATGCACAAAAGCTGACCATCGTGATTTATAAATAATCGGAGTTTGTTCTGATCCATAATGTTAATAATAAAGACCTTATTGTAATTTCTGTTTGCCAATTCATTTTCTACATCTGAATAAATTAATACCATAAGAATTATTAAATGAATGGATTTAAGTAAGAATGGAATGTATTAATAATGTATAAGTGATTATTTCATAATGTAATAAAGATCTTGAAAGCATTAGAAAGTTATTTAATCCATATTTCAACTTTAATTTAGAAAAATTAAATGAATTAGAAATCTCAAAAATAGACTAATTAATAAAAGGGTTATGTTAAATAGAAATATTTGAGCAATTATTACTTTAATAATTCAGTTAATTAGCCTTATAACTTCAATAGATTGCAATGGATTTCAAAGATTTAATGAAGAATCAATATTCAAGAATATATTTACAAGAACAATAATCTTCTATTATAACACCATTAATATAATAATAATCATCAAATCATATAAGTTAATATTAATAATAAAGTGTTAAATCTTTGAAATTTAATCGTTTGAAAAGTAATAGTATAAAGTAAGATGGAAGATGTTATGCAATTGCCTTCAATAATGATGATTCATTTATTTTAATAGGTTGTAGAGAAAAGATTAAAGTATTTCAACATGAAAAAGGTAATTTGAAAGAGATATAATTATTAAATGAACATAAAAGAGATGTTAGTACATTAAATTTTATGAAGAAAACAAATCATTTTGTATCTGGTAGTGGTGATTAAATCATTATTATATGGTAACCAAATCAAATTAATTAATGGAATTGTTTATAAAAATTGGATGGGCATTTAAATTGGATTTCATGTTTAGTTTTGAATAAAGAAGATAGTCTCATTATATCAGGTAGTGAAGATAAAACGATCAAATTTTGGGAGAAATAAAATGAATTTTAATTTCAATAAGTAATTACTGATCATTTAGGTGAAGTATTTTCATTAAGTCTAAATAAACAAGAGAATAAACTTATTTCTTCTTCTAAGGATAAGTCAATATTTGTAATTGAAAAGTAAAGTCTTAATAACAAATGGTTTATTATATAAAAAATTCAATTAGATTAATATGGATATAGATTACACTTTATTACTAATCAATAATTTATATTCCAACCTTATCTCAAAAAAAAAATGTATATCTATGAACTTGATATAAATAATAATTTGTATATCAAAAAATAAGAATAATTTGTATCATGTGGTTCAGAAGTTGATAATAGATTCTTTCCATTATAATATAAAAGACTAAAGCAGATTCTCATAAATAAGAATGGGAAGAGTATTAATGTAATGAGAATATAAGAAAATGGTGAATTTAGAATTGAGTAAATAATTGAATTTGGAAGTTGTGATAATTATGGGTAATTAAGTTAAGATGGAAACTATCTAGTTACTTGGGATAGTAGTTCAAGACAAATCCAAATACGTATATGCTAGGAAAAATGATTATTATGGACAATTTAAAGATATTAATATTTAAATATGAATATATTGATGTTGTCTTCATTAAGATATTCAGCTTAATATCTATAATAATATAAATCATTTGTATTTTTGCATATAAGTAAATTTTGTAAAACAATTGCTAGTTTATGTATGAATTATTCATAATTATAGGATATTTATAAATTAAGATTCTAATTGCTAACATAATATATTAAATTTAAATAATATATATTCACTAATAATTGATTAGATAAGCAAGATAATCAAGATTTATTATCTTGATATATGTTTAATATAAATAGAAACTTAATTAAGTGACTATTTTTATAGTATTGTTCAAAGTTTATTGCTATTTTCTAGATTACATTTGAATTGATGATTTTGGAATATTTAAAGATTTTTTATTTACATTTATTGGTACTAATGTCTATAATAGTCAAGAATAGAGATATAATTCTTAATCAATAAGAAATTTTGCTTGTTAATTCTATTAAAGTTAGAATAATAGAATTAATGAAAAGATTAAAAAAAAAATTAAACATAATCTACTTTTTTTCTTATGAATCCTGAATATGAAAGAATTAAATTTATTTTTCCTAGTTTGGATAAGTTCATAATAATGGTAAAGTACAATCATATTTAGGATTTTAATAAGAAAATAGCCTTATAAGATTTGAAATTTACATTTACAAGTGTTTTGAAAATAGATTTATTCTCGAAGACACCCTAGTTTTTTATTTCTAAAGGGTTTCACTCTATCTAATTAAATTCATTCCAAAGTTTAAGTGGATAAACCAATTAGAATTTTTATTAAAAAGATAAGAATCACCTTGAAATTCAAGTTAAATTTTATGAAGAAGGAGCGTGAAAGAAAGTGATCAAGCCAAAACTTAATTAATTAATGAAAAAATACTAAACATATTGATATACTTACAATATCAATAGTTATTAATTTATTATACCATTTTATTAGTATAAGAAAGAATGTCTTAGTATAGACATAAGAATTATCACTTAAAACCCATGACTTGTATACATTTCCACTTTTAATTGAATATTTGAAATATTCAAATAGCAATTATAAAAATCTATTAATAATGATATTCTCTACGTTATTATTCATTCATATTTATTAATATATTATATTTATTGTAAAAATATTTTCTATCAAAACTAATTCATTTATATATATTAAAAATTAAGCTAGCATTTATAATGTTAATCATAGCTTGAGCTTAAATTCAGTATGCTGGGAGTTGATAGAATTTGAATAGGAATTATAATTATAAATAAAAATGAATTCTAAATATACCTTTAATGTAATTCGATTACACTAAGCTTAAGCGTTAACACCATAATAAACGATTTCATAAAGTATTTCTATTCAAGGAACTTTAGTTAGCTCTTGATTAATTTTGTTATAAAATATTTCATTGAATAAATAACAAATTAGGTATTTTACAATCTAATATAGATTTAAAATTTCTGATCACATTAATCATTGGTTTTCAAATTTTTTCATTATTAATAATTGTTAATAGAAACATACATTTGATTAAGATTTTATCTAAGCAACAATTTTTAATTAGCTCTCAAAGAATTTATCATGATTGATTCATTTTCAATTTTTAAAGTGTAAATGTGTAAACATCGTTCTTACTAACAATATTTCTTGTTATCCAAATAATATTGTCATCGTTACATAGCATAAATTCTTATTTTTAGTATTACTAATTATTCTAAAATGATAATAATCTTTTTATTATTACTTTTTAATTTAAGTAAATCAATCTTAAATCCTATTTTATAATCTTCATTATACCTCAAGAATAAGTAAACTTTCAGATTAAGGTAAGATAAATTAATCTATGTGATAATTATGGTATTCATCAATTAATTTCTAATATTGAATAGAATTATCAAACAAAATTAGATGGATCTTTTGCTTTTTATTCTTAATTAATATTTAATTCTATTATTTATCTGTCCTAAATTCACAAATTTCCATACACTAAAATTATAATATGATGTTAAGATCATAAGTAATTTAGATTAATTAAAATAAATAGTACAATAAGTATTTTATTGTTGTATTATTTATATTAATTTCATATAGAAGATCAAATAAATTCTACTTAGTTTAGTCACGTTGGTTATGATTTACATAATAAAAAATCTCAAGAATTGTTCTTTCAAATAATTTCATTTCAATCTAAATATTTTATTAAATGAAGTAGTGAAAAATTAATTTTTTATCAATAATAATTATATCTTTTTGGACAATAAGTAGGAAGAAATAAAATAGTAATTTTATTTAATACTATCTCTTATATTAAATTAATATGGGGGATAGGATTTTATATATTATTAAAACAAATTATCATTTTATCTTTATTATGCTATGAAAGAAGTGAAAATAAATAGTATTTCTTATTTCAATATAAAACAAACAACTAAATCTTAAATATTAATTTTTAAGGTCTTTTCATTATATGATAGATAATAGCTTCTTTCACATTTTCATCAATCGAATGGTTTAGAATTTAAACTCTCTCAGAATCCCTCTCTACTTCAAAATTCGACTTTTAGTTCGCGTTCTGTAACTCTTTATCCCTATTCTGTAGTCCTGGTCCGAAAGGTTGTTATATATTGATGACTATGGTGAAACTATTCCTGCTTATTCTTCCATTGGATTCCTCCCTTTTAAGATGGTTTTCCAAGTTACATTTAAAGGTGTTCAAATTGCTTAATTTTTAATTTAATTTTTTTACATGAGCGTTTTAATTTACATGATTGACAATCGCCATTTATTTTCTTTAATTTACTACTAAATTCTTATTATCCATTTTAACATTTCCAATTTATTAATAAGTGAGAGTGAAAAAAAATTAAAACTTTATTTTCATTAATACAAGTTTTATATTATCAATACCTACAACTATCTTATGGGCATTAATGATTATACAACTCTTAGGCACTTTGAGAGATTTGGCTTTGAGTACTTGATCTCATCTTTGTGAGATTTGATATCGAGAGGTCTACCCCCATAGTAATTGTTAGTTTTCGAATATCTTTTGATTCTTACCTATAAATTTAAATGGGGTTGAGCAAAAATGAGATCCGCTTTTATAGATTGGGTATAGTGTGAGATGATTTATATTCTTCTTCCGACTGAGCTAAATATGAAGGTATGATATTTTTAATTCAAAGATATTTCCTTATAATACTTAGTAACAGTAATGATGTCAAGGTGTGTTTATATTTTAAAGATGAAAGATATAGTAATTTCTTAATGATCCATTTTACAATGCTTTGGAAGTAAGGTCTATTCCTGCCTCGATATTAGTGTATTGAGGAATCTTTGGATAATTTTAATTGGATTTTGAACATTTGAGAAATAATTAATTTGGTTTTAAACAGATTTGATTTATCCTGATAGGAAAAAAAAAAGAGAAAGTTAATGAGTAATAAAGATTAATTTAGTTTCTAATATATGAGAGAATTGATACAGTTTGTTTTTTCTTTTAAATGTTTAGAGGAATGATTTATTATAAAAATATCATTTAATACATTAATCTAGCATACTTTCCTTATTTATGTTTGGTCTGTTACTTATTTATAAAATTCTAGATTTTATTTAGAAACAAAAAAAAATGGAAATGTTAGATTATCTATTTATTTTAATTATAAAGAATCTAGATACTCATTTTTTAGGTATATATTCTATATTCAAAAGTCAAGCTATATTTTAGGTTGTACTTCATCCTGAAATCAAAGATATGGTGTTTCGAAATGATTGTAATATCATAATATTAGGATATCAGTAGATTAAAAGATAAATCAAATTAAGATTTTGATTTTTGTAAATTGAATATTTCTTATACACTAATATTCAATTTACATTTAAAACTATTCATGTTTTATAAATAAACTCTGTATAGAATTAGTAATTTATAAGTAAGTATAATTTCAAGAAACTACTTCAATATATATATATTTTTATTGGAAGAAATAACGGTATTTCAAATATAATTTGCATCTAAGGTAAATTTATTTAGATATTTTGATAATAACTTATAGAAGAATTCAGATTAGAGCTATTTTTATTCGAATATATATCTAAAAAATAATGAAGTAAGATCATATCTTGAACATAGTTGATAAGTTAAATCAAACTTTTTATTATAATTTAATTGAACATAATAGTTTCAATTTATTGTGTAAATAAGACATCATTTATTATCATATTAATAATTCCTTATTAAACATAATTTGTCATCTTTATGTTTACAAAATTATTGAATGAATTATACAATGATGTCTAAACATATAATAACTAACTAAAGTAAAGGAAATTAAATAAATTCTGTTCAAATCCAAATTAATCTCTTATATTTACTTTGATAAAAATTATTAGTGAAAATAGAAGGTAAAATTGAAATTTATTATTGATCGCAATCATAAGGCTCAATTTCAAATCCTATTATTTATTTACTTTAAATCTTATAATATTATACCTAAATAATTTATATCATTTTAATAATTACTTAAATAACAAGAATTGTAATATAAGTAATACATAAAGAGAGCTTTCTCTTTTTCCAAATTATGTTCTATTCTATAATTTACCTCACTCTATCTAAAATACATGATAGCCACAACTCTTATTATTTGTAAGATGACGACTTCAAAATATAAATCCATAATAATTTCATTTGGTCTTGCTGAATCATCGAGATTGTAAGAACATGATGAACAAGATAATTTGAATTCGCAAATTCAATCATTAAAATGATATTTATCTTAATATTTTAAGTTTTAAATAGAATGAAAGTTAGGAAATATAGTCAAAATATAATAAAAATGTTAGTTTTTAATAGTTATGAGTGGTTTATGAAATTGATGTTCTTTATATTATATCAATAAGACCAATAATAAACTAGAAATATGTTTTGATGATTCCGATTTTTCACTCGAAGAATGATAAGTTTATTATATAGGAACTAGAATGAAGATAGTATGGATTAAATTATCAAATATATTTAAGACAGAAACAAATGAAAATCTTTTAATTTCTTTTGATATCTCCCTCTTATTTCTCATAATTGAAATATTTCAGTACTTTCTCTAATGTTATTAATATTAATATTGAATTATATCAATATCAAAAAAAAGAAGGAAAATTATTATAAATATAAGAACAATAACAATAAAATAATTATTACTATTCTATGCATTCAATTTTAATTGAGAATTAAATCATTAAAACTATAGATATATAATAGAATGAAAATAGTTTCTCATGTATTGAAATTATAAATAATGATTATATGTAAAATCCCTTATAAATTATTAATGCCATCATAGACCTTAAAAAGCCCAAAAATTCTATTATCAACAATGGTGATCTATGGTTCAGATCTAACTATTAAGTTTTTAGATTTTGTGCATATAATTGATTTAGATTCAAATGACATTTAAGAGCTATATAATTATTTATTAAAAGCTTTGAATAAAGCTCTAAAAGTAAAAAAACTTATGGTCTGAGATAATTCTAGTTATAAGTCAAATACTTAAGAAAATCAATTGTTTTAGAGAATTTAGTAATAATTATAAAGGTAATCACAAATAAATTCTTTTGAGTTGATAAAAATTAGTGATCAGAGAAAATGAAAGAAAGTATTATTTTAATTCTTTAGCAAAACGAATATCTTATATCGTTTTGGATTATTTTTAATGCTAAACTTGAATATTTGGAAAAGCTATGATAAAAAAAGTAATGCAGATTTCATTTTAATAAATATACATTCATCTATTTAATTGATAACGAATTATTAAGATAGATGAAAATATAGCTATAAATAAAAGGAATAAGTGTAGAAGTATATTGATAAATTATAATTATCAACTTAAAAATATCATCATTATTTATTAATAAATAAAATGTAGTATTTATATTATATAATTCAATTAATAATGGAAATTAAATTATTAATTATTTTTTGATATTATAAATTATGATAGAATAAGAGCTATAATGTGCTAATAAACACTAGAAACCTATTCTTAGTGTAATCTTTGATAATAAATTTGTAAAAAATCAAAAACTTTTATGTCATGAGTGCATGGAAACTTATACTTAAGATGCTCGAATTATGGGATTTAAAGCAGTTAACTAAATGATTGGAGATAGTCAAAAACAAAAAAGAGAATTTTTGGAAACCTTGATAGATAATGATTAAAAAATATTAAAATAAATTCAACTTTATTTAGTAGGATTGAGATCCACTATAATTTAAGAATTAGATTCACTAGATGAAATCACAAAATCTTGGATTCGACATATGGATAAATTTAAATCAGATTATTCTGCATTTAGCTTCTTTGAAGAATTAGATAAAATAATAAGTTATGGATAAGAAAAAGTAATTTAAATAAATAAAGAAATAATATTTAATGAAATTAAAAAAATTAATAGTTCATGGAGTATTGATTGTAATAATTAATTAAAAAAATTTAATTAGTTTGAAGATAGTTTGAAATGTTAAGTTAGTTTAAAAGATCTAAAAATTTAAGAATAGGACAAGCCTATTTCTAGTTAAGAAGAATTTTTGGGAATGTTAGATTCTACGTATAAGGCTATTAAATGCATTTTTAATTAATAAATATTAAATACTAAAAATGAACTAGTATACATAAAGCATGTTTAAAATGTTATAATAAAATAAAATCCTATTGAAAATTAATATGATGAATTCCAAAACATTTTTTCACTTTTTAAAAGAGAATTATCTGAAACTTAACAATTTATATTCTTAGACAATAATTAATAAAATTAAGGTTATCTTAAAATCTTTAGACAAGATATTTCTAAGAGATTAGTACATTCAAATGATTAACTACTTGATATGAATTAATTTTATAAAGCAAATTATGAAAAGATCTCAGAGAATAGTAGAAGACTGAGTTCTTATTCACCAAAAGAAAATGGCTATGAACAATCATTTAGTTATATTCATATTCGTTATTCTCACGAATATGAATATTTTTTTAAGAATTTTCCACAACAATTTAATCAAATTATGTTTGATTACAATGGTTGGATAAAGCTTTACAAAGAGCTCTATGATTTAATAAAACTAGAAATTGGCAATTCCTAATAACAAATAGAGTATTTAGGATATTAATCTAATAAAAATACTTAAATTTCTAATAATTTTATAATCACAGATACAATGTAAAAGGTTCAAAACAACATTAAGGTAAAATATAACAATGAATTTGCTAAATTTGGAGTAATTTTATCTGATATTGGAGAAAGGTGCATATATTATTATTCTATGCTAATTATATGGATATTTGTTTGTAGAAAGTAGGAATTAAAACATTAAATAATAGCAACATTACAGAAATTATTAAACTGAATTTGAATAATCATAATTCATTATGTCATAAGTATGATATTAAAGATTATTTAATAAACTTAACTATTAGATGGCATCTGTTTTTTCCTACATACATAAATTTTTTTTTCTAATTTTTGATTTAATTTTTAGAAAGCAAAGTCAGAAACAACATCTTTTCTTCTCATACTTAGGACGAATCAACTGAATTACTAATGATCATTTCAATTCATATATAATTATTATTATTAATTAAGGATAAAATTATAGCTTATTAACTTAATTTTTCTAATAAAATTGAGAAGAATCACTCAATCAATGGAACAGCATTTTCTTAATTTCTATTTTTTAAATTTAAACATAATAAACTTTAAAATAAAACTTTACTTAGATATCAATATCAAATTAAATTAATCTATCAATGAATACTTTTGTACACAAACTTCGAAAGAGATGAGATCCTTGGTAATATCAATATATATAAAAGACTTATGTAAATTAATTGCTGAGAAATTAATTAAAGATGTTAATTATTAAAATTTAATTAAGTTGTTTAAAGTAAAATTAATTTTTAAGGATAAATTACTGGAAATTAGTCAATATTGGAAATTGATTAAAGAGTACTATAGAACTGAAATCTTCTATATTTATTATTTTTTTATCTAAAAATAATTCAAGCTTAATCATTTAATTAAAAATGATAAAATTGAAAAGTAAACTATTAAAAGTAATAGCTGTTTCTAAATTCCAATCTTTTTGAAATCCATTTAAAAATATGACATTTTGTGTTTCATCCAATTTTCATTCTTTTAGGATTACTATATCTAAATTATATATATAGCCAAATACATATAAGATAATGATGAAAATCAAAATCGATCGATGTCTTATATTTTTTGCAAAAAAATTACTTAAAATTAGAATACCAGAATGATTAAGTAATTCATAGTAGAATGATATTATGTAAGAATACATGAGCAAGCTAATTCCATAAAATTATCCTTATTATTATTAAAAATTAAAACGTGAGATACAAACAACTTCACTTGAAATAGTAATCACTCATAATGTGAGCTATCTTTAATTTTCTCCAGATATAATCATAAAGGCATATCTAAGCAGCATCTTTTTATGATATACAATCAATTTTGTCTTCCGAATATCAAAAATACATTTAGAATTCTATTGAAATATTTTATTTATTATTTTCATATATTAACAGGCAAAACTAAGAATATATTTGATCTTCCCTTAAGTATTTAAAAAATGATTGAAAAAGAAAAGGAAAAATTGATTATTTGTAATAAAAATTGGTCCCTTCTTAAAATAATCAAACCAAAAGTTATATGCTTTAAATTTCTTTCAATTGATGCTAGTATACTGAATAATAAAATTATTAACTTCCTATTAGGTTGTTATCTTAATTTAAGTTCTAGAGCTATGATAAAAATAATTTCAGGTTAAATAAATAGATAAGTGATTATTTTATAATTATATTATCAATAATTATATATATGTTTCATAAATATTCAATTAAATATTGTGAATAATTTTTTGTTTAATAATCCCAAAAAACTAAATATTTTCCATTATTGGTCATTCCTCCATCAATACTTTATGTTTCACAATTCAATATCTATGCAATTTAAAATTTTCCAGATGTACTTTGTCTTATTAAATAGATGTGTTTTTTATGTCTTAAAAAGATAATATTGTTGTTTTAATTATAAACTATAGGACATAATCCATAATCTTCAATTTAATTATTCTCTATTAATTGAATAGATTACTCGTTATTTTCTTGGAATACACCATCCTTTAATTCAAATATAAAAACTTTGTCTAATTAATAACTACCAGTGACCAAAATAAATACATCATCTTTTAAAAACTTAACCTTGCATCCATCAATATCAATTGATTATTTAACAACATATTTAAATTCATAAATATCTTCACTTTTTTTCATCCAAATTATGATTTATTTATCCAAACCATACGATACTAATGTAGACTCTGATTAATTCAAACTCAAAGCATCAACATCCTTAGTATGCTTATATAATGTGTAAAGATAATTTAATTGATTTTACAATAAATCTACCTTCCAAACATTTATAGTACTATCTCGACTACCTGAAAAGAGTAAATCTTCTTTTTAATTCAAGATCATGTTCAATACCCAGGCAGTATGAAACTCTACAGCTATAGTACACTAAAATTAAGTTTCAAATGAAGATTTCCATAATTTAATTGATTTATCAACTGACCCTGATAAAAATGCCTATTATTTCATGCTAAATACAAAGCAAAAAATATAATCACTATGACCTTCCAAAGTTTGAATATACTTATATTTTCCATCAATAAATTTCCATATTTTAATGAATTTCCTAGAACTTGTTACCATAATTTATCCAGACTAATCAAAAGCTATAGCTCTACATCGATCCTTTTGTTTGAAGGAATCAATCAATTAAAGTTTTATCGAATCTTATTACTTTTATTAATATCCAATATTTTATTCAAATTATTCTAATTAAACATTTAAACTCTTCAAATCATCAATTGCTTTTTTACAATTAATATATTGATAAAAGTTTATAAACTAATTTAATTTTGAATTAACTTTTGGAATCCATGTTTCATTAATTTATAAAATTTGACTATTAAGTATTTTTAGATCATTGGATTACACTTAATTAATAAAATTATCTATTTCTTTTATAATACTATATTCTTAGCATTAAATACCTTTTTACATTAGAGTTTATATCCAATCATTTGTTGTCATTATCATTCCATCTAATAGTTGAATGATATTGAACCTTAACGAATTAAGATGATTTTTTATTACTTCTACTTGTCTTATATTTGTTAATATAATGTTTTCAATTATTTTTACTTTTTTGTTTTGCTCTTCTTCAATATCAAGAAAAATAGATTAAATTTTAGAAAACTTTGGCTTTTATTTATAATCCTTTAAGCATTCATCACATAAGAACCTCTTTTCCATTTCTATATTTGGATCTAGATTAACAGATGTAATAGGATGACTGTGTTTTTTAATACATTACAGAATATTTTCATTTTCAATCATTTTGGGTTTAAACATTTTTCAAATAACTATTTTAATTTTGTTTTTTTAGATAATTGGAGATAAATAAGTATATTTATTTTGTTATTCTTCAATAGATAAAAAGATATTAAATATAAAAACAATAACCATTAGTATATGTACCCTACATATTTTTAATTCATTAAAATTCTTATAATCAATTTATTATTCTCCTGTTAATGTCTAGGCTTAATCAATAATACATTTTAACATGACCTAAGAATATGCTTTAATTTCTAAATCCAGTTTATCAATGATATAAGTATCATTAAAAAATATTCTCATTAAAAAAGGATTATTATACTTTGAATATAACTAAATTTTAAGTATTAAATTAGGCCATAGTATTTAAATATGTAAAATCTACCAAAATCATAAGAATTTAAAAATAGAATTAAATTTTACAAGCATAAGTTTATTAATAGATGCTGATTTTAAAATATTAATATTATTTTAAATCAGAATCTCAGTTTATATTTTTTATTAATGCAGATCAACAAATAATTAATTAGAATATGAAAATCATAATCATTAATATTATTTTTACAAATTATATAAATTTATATCAATGATAAAAAATAATTAAGGATTAATTTGTCGCTCAAAAATTATTCAGAATTGAAAAATGTTTTTGAGATAATCATTAATCACAGCTGCTTGATTTAGAAATATTAAATGATTCAGTTTTATCAGAGTATTAAAATAAAAAATATACTTAGAGAACAATTTTTTTAATATTTTTAATGAGATCATTCTAAAGGTCTTTATTGTATATTTATAATCAAAATAGATTCCTAAATTTGTTTAACAAAATGATGAAGCAATCTATAAGGAAATGATAACATTTTAAAACTATTTTATTAATACAACAATCAAATAAATCATGCAAATTATTGGCTCATAAGGACTATCAAAATTTAAATATAAAAAGCCATAACATTTTGAGAATCAAATAAAAATCAAAAATTAAATCTAGAAAATAAATACAATTATTGGATTTATACATAATTTAACAACCTTTTTTTCATCCTAATTTAAAATTAATAATTATTTTGATCCTAAAGATATTTTAGAAGATTAGTTTTAAAAAATGCTCAAATTATTAAATTCAAAGTATTTCTACAATTTTTATTACTTGTTAGTTAATCAAGAAGAATTATTTCAACTGAATAAGCAAACTATTTTAACATTTAAACGAATTCGATATTTTCTAATTCTTTGGAGAATGATAAGTAATTAAATATGAAATTCTCTCATATTTTGTAAGAGATTATTATATTTATATAAATGAAAATCCAATTGTATTAGTATTTAAGAAAATAAAACTAATTTAAACTACACTATTTATATACTTAACAATAATCAAATTCATTTAAGAATCATTGGAATTTATAATAAGCTTCAACCTTTATTATATGTAAAATTGAATTAACTGTATTACCTCCAGTATTATATATAGTCATTTGACAATTTTTAATTTAATTTATAAATCATCTGTTTTCTAAATGATTCGACCTTTTAAGCTGGAAATTTAATTGTCAATATGCTTTAAGCTTAATTATTCTCATAAATCCTTGTTTCCACATTTTCAAATATTATAAATACTTCCATTGTATAAAATCTATTATTCCTATCCCAAAGCCAGATTTTTAGAGTATTTAATTCATATTTTTGAATCAAATTTATTTAGATAGATTATTCTAAAGAACACATTAAAAAACCAAAATAAGATGTTACCAAATAAATTTCATCTCTAAAAGGACTTCCATCATTATGATCATTAAACTAATTCTTATTTTTCGATGAGATTAAATCTCCATTGTGGTAATTTAAAACATTTAGATAATTTTACTCTATTTATTAATAATTTAAAATTGTTAAGCTTTTTTTAAATTTAATCTGGATAACCAAATATAAAGTTAATGAAAAGAAACAGTTATTTTATTAATAAAAAAACGAGTTTATTATATTCTATATTAAGATAAAAAGTTAAGTTTATAAGGATAATTACATTAAAATTTATCATATATATTTTTTAATATTTCAGGATTAAATAGTTTATTGATTTTGAAAAAATAATATATTATGATTGGGAATTAAAAGTGTAAATTCATAAAAACAGTATTATTTTATTTGGAAAACAAATTTTGAAATTTATACAACAAATTATTTGTGATTAATAAATTATAATATATTAATTTCATATTGTTTCTATTATAAATATTTTATGATTTATATATAGGAAGATTTGTAGATTGTAATTAATATAAAAAACAGAAATAAAAAATTTAGATGATATTAATCAAAGACAATGAGCTATTATATCAATATTATAAGAAAATAGATTAAAAATAAATCTTGTTTTTTTTATGATATTTGTTAATTTAATGAAATGAAGGGAAGTCTTCTTAAAAATTATAGATAATTTTTATAAAAAATAGAGCTTTAGTTAAATTTATGCAATTAACTATGAATTCTTGAATAGAGTATATCATAATAAAACAATTAATATAAAATTTGATTTTATTTTTAAATTGTTATATCAAATATCTATAATTTAGATTACTTAAAGATGTTTTTTTCTTTTGTATTATTTTTGTATTCTAAATTACCTATTTCTAAGATATATAATTATGAAAATTAAGGATGAGAATTAAATTGATATATTAGTCTTTGTAAACTAATTATTTTATTTAATAATATGTATCTAAAATAAAACTTTTTCATCAGATATGTCATTTTATGCATGTAATTAACAATTATAATTAATTTCTTATTCATTTTATAATTCAATTTCATATCCAATTGTTCCTAAATAAACAAATGAATCATTGATGAAAATAGAATGAGTAGTATTGATTTGTTTTATTTTCATCAAATAGCTTGATTTATAGAAATAATCATAAAAGTTTCTTTCTTCTCTAAGATCATAATATTAAAACTGATTAGTTTGAATTATTTTTAATACTAAAATATTTTCATTGAATTATTCTATTTATGTTTTTTCATATTCTGAACTAAAAGAAACACTATTTCTTATTTACTTTTACAATTCGAATTTAATATAATTCTTCTATTGATCTAATATTAATTAATACAAATAAGAATAATAATTACTTATCATAAACATTTTAATTTTAATTAAACTACCTATATTTATACATGAGATTAATTTTAATTCTTATATAAGGATTTGTCTATTAGTCACTTCTAATTTAAGTTCTTCAAAAATCGATATGGAATATAATATATTGGTCTAATTTAAATTGATTTAATAAATAATTAAATCATACTTTATTGAAGTTATAGCTTTTTATTATAAAGTTAAATATTGATCCTATGAGTCTTCAATATATATAATATCTAAGACATTACCAGGTATCTTTATTTCAATAAAATTGGTATCTTCAAAATAAATATAATTTTGGAGAAATAGATCTTTTATGTATATTAAATTTCCTGTTCTTACTATATCAACTGCATTAATAAATTATATTTCGAAGATATCATTGAGATCTAAGATTAAATTGATATTTTTATCAGTACAATAAATTAATTGAATCTTAAGATATACATCTTTTTTAAAAAACCAAAGATAATATGACAATTTTATATTGGTTATATAAATAATTTTTGAATATGGTTAAATGGTAATTTCAAAAACTTAATTTTCCAAAAAAATGGTTGAAAACATTAATTATCCTTCAATTTTGAATTATTTAATACAAATATAAGATCCATTTAGATTACATTATTATAATTAATTTCTAAATTTAAAAGGTCCATTTAAAATAATGGATGAATTAGTTATAAGTTTTAAACTATTAATTGGACCATAAAATATATCATTAATATTAACTCTTAAAATTTAATGCTAATGAATTTTAAATATAGTTAAATTTTTAAGTGCATGTAATTTATAACAATTGTTTTAAATCTAAAATTTAAGTTAAATATCTTTGTCTTCTTCTTAAATTTTTGGATAAAAGTAATACATGGATGATAAATTATATTTAAAATTGGAATTTGTTTCAACTTAAACCAAAATGTCACTCAATAGTAGATATCTCAATTCATTATTAAATGTAAACAAGAGACTATTTTAGTAAAATGTAAAAAAGGAATCATCAGTTGCTATAATATCTTATAATTCTAAAGAGGATTGAGTATATTAAAAAATAGCTATATATAGTGTGTTGTTATTTTTATTTATTAAAATAGCCAAATGCTAAGGGTTTATTTTGTACATAAATGGAAAAACAAATTAATAATCAGAAAAAGTATGATTAGAAATTTAAAGTATTTCATGATCATTAAAATAAGTAAGGATTAATGAATTTGAGACATTTTGTATTGCTATCATAGAAAAGTCTTAATTACTTATTTTTGAGGCTAGAACGGATATAATTAATCCTTCTTAACATTTAAAAAATCTAATACCTCCTTAATTTTCAACAGCTATAATATTGAGATATTATATAAATTATTCATTTCCAACTTCTTAATAAAATAGAATAGGTTCGGATTGATAAAGACCCTTTGGAAGATATTTACTATCTAACTTTTGTTCAAAAGAGTTAATTATTAAAGTAGGCAAATTTTTGTTATTTATATAAAGAAATATACTTTTAGAGAATTATTAAGCATTTATAATTACATCATCAAACTATATTTTCTATTAGAACAATTACCCTTCTTTGAATTAGATTATTCTCAATGAATTTGAGGTATTTTTATTTACTATAAAATATGTTTGTTTAGCTTCTAGTACTTCAAATTAATTTCTATTGATTTAGACCAATAATTTATTTTATTTACAAGAGTAAATATAAAAAGAATTATCATTTTAAAATATTATGAAGTCAGGAATATTTAATTATCTCAATTCTATCTTAGTTTTAATATGAAATTATTGCAGTTTTGTTAAACAGGAGTCCAAAAAAATTTGATTATTTCCTATACTAACACTTATGTTACCCTCTTGATTATATAAATTGAATGAACTATTTTTAAATGCGTTTTAAACTTCTGACCTTTAGATTGTTTATTAGAATTTACTTTAACATTAATTTTACACTGTTATATATTAAATTAAATTTTATTATTTTGTATTATTTTCATTAACCATTTTTAAGCACAATAGTAAAGTATTAATTCTGAATAACTCTGAGCTCTAAATTATATAAAGATACTTTTATTTAGGTTTAATCAAGCTACTTAATTGATAATATTGATAAAATTATATAGCATTTTGTGTTTCATCAAATTAACAGAATAATTTATCAATTTCAAAAAAATGTAATGGAGTACTTTTGATTTGAAAAGTTGGATAAAGATGAGGGTTCAAAAAAGCAATTAATTCTGTTGAATTTTACAAAAAAAGAATATTAGAATGAAAGTAAATTTTATAATTTGAATATTTTTAATGTAAAGATAGTTTCTTGCGTTCTTAAGTATTAAAAACATTTGAATTGTCATCTTCTAATGGATTGACGATAAATATGATTGAGCATTTCTATTACACTATTATCTTTTGTATACGTTTTATATTTTCAAATACAAAATAATACGTATAGAGTTATTAACTGTAGTTTATACTTACTTAAATATATTAATTATTCTCTATCAAATAGATATCAACAAATAAATTTTTAGATACACAAAAGGATACGTCATTAATAAAAGACAAACCTTAAAATAAAGTCTCCTTGTCATTCATTTAAGCTTCTAATAGTGTTGTTACTTTATTATTTTTAATCAATAAAACTTTCCATCTAGAACATTGATAAAATACAACAATATAAAAATTTTAATTCCATTTTACATATTTTATTTTGCAACTATCTTAAATTTGGTTTGGAATATCAAACTCAGAAATTAAAGAGGCATTTCTACTAGATATATTTATGGTATATTATTTTAAACTAAATTGACTTAAACAAAACATATTAAAATTTCCATCTTCATTTATATTCATTTCATCACAGAGTTCAGTGGCTTAAATATTTGTATTAAATCTAAACTTCTCACTAAAATTAATTTATTCATCTTAATAAACTAATTCAACACTTATACAAATGATAGAATACTCAAGTTTACGAAATAAGTAGCACATTAGTTTTTCTGATATTTTCTTTTTCTCATCAAAAGTATCGATAATTTTTATTACAACAGGTTATTCTTGCTAAGGAATTATGAAAGTTGGTTTTATAATTTAGATGTCAATATGTTGGAGTTTTGTATAATCTTCATCATCTCCTTCTAAAATAAAACAATGTGAAAAATAATCTTAGCAATTTACAATAGGTTTAATTTTATAATCTATGCATTGTGTCATTTAGGAGTTGGCATGAAAAATAAGACACCCTAAATAAATAAATAAAATCTCCATATTTTACAATAATTAAAATAAATTCTTAAATTTAGTATTTATTTAATTGAATAACATTTGGGATTCAATTAAAAAAAACCCTTGTATTTTTAATTACAAAAAATAAAATAAGATTTTCACTTTCTTTAGATGAAACTATTCATACCATAAACTATAGATATTAACAATTATAAATAATTCCAAATATAATTTTATAATATAATTATAGTCCATATAATTAGATCTTTTTTTTGAATAATTGTATATAAAAAAAGAAGCCACTCTAGATAATTCATTTGTTTATTTGAAATCTTCTAATAGTATTGAATGATGAATAAGATTAAATTCTGAAAAGTATTTAAAAATATTAAAATAATATATTGGATTTGTGATTTTATATATAAGGTCATTCGTTTTAATTTTCATATATTATTTTTCTAACCTAAAGGAGACCAGATTTGCAATCCCAAGTTACAAAATATTCTCCATTATCGCTTATTGTTCCAAAAATATTTCCAAAATTTCCTAATTGATTATATTCTATTTCTTCTTCTAATTTACAATCCCAACCTTCAGAATTGAAATTAAATTTTATTAAATTTACAAAATAACCATTTTTAGATATTAGGAGTTATTTGGAGGAAATGTAAATTTAGGGGAAAAAATATTAACAGCCTTACCCACCTTTAGAAATAGAAAGTTCTCTTGATTTTATGTATTATCCTGTAATGGTATCAAATGAATATAAATATAAATGTGTTCCATCATAGGGCTGAAAAGAAAAAATATCTGTTGTAATAAAAGATATACGATATCCATTCCCTGATATCTTTTGTTTAATATACCAAAATTAATCAGTAGATCTTTCCATAATAAAAATTTATTTATCTCGACTACAAGAAATCAATTTTCTACCATCTTCATTTAAGGATAACCCACTCACTTAATCCAAATGCTCACTAATTGTTTATGTACAAGTCCAACAAGATGAAGATGAAAATGACCAAAATTTAATATTTTTGTCAAGAGATCCACTAATAAAAAAGTTCTCTGAATTTTTACTCACAATTAAACATGTTATTAAATGTGTATGTTATTTTAACTTTGTTAAATGTTTAGAACTAGATAGCAAGTTCAATGGATAAATTATAATAGATGAATCATAAGAGCCAGAAATTAATTGCGATCTATCTTTAAAGAATGTTAGTGTAGAAATTACATTCTAGTGCTTTTTTACTTGAAGCACATTTAAAAAATTTTCATTTTTAAAAAAGATTACTTTGCATATAAATTTAGATCCATAAGCCATTATAGTGTTATTATAGTTTATAGCTTGAGCAAAACTATGATCAGGATATTTCTAACTTATTGAAAACAATAACTTGTGGCTCAAGTATTTTTAAGAGTTTTCTTACTATACTTATTAATTGTTTGTATTTTGGATCATTATATAATTAAAATGAATAATTAATTAATAATGAAGATCAATATAAGATAATTTATCAATTCTCTAAATTCATCATTAACTTAAACTTTTAGATCAACCAATTTATTCCATATTTTATTTATAAGTATAAATTTTATATTATTTTAATTTTATGGATACAATACATATTTTTTTGTTTAAAAAATTAAAAAATTCCCTAAATTTTAAAGGTTTGTTTTTTTTCACATAATATAAACTTTTTCATTTATAATCTTCCTTATTATCATTTTAGGTCAAAAAAATACATTAATCTATAATTTTTGGTTCATTTAACTTATCAATAAGAATAATACTATAATACTAGTCAAATTGAGTCTCATATAAAACCCTAGCTATTTTAATTAATTATTTTATATTTATAATAAAGAATTAGACAAAAAAGTTAAAATCAATATGTAATGGATTAAAAATTGATTATTTTTTTGAACAAACAAATGAAGTTAACAGAATTGACATAAATATCAAATCCATTATCTTCATTTGTTTGATTAAGTATTTTAATTATTATAGGATTCAAATCTATATATTGTTATTTAATTAACTATGCATAAATTTATAATATAAATTTTATCTCAATTCTTATATTTTAAATAAAATATAAAAATTAAAGATAACATAATGTAGGATATGATAACATTTATGTTCATAATAATAATACCCAAAAATTTGTCATGAAATAAAAACTTATTTAAAATTTAATACTTATTTCACAATCATTTTACTTTAATTAAAATTCTAATATTTTAATAATATAAAGATTAGAAGTTATATCAACCAATAGATTCTGGTGTTCTGATGATAATAAATTCTGATTTTGACTTGTTTGATAAGTTATGTATCTTCAATTAACAATCATTTTGGATAAAAACTCAATATTAATCAATTTTTAATCCATATACCCTTAGATACTATTAATAAACAGAGAAAGACACTAATTTCTAATTAGAGCCAATCAAAATAGTAGTACTTATTATTTTGATTCTTAATTAATTTATATAAGAGATTTTATCTGCCATTAATATTGAATATTTTATCCTTAGTATAACTTATTTATTCTTTCCAAAAGCAAAAAGTTAATTTCCATCTTAGTAAATTTTTCGTGGAGATATATATCCTTATGACAATTTAAAATCTATTTACATGTTTGATTAGTAGAACTGAGCTTTAATTTGATTATTAAAAGTGTAAAATATTAGAAATTAAATTATGGGATCTGGTTTGATGTAGCAACTATTATTATTTATTAACTAATTATTAAATACAAAGATAACTATTACTATTATCCATTCCTTATCACCAGTTATTAATCATAATTTGATTTTTCTAAGTTTTATTGATGCTTTCTTATTTTTATCACATATTTATAATATTATATTTAATATTTCCAATATAGTAATTGATATTTGTTAATCGTAATTCATTCAATTTAAAAATAGTTATATATAATTATTAATTTAATAATTCATTTCTTCATATCTAAATTATTCATCTCAACAAATTTTTATAATGGATTGTCATAATATCTCTAAATATTCATTCTCTCTATAGCTTATATTTTCTTTAAATGAATATAATAGGCTTTTTACCCTGACTCCAAAAGATCAACAATCAATGTAAAGCCCATTAAGAAACAAAATAACGATATATGCAACCATCCAAAAAGCAAATATTATACATCATTTAATTTAAAACTATAAAGTAAAAATGATCCTGTGTTGATTAATAGTGTTACTTCTCTACATATTAATTTTGCTAATTCAAATTTTGATTTTATAGGTCTAAAGTGAATCAAGTAGATTGAATAAAATAATGACTGCATTGAAAGTAACACTGATTGTGCTTCAGGATATTTCATGAATTTAGTGATAATAATAATATATAAAGCAGTTCTATATATTTGAAATGATTTGAAATTAGCTGCCCAATATTCAGTTTTTGAATCTTAAAAGAAATATTTCCATTTTTATTTATCTTTAATTTAAGATGTTGTGATGGATAGCAATTTAAAAAATATTTGAAATAGAAATATTAAGCTCACTAATGCAGCTATACTATTAATTACTTCAAAAGGAGAATCAAAATTATAATAAGGAAATTATAATAGTGTGCTAAACAATTACTAATGAAGTGTTGAATAAAATACTTAAAACACTCCAAAAGTGAAATAATGTTTCTTTATATTATAACATGTTTATTAGATCTTCTTTTGAAATATTGATAATAAACGTAGAATTTTTAAGTTTTCTTCATTATTTTTCAAACATCTTACAACCCATGCTGAAACTTGATTTGAAGTTATTAAACAACAGAGTATATATGTAAGCATAGATAAAATATATGATAAATAACATCCTTTGGCATTTATTATATAAAACTAATTTAAAACATTAGTTTATGTTGATTAAGATGATTTCTTTTGTAAATTTGGCAGAGTACCTCCATTCATTCTTGCAATAAACTCATCAATTTTTAAATTATCTAAAATAGGTTTTAAGGAAATTTTAGTATAAGTTTCAAGAAATTACATTAAATGAGGTGGAAATTTATATTGCATAAATCTGATGTAAGATAACGTTTATAATAAGTCTAATAAATTGACAAATACAATATAATTACCAGTTAATAAAAGAATCCCAGCAATACTAGCAGATGAATATACAAATGCATCATTCAATTTGATAATTTAGATTACTCTTTCTTAAGTAACTGTTGATAATACAAAAGGGGTTCCAAGATTTATTTCTTTGGAATTAGTATATAAATCTATATCATATTAATTAAGAATAGAGTTTTATTGAATGTTGATTTATAAAATTGGATCTGTCACTGGTGAATCAAATTAGACAGTAATTTAATAATGAGGATTATTTAATTGAAAAGTAATGTTATTTATTGGAACAATAGATAATCCATACCTAGTATTTGGAAGGATAACAAATTCGACGATTTGTTCAAATATAAGCCCAGATTGTAAATAAACTTCTTAAGTGAATTTTAAGTCAATTATTTTTGTTTGATTTTATCTATCAGAGAGCAATAGTAAATTAAAATTAGGTTGTTATATGAAAGAGCATTGAGTTAATTAATTTTCTTGATTAATACAAATGTAAGAATCTTCCTCATTACATAAAGAAGAACATCCATCTCCTCCATTATTATTTCCATCATCACACTATTCAAAATGACTATCAAGCATTCCATTACCACATAAATTAATACATTCATCGTTTATAAGAGCTTTATTCTTACTACAATAGATATACATATTTTTATCATCTTCTTGTTTTGGTTCAATTTGGGATTGCAATTCTTTACATTGAATAGAATAAGTATCCAAATAAAAATTTGACTCTAAACATTATAAACAATGATTATCCTTTTCGCATTTAATACATCCAAAAGAGCATTAAAATTCACATTTATAACAACCATCATATGGGATATCATTGCCATCATCACATTATTCAAGAACAGGAGTAACAATATTATCTCCGCAAATTGGTAAACATTTTCCATCTATATTAATTAAAGGAGATTTACAAATCTCACAATTTTAGAATTTATCACAAATCTCACAGTCAGGATTACATTGATATTTACAATTAACACAATATGCATCTTCAAGATCATCACATTATTCGTTAGATAAGATTGCTAATTACCCATCTCCACAGATTTATTTACATGAATAATCTTGAAGTTGCCAACCTTCTTGACAAAGATAACATTTATCATAAAAGCAAAATAGACATTCTATTTAACAACTTTTTTAGCATATGTAACAGCCATCCGATTAAACTCCATCATCACAAATTTCTTAATATAATATTATTTCATCTAAACATTTATGGATACATTGATTTTTATGAAAATCAAATTCATATCCATCTAAACATTCCAAACATTTTCCATACTTTTATAGTTTACAATTACTAATTAATTCAAATTTACATTGGTGATATTAATATCCAAATACTCCGAAACTTAAAGGATTACAATCTAAAAAACTCCCATCTAAATTTAAATTATTAAAAATGAAATTTTATACTTAATTCTCATTTTTAGTCTATATTAGTATCCTTCACTTTTAATAAAATCAAAGCATCCTACATTTTCTTTAAATTTCATATTGTCTTAATCGGAACAGATTTCATAGCAGTTACCTTCTAATAATATATGTTAATTTTCACACTCCAAACATTTTCCAAATTCACACTTCTTACAATTATTATTACAAGAATATTTGCATTCATGACATCCATCATAAGGATTTTGATTACCATCATCACATTCCTCATTAAAAGTAATAATAGCATCTCCACAATAAGGAATACAAATTTAAGTCTATTGATCGAATTCCCATCCAACCAAACAACCATAACAAATACCTTTAATACAAATTCCGCATCCTTAAATACAATCATAATTATTCGAAAAACAACCATCAAAAGGATCAATATTTTTATCAAAGCATCCATCATCAAATGATCTTTTTCTGAGAAATAATTAAAAATCTCTAATTCCTATATATGGATTTATAATATTAGTATTATCATAAAATTCAACTTTAATTTCTATTTTTAATTATGTTTTAAGATGTTGATATTATACTATATTTATTTCCTACATAGAAATGCTATTACATAAATCAACTGCAAATTTTAGTTTTTAATTAACATTATTAATTGTATTTACTAAAACATCATCAATATAAATATGTATATTTTTTGATTATAGCTTAAAAATTAGCAATTTTAGTTCAAAACTTATTGAATAATGATAATCTAACTCAAAAAATTTAACTAAATGATATCTATTGGAAACTAGATACTTAAAACCTAAATAATAACATTTAATTTACTTAAGCATTCATCAATATTGGTAACACTATAAGTAATACCTTGAATTTACCATCCTACATTAACATTCAGAACAAAGTCTAATGAATTAAATGATTTCATAAATATTTCTTAATTTAAACATCCATTGATATTACAGGAATCACATTCATTTGAACACTCATTAATTTATAATTAAAATTTGGTAATTCCCCAAAATCCTTTTTGAGCAATCATGGCTATAGTAACAGATGTACTTGAATGCTGAGTCGTTATAGAAATAGGAAAAAGTTGATAATTATCACTGTTTAATACGCAAGAATCATTCGAATCAACAGAATTTGTATACTTTTATTCGTGTTCAATTCTTCCATCTATGTAAACAAAAAATTCAGGATCAATTGAAGGCACTTACCTAAAAATTAAATACTATATTATCACATCAAAAAAGTTAATTTTAATGTTAATTGATAGTGAGGTTAAAGCTCAAAATTTTTAAATATCAAATGATGATATTCAAAAATTGAACATTATTTTATCAACAATATTTTATAGGCTGAGCATCCTTACTTTGAGAAATACTATATTTCTTAATTAGTGCAATCTCCATGTAAGTATGCAGACCATTCTTAAACAATATTAAAGTATTTTTACAATCCTGAAAACTATTAAATAGATCTTCATAAATTATTTTTGATTATGCATAATGTAATATTTGAAAAAGGATCAAGAATTGGCAGGTAATTACTAATTAATTGCCTTTATTTACAAAAGTATTGGTATTGAATTTATCTAACATGATTTATTAGGTTAGGATTGATTGAGCAAGATAATAATTAATATTTAATTTGTTTCATATTATAAAAGATTTAAGTATTTTTAGGAAATTCTTAATAATATTAAATTTCTGATATTAATTATATATGTATTTTCAATAATTAATTAATAAAAGAATATTGAAATATTTGAGCTCTCTTAATTATAGACCTTATTAACTCCAAAAGTCTTCCATCTAAAATGATTATTGTTCCATATCTAATAATTAAAATACTTTTCTTTAAAATTGAAAAACAATTAATTTTTTTATAAGTATATTGTATAAGAAACAATTTGTCTATTTCAAAAGTTTCATTTAATGAATTTTACAGGAAAAAAAAGATAATTTAAACTACTATTCACTTTTTACATTTCTGATAAATGTTTAATTAGAAGCTTTATTTTCAAAAATAAAGAAATTCTTTAGCATCAGACAATATAGTTATTTAAAGACTAAGATTGGAATCAAACAATATATATTTTAAAGACTAAGGATGAGAATCAAAAAATGTATTTAAAAATCATAATTTTATATTAATATTTGAGGACAAAATGATGAAGTTATTATTTATCAAAATGGTTTTAAAGAATTTAGATATATCAGTCGCTAACACTAAAATACAAATTTTTTTTTGAAATAACATTTATAAAGAAATATTTTACATCAAGATAATTTTATATAATTATTTATTATTAATTTATATTGTTAAAGAAATGGAATATTGTAAAATGATAGAGAATGAAGAAACGCTTTAATGTGCAAATAGGCATTCTCAAAATCCGGTCATTACGATATTATTAGATAGCGATTTTGTTGGAGCATAAAGATTAGCTTGTTAATAATGTATTTAAAATAATTTAAGGCCTTTTAATGGAATATCTTTAACTTAAGGAATAAGTAAAATACAATAAATGAGGAGCAAAATTTATAATGAAGTTTTGAATCTCTTTCTATAAAATTAAATAAAAATGTAATCATTTTAAAATAAAATTTCGTAATGGAAAGAACAATTGTTATAAACTATAAATGAAATTCAAAGTAATTTAGATATTTGGATGTAAGAATTGGAAACACTAAAAAATAGCTATAAATAATATAGTTTATTGAATGAAATTGATAAAGTGATTATATAATTGGATAAATTAATAGAATAAGAGAAATAATAATTTTAATAAAGAATATAGAAATTCAAAGATTAATATTAGACTAAGATATATAAGAAAATCGATTCTTTATAAAATCTCATTTAAGACTAACTATAGAATTTGTACGAAGATTCAATTATCATTAAAGAAATTCCTTAAAGTTCAAATTCTGTTTTCGAATAATAATAGTAAAGAGAATCAAATCAAGTAGTTATTAATTAGTTAAATAAATCAGATAGAGTAGAATATCGATTGATTCATGAAGTATATTAAACAAAATTCTGTCGCGCTTTAGATTTTAATCATGATAACTCTCTAATGGCTGCATCAAGTGATCAAAATATTATTATTTGGAAATTTTAAGAAGGAAAGTTGATTAATTAAGAAACTGTATTGACTGGTCACAAAAATGATGTTTTCTGTATTGTATTTAGTAAGAAAATGAATTGGATAGTATCAGGTGATAAGAATAATCAAATAATAAGTTGGATTGAAAGAGTAAATAATTAAGGAAAATCTTAATGGGAAAGCTTTGTATCAGTAAAAAAGCATAAATAATTTATTTTATGTTTGTATTTAAATAAAAATGAAGATGAATTAATATCTAGCAGTGCAGACTCAAAGATAAAGGTATGGAAAGTTGAATGCAAATCAAATAAAATTGAATATAAATATTCACTGTCAGAACACAAGAGCTTTGTCGATAAAGTAGATCTAAATTCAAAAGAAACATAAATGGTATCTTGTGGGCGAGATAAAAAAATCATTTTATGGGAAAAGGATGGAAATAATAAATGGAAATTTAAATGTAATGTCGCGTAATCAACAAAAGATTATGGATTAAGAATAGGTTTTTTATAAGATGATACAATTGTTTAGTGTTAATATAGTTAACCATTTTTACAAGTATTCAAATTGTAAAATGGAACATTTTCACAATGCTAAAATTTGAAAGTGCAATTAAAAGAAATTATCGCCGAAGTCTCAAAAGATTCAGAAGACCCAAAAAATGATATTACTTTCTTTTAGTTAAAGTATTTAGAGTAATAAAAAGTCTTAGTATTCAAGTCCAACAGATATATATATTTTATGAAATAAAGTTCAAATTCAAATTTAATATATTCTTGTGATCCTATTGATTGTTAAACATTTGTATTTTATGGTAATATAACTAATAATGGAAGATATTTAGTAATATGGAATGAAAAAAGATTAGGCTTTTAAGTTTATGAAATTGAATACAGATGAATTAATGAGTAATTATTTTTACATAATGAAATTCAATTTAAATAAAATTATATCTCTCAAATATGTCTTATTGATTCTTATCTATTGATATTATTTCCCTTTTTATTGCACACTTTTGTTACAAAAATCCAAATTATAATCTATACTGACTTGAAGTAAATATTACAAAAAATAGATATGTATATAGTATAGATTTATTTAGTGATTTTATCATCAAATTAATCAAGTCTAAAAAAATTAAATGAATTAGTGTAATAACTATCATTTTTCTATTTAATTTATAGATTTTAGATCTCAAAAAATGAGCAATAATCTGATTTATAATCTAAAAAACAATAATAAAATATTTCTATCAATATTTAAAAATGATGAGAAAAGTCTCTTATTATTCTAATATCTTCTGAGCTTCTGCTTTCATTATTAAAAAATTAGACCAAAATATGAATTCAAAAGGAAAAGGACAGTTGACTTAGAATAAACCATCATCTCTTATATGAATAAAATCAAATCATCAAATAATTATTGATGAAGATTAAATACAAAAATTACTTTCTTGTGATATTCTACAATCAAATTAATTTAAAAAATAACTAAATACTAATACTTCTGTCTTGTTCTTAATATTTAAAAAAGCATTGAAATTTACAAATTTCAAAAAAAATCTAATTCAGTTTCTGCTGCATTCTTATGTTTAGAGATTTTGCCTTTGAAATCTAATTTCATATTTGACTAAAACATTGTAAGTAATATGATTATTAATTAAAAAGATAATAATAATTATTATTTTGGTTAAATTTTATTTTATATTAGGATAATATATATTTAATTTTTTAATTTCTTCTTTGTTCTGTAATTTGAAATTTAAATATTTTTAATTATTTAATTATTTAAAACAATTTAATGTAGGTTTAATTTTCACATACGTACAATTTTCTTATTTTCATTCTTATTTTTCTAAAAGCTAAATTAATAGAGGACTGAGAATATATTCATTAACAATACTAATTGAGTGAAAAATTTTTTCAGATTAATTTTGTGGTACTAAAACCCTCCCAACTTACAAACAGTATAGATACTTTTGATTTTGAGGATCATCATATCATCCAAGATAATTCTAGTTTTGATATTTCATACAGGAGCAGATGGCTTGGGGCACCCTTTATCAAATCATCCACTATCAAGCAAGTCATCACACACACTTAGAATTAAATGAAATAAAAATAATAATAGATTGAAATTCATAATCATTTTTTAATCTTTAGTATTTAATGAAATCATATGAGAGAAATATGAATATGAAAGAATCAATTAAATAATTATTCAAATTTGCTATTTTTGTTTTTTAATTGGCATTAAAGCGATAATACTTATTTTGTTAACGAAAATATTATTCTCACTTTATCCTTAATTTAATTATGAATTTTCAGTTAGCATTTAATTTGGATTCATTTTTAAATTAATCAATTTTCAAAATTTTTTATGAAGAAATAGTTAAGTATATAATAATTATTAATTAAAATAATAATTAAAATTATTTTAATCGTCTAAAATCCTAATCCCTAGAACAAATTTCTTAATATAATTAATTATACAGATCTTATTTTAGGAGCCAAATGAAGAATAGACTATTGAAAATCTGAGCATCAAACTGATGTAATGCATTAAGATTAGTTAGTGTACTGCAATCACATAAGATAGTTATTCTATTTGATTAAAAATGTATTGTTAATAATCATCATTCAGGAATTATTAATAACAGTAGTAGCTATGTCTTTTTAGGCATAATATAATTAACAATAATTATTAACCATTAAATTTTTTAGCCAGAACTATTTTTACAAAAATAACGAGATTTAAGTAGTATTTCTTATCTTAAATCTAAATTAATATTGCATAAAAGCAGTTTATTATTTTTTAAATGAGAAAACATTTTTATTTATCCGTTATAAAGTGCTAAATTTCTAATAATTTATATTTTATACCTTTTATATATTATTTCAAGCCCCATTTGTAAAATTAGTTTTAATAATTGATAATAAGCGTATAAAATTTACTCGAAATGCTTTAATATTTTCCATTTTCATACATTAATGTTTTAGAAATAATTAATAGTATTTTATGTATATCTGATAAGTGAATTTTTTCAAAAATACATCCTTCCTAAAGAATATAAACCCTCTTTCTGAGTATATCACTAATTTATATGTTATATTTATTTAATTGTATCAAAGTGTGAAAGTAAGCCTCAGATTTCTTTCCAAAAATTTAACTATTTTTCTGATTTTATTGGGTAATCATGCTAAAAATTTACTTCTAAATGATAAAACTTTGAGCTGTCATATTTATAGTATTTTATAGTTTCCTCATAAAGACTCTATTATTTTAATTATTTAGGTTAAAAAAAGTATAATTAATAAAGATTATTAGTGCAAAACTTAGGTTAACATCATTTATAATTATAATAATAATATCAATAATATCATTAAAAAAGATTAAATACAATATTTTTATGATATTTTTTATACTTTTCACATTCTCATTTTTTTAAATTAAATTCTGTTGAACTTTCTAAAATAATACCTCCTTTTGATTTGAATAATTATAGTAAATCTACACCTTAATAATTCATAAATTCTCCTTTCATAATTAAGCTTCCTTATGCTTAAAATATTGGCTATTGAGATATAAGTAGAACTGTTTAATTAGTGGTAACTAAATTTTATTAAAATATATATTACCATCTGAAAAAGATAGGTTTTAATAAGTTGTTTTAAATTAAGCCAAAACATCGGCATACCGTTTTTCAGTAGATTTAATTTCTTTTCCTGTCTCTTCATCCCATAAACAAATGGAATTATCAGAAAAAAAAAATTCTAATTTCGTCCTATCAACATAAAAACATAAAGATGTGGGATTGTTACGATGACCCTTTAATTTAGACATTTATTGTGCTGTTTAAACATTCCATAAACGAATAGAGTTATCTAAACTACCAGATGCTAATCTAGTTCCATCAGGAGAGAAGCATACAGATGTGACTACAAATAAATGACCATCTAATTTTGCTATTTATTGTCCTGTTTCAACATTCCATAAACGAATAGAGTAATCGCGACTACCAGATGCTAATCTAGTTCCATCAGGAGAGAAACATACAGATTCGACTACAAATGAATGACCATCTAATTTCGCTATTTATTGTCCTGTTTCAACATTCCATAAACGAATAGAGTAATCGCTACTACCTGATGCTAATATAGTTCCGTCAGGAGAAAAGCATACTGATCTAACATAATCACTATGACCATCTAATTTAAATTTTTATTATCCTGTTTTGCAATTCCACAAAATCACAGACTTATCGCTACTACCTGATGCTAATGTAATCCCATCAGGAGAGATGGATACTGACTTGACAAACCTTCTATGACCTTCTAATTTTATTATTTATTATCCTGAATTAACATCCCATATAATGATAGACTTATCATCACTACCTGATGCTAATGTAATCCCATCAGGAGAGATGAATACTGAATTGATACTACTATTATGACCTTCTAATTTGATTATTTATTATCCTGAATTAACATCCCATATTATGATAGACTTATCATCACTACCAGATGCTAATTTAGTTCCATCAGGAGAGATAGATATTGAATTGACTCCTTTACCATGACCCTCAAATATAGTAATTAATTATCCTGTCTTTGCATCCCATAAACAGATTGAGTTATCTGTACTACTGGAAGCTAATTTGGTACCATCAGGAGAAAAGGTTACTGATTCAACCCATTTACTATGACCATCCAATTTACGTTTTTATTTTCCTTACTAAACATCCCATAAATGGATATAGCTATCCTAACTACCAGATGCTATTATAGTGCCATCAGGAGAGAAGCATACTGAATTGACAACTTTAGTGTGACCTATCAATTTAACTATTTATTGTCCTGTTTTAACATCCCATAAAATGATAGACTAATCATCACTACCAGATGCTAATGTAGTCCCATCAGGTTAGAAACATACAGTTTTTATTTCTTTTGAATGACCATATAATCTAGCTAAATCTAGTCCTGCCTTAATATCCCATTAATAGATTGAGCAATCTGAACTACAAGATGCTAATATAGTACCATCAGGAGAGAAGCTTACTGTATTTACTTAATAATCATGACCATTCAATTTAGAAATTAATTATCCTGTTTTAACATTCCATAAACTGATAGAATTATCTGCATTACTATAAGAACTTCCACTACTAGATGCCAAAGTAGAACTATCAGGAGAGAAACATACTGATAGGACTTAATTGCTATGACCACTTATTAAAAATTTTTTTTTTCTTGTCTTAACATCCCAAAATCCCATCGTCTTATCACTACAACCATTGGCTAATGTAGCACCATCAGGAGAGTAGGATATTGAATTGATCTTGCTTTGAACACATAATTTACATATTTGCTGTCTTGTCTTAAAATTCCATATAATGATAGACTTATCATCACTACCAGATGCTAATACAGTACCATCAGGAGAGAAGCATACTGAATTGACTTAAAGATTATGACCAGATAATTTAGATATTTGTTTTCCTGTCTTATAATTCCACAAACAAATAGACTTATCATCACTACCAGATGCTATTACAGTACCATCAGGAGAGAAGCATATTGAATTAACACTACTAATATGACCATCCAGTCGAAGTAGCTCATGTAATTTTAGATTTTTCCATTGGCAATTAAATAATTGAGCTCCATTCAAATTAATTCCGCTTATATCTACATTATCAAGTTCAGATCCACTCAAATTGCATCCAAAAAAATTAGCTCCCACCAAATAAGTATTTTTAATTTTAATGTTTTCAAAACATTGATTAGTTAAATCAACCTTCATTTCAACTAATAAGTTTAGAGAATTAGATCCACATTATATGAACTACGTATCAAAAGTTGTGAGGCGAATTAGAAATTTCAAAAACTCTATAATCTTTTTTTCTTTAGATATTTTATTTATTATATATTGTTTACTTTCTTTGTAGATATCTGATGAATAATTTTATAGATTAAAATCATGTATTTTAATTTATTGGATAGCACAAGTAATTTTCTAATTGTCATTATTTTCAACATTTATCTCCTTATTCTTTTCGATGTATAAGCTTTAAAATTATTAAATGTCAACATTTTAAAGAAATTCAAGACAATTTGAAATTTTTTCTTTTTTAAATATTTCAATTATCAAATCGAGTATTTTTTCATCAATATCTTTAATTTTGGCTAAAATCTCAAAAAAGTTGCCTTTATTTTAATTTGTGCTCTTCATTTTTTTTCAATAAATTCTTAAATAATTATGAATATATTTACAATCTTTTCTCAAAAAAATGAACATTTGCTGCTTTTATGTTTAGAAATGACCAAAATTGTTTTTATTTTATTTAATTTCATTCTTCAAGTGAGGCACAAATTCGAAATTTTTTTGCTAAACTCATTTAGTAAAGAATAAATCATCATACTGTGGATATTGAAATTGTTAATTATTACTCTATATAATTGATTAATTATTTTTTTCTCTCTCTATCTAGCGAATATTTATTTCTTATCTAGGCTTTGACTTAAATTAAAAACTATTAAAGACTTCCTCAAAAATAATGATCAGTTTTATAATATAAACTATTTGAGTCAAATGAATGAAGAAAATAAGGCAATACATGACTAGATTTCTAGATGGTTGAATTTGAGGAGTGGGAAATTGAAAAAAAGGATAGTTATATATTCGTAATAAATAATTATTGCAAGAGAAACAAAAACACTACTTATTTTAATGAACAATAATATATTAAAAATCCAAAAGCTACATGTAACAACTAAATATAATAAAAAATATGAATATATTTAATGTTTAAGAATACTTCAATCTTCTCGCATTAAACCTCAACTTTTAATTATCTAATAATATTGTCCAGCAAATTTATTCAAAATATTGTTTTGATTTCTCAATAGAAATTTAAAGTATAAAATAATATACAAATGCTAATGCTTAAAATTAAGTTAAATGCATTTTAGAATGCAAAACAATTTCTAGCATTTTAAAAAAATTTAATCACTAATTTCTTAGGTATAATAATATTTCTATTACAAATTAAGTTAATGGATCTAATTAGTCATTTGTTGGTGCAATTTTTGGATCAAGGGACAAGTTTAGAAACATAATTAACAGAAAAATTTGATATAATTCGACTTTGGTGGAAAAGATTAATAATTCTAATAAAAATCTAAAAGTTAGCATTCTGAAAATGAAGATGAAAAGCAAAAAAAAGATAATTTAATAGCATAAAATTTTCTATAGCCTCTATGGACCAACCAACAGAGACTATTAGGAAATATGGGGATTAAGTACTTAATTGTTAATGGGAACTGATAGCCTAACTGAAATTAACAGAAAACCTTTTTAGAAGGATCATTTGAATATTTCTCTTTTATCTTTTTGTTTTGATGAATCAGACGTCGTCTTAGATTTTTCACTTAACTATTAAGTCAAGCTTATCGAAAAAAGAGATTAAGCTTAATTAAAGTAATAAAATAAAATTTTATTTTATTAAGTTATATATGCCAAAATTTATGCAATCAGAAATTAAGTCTTAAAATCCTAAACTCATATTAGTGTTTTATTTTTTATAAAAATAATCTTTAGCAGATGACTTTTGTCATTAAATAATTGAAAACCTGATATTATAATTTTTGATATTTCATCTTGGAAGGAAAATGCTAAAAGGTTTTAAAGAGTTTTAAAACAAGTAAGAAAATAAACCTTTAAATTTATAAAGAGCTATCTGTTTAATTGTAAAGCAAAAAAAAAACAACTAATGAATTTTTTTATTGATGATATTTAAGCTCCTTCATTTTTCAAATAATCCTTATCCTAATAATTTCAAAATTAATACTTGTGCACAAAAATGAAATTTTTTTTTCCAAAATTATTATTTAAATTCAATACGTATGTGAAAATTTACCAAGTGTATACTTTATGTAAATTTTGAAGTTAAATGTATTTATACAAATTCACCATTCGATGGCTACCAATTTCTATAAAATATATTCGATTCTATGCCAATTTTGCAAGCTATAATCTAATGTGAGACTTATTTTCCCTTATTTATTTCTCAATTCTTATACAATTTAACAGTAGCTTTCAAAATTTTAGGATTTTCTAAAAAATCTTTAGATTTAAACTAGAAAAAAGCTTTATTTTATTTTTATGTAGAAAGGATAATCTGGCCTAAATTCACACTAAGTTAATAACCTGTAATTATTAATTCAAAAATTAAGGGAAACAGTTAGGGAAAATCAGAGAAATCTACTCAAATCACTAATGCTAAAAGAATCCTCCAATTTTCTAAATCCAAACCTAGGATAATTTTAAAAGGTTTAATTTTTTTTTACATAATAGAATCATATCCCTGAATAATTCAGGCTATTAATTAATTTATTTGGTATAGATGAACTAACTAATTTGAATAGTTGATCAAATTAATATGCCAAGAATATATTTAGTTCATTATCCTGAATATCTTTGATTTTTTAACTGTATATTCTTGAATATGCGAAAATTCAGTTGAGAAATGAGAAAGCAATACTGTAGTGTAAAATTATTGTTCATACTCCCCATAACTTAATTTGTTTGATCCATTCATCTGCATTACCAATCAAATAATCCAATTTTTGAACAACATCAAATTTTAATTGATGAAGAACATTTTAGAGCTATTAAATGTCTTTGATATTAGTAATTAACAAATTCTCAATAAATTCTTTCTTTTACATTTGATTTCTTTCAATACTTTCCAATGTCTTCTTAAAAGCTATTACTTCTGGTTTTTATTCTAAATTTTCCATACATAGTTAGCACATTAGTCTTTCATTTTTCTTAAGTTTATTATCACAAGCAATCATTAGCACTGGAAGCCTATGTTATTAAGAACAAAAAAGATCTTCTTCTTTTTCTATCATTTTTGATTAAATCATTTATGAATATTAATTAATTAATTAATTAAAAATTTTAACATAATATTAGAAACTTAAATTCATATCATTAATATTAAAATAAAGAGAAGAAAATTTGAATGGAATAAAAGTTTAATGCTGTAATATTGAACAGATTTTTAATCCAAGTTAGAATAAAATTATAAAACAAATATCAATTTGACTTCTCAATTCTCTTAATTACATGTATTTTATTTCAGATATTTAATCAAAATAAAATATAGAGAATATAACATTCAATAACTCCTCAAAAAATAAAAATAAGTGACAAAATATACAATCTTATATTTTCATAATGTCTATGCTTTTAGTTTTATAAATAAATTCGAAATGTTTTAAGTGATTTTAATCATATTAAATTTTATGAATCATGCAATACTATCAGCTTTTTTGACTTATATTGGAAAATTAAGAAGGAAAAATTTAATAACAAAGTTATTTAGAATAAATAGAATGCATATGTAATGGATTTCGAAGTTTCACAATATTAAAATAAAATTTCTAGATAAGTTCATGAGTTTCATAAGATTTTTTATCTAAATAATCTTGTATTTATACTTTATAATAAATATTTTCATTAATAATCATGATTGAATTAATCTAAACTCTCTATTATAGAATAAAAAATTTTTACGTATACGAATACAATTAGCCAAACTTTAATAATTCTATTCTTCATTTATCACTATATTATAAAAAAATATTTTAAATTAGTTTGAAAAATAACCAAATTGATATCAGCAATTTAATTTCAGATGAGCTAAGGGAGAAATGTATTAATTATCAATCAATTTATTAATGAAGTTAATAAAAGTAAATCTTAATGAAAAGATCATAATTTAAAATCAATCACTTATTTTGATGATAATTAGGACTTAAAAAAAAGAGATCGATCCTCTAGCAATTATTACTGCTGCAAACTTGGTTGGAAGAGTAGATGCAATATATAATAATAAATCTATTAAAAGACATAATTTGATACATTTATGGATATTTATGTTTACTTTCAAGATTGGAATGAGTGTAATGCTCTTAATAGAAGATTCCTTAAATTGGATGAAATTTAAAAATTTAACATATTTAATAATTTTTGAGTTATATTTTATCAAAATTTATACTGCAAGCGTTATAGTAATACATGAAAATAAAGACAGAAAAACCTGATTTTCAAGCTCTAGGAAGAGATTAGGTCTTTATTTAGAAGAACATCAAGATATTTTGGTTTAAATGAAGATGATATCAAGGTATTGTTGTATTCTGAATAAGTATAAAATCCAAAGTATTTGCTGATGTAAGGGATTTAAAAGTGTTTAGGAAACCAACTGGGTTATCACCTAATGATCCTAATTTTTAACATTATAAAGGATATTAATAAATCAAATAGGGGAAGGAGTTAATATTTGATATAAACTATATACCTTTTTCAAAATAAAATTGATGATGAATTTGGTTTTTTATCAGAATGGAAATTGAAATATGCGAATCAAAAAAAAACTTGATAAAATCAAAACCCTTCAAAGAAAAGAATAATTCCAGAGTTAAACTTACTAAGAGATTCAAATATTCAAAATAAATGAGCCTGATTTACCAATAAATTTCTAAAATAAAAACGCCCCTCCAATTTCTTAAATAATCTAATAACAAATAAACCTATTTAAACCAATACAGAAATTATACAATTCACTGAACCTAAATGTTCTAAAGATTATTTGAAATGCTTTTTAGGCTAGATTGCTTGTGGCTAAATCTTGATATATATCCTAAAAACGATTCATTTCCAATTTTAAGTTTTTAATGTTTTATTAAGTATCCAAAATCTCAGTGATGAAATTTATAACCTCATATTGAAAATATATGTTTTAAAATAAGAAAAAGGTTTTAAGAGTTTAATAATTCACAAAATTAAAAAAGAGATAAGCGTTTTTAAGTAAACTCTTTTTTTAATTCATCGCTAAAATTTTTAGCGTTAAAAAGATTATGATTTGAATTTGAGCCGCTTTTAATTACCAACCATTATGTTACTCTTGTTATTTAAACTGAATTTTTATGTTTCTCCCTTTAAATAAATCACGACGGTGCTATGGCTGACGTGTTTTCTTAATAAATAATAGAAAAGCCAATTTTTATCTTAAATTATTGAAAAAGAAAAATTTCATCAGCATTTTTGTGTCAAACTTTTTAGAAGAGGAATAATAAATCATTGAAATTTAAAGAAATGATGCTAATGCCTTTCTCTAGATTCTACATATTTTAGTTTATAAAGTAAAGGAAATACTTACCTAAATTCCCTTCTTCAGTTATAACTGCAGCCTATTTATTGAAAGTTTTATTTGAAAATTACTATGGCCCAAAAATAACTGAAGTCAAAATTAATGTACTTCTACAATAAGTTAAACAGTCTTAGTCCTTGAACAAGTTTGCTAAATATCGCTAGAAGAATGGCAGATGCGAGGATTCGATTCTAAACATCAACTAGATAAACTATTGTTAGTTTATGTGTTAAAGACTTTAGATCAAGATAATTGGTTATTTAAAAGGTATGGTAGTTAAGCATTTGACCTGATAGATTTTATCTCATAGCAAATACAATAAAATAACAAAGGAATAATAGGTTGATAAAAAAGTTAGATTTTAAAAATGTTAAAATATTGTCAAAGGATTTTTTTAATTAAAAAAAAACAACTTTAATTTGAGTAAAAAATAAGATTGCATCAATCTAGAGAAACAAGTAATAAATAGAAAATGTTACTAAAGAACATTTGAAGGAAATTCAAACTTTTGATCAAAAAATGTAGAAATTTTTTAAACTAACTCCAACCTTATTTTGTAATTATTCCATATATATTAAATTATAATCAAAAATTAAGAATATTTATTTTTTATATTAAAATTTAATTCCTATGATTAATGTTTCTGCATTGATTTAGTCAGAAAAAAATTAAAGCAAAAGATAGTTTGTTTCGAAAATATCAAACAAAAGACTGTAAATTTGTATTTGCTTTATTGATTCACCTAGGTTGAGTATGAGTTAGCAATTATATTCGATATTTAAATTATAAAAGGTGGGAAGGAATTATTTTTTTTAATACACCTAAACATTTATGTTCGGATAAACCGAAAGCCATCCTTTTTATCACAAAAAATTTTTTTGAGTAATAAATAAATATATTTAATTTCTCATGGCTCCGTAAAAATTTATTGATTCTTCATGTTATATCATATTTTCTAATATTTTTTATTTATGGTATTTCTTTAATTTCTATGTCTTTTGAATTTGATTGGTTTTTCTTTTAGCAAGTTATTATTTGCTTTGTTTCCTTTCAGATAACGCTATTTTTCTTTGAGCTAAATAACATAAATGGTTCATCTTTAGTGCATCTCTTTTAAACTCTTCTGTAATTCTATTTTATCTTATACTCTAATAAGATTATCACTATATCTGAATCGAAAGAGCCTTCAAAATTTAATTTTTTCTCTTCATTGAATAAAATTTAACTAGATTAAATCGATCCTTTATTAAATATTGATGTTAAATTTCATTTTAAATTGAATGTGCCTCTCTTTACAAATTTTAAATTATTCCGATTTCATCATTTTCATATTTTCTTTCTAACACATTATTTTGAAAGTTTTTATTTAACCTTTTTAATCTTCTATTAAACTTAATCTATTAGTCAAATTAAATTAAGCTGCTAACATTATCTTATAGTTATTTTTCTATTTCTATAAATCCTGATTATTAACTAAATCTTTGAAAAATAAAATTAACAAGATTTCAAAGTAATTTTAATTACTTATACATTTAAATTAAATTTTAATTGTGGGAATGAACCAACAAGTTGATGAAAAAAAACCATAAGAATTATTCCTCAAAAGCACAAATCATATAAGCTTTAAATTAGGCCAATACTCTAGCATAGACTATCTAGGAAGAAAATACTAGAAATGCTATGATCATGATAACTCAATCAACTGGAGGGCTTATATAAATGCTCTCGAAACCATTCGATCTTTTATTTAAATAAATTACCGAATTGCAGGAGAAACTTTAAGTACTTGATAAAGCTTATGAATAAAGTGAATCAGAGGAAGATGAAGTCTAAAATCATCAGACCATTTATCAGGTTATAGTCTCCTAACTACATATAATCACTACTTAACTGAAGGAAAAAATTCATTCTAAGCTTAATCTAATTTGTGACAATTCTGAAGAAGAGTAGTTGTTATAAAAAAAATAAAACAATAATAAAGTAGATAGAAAAATGCTAGAATTAATAACAAGAATTGACTAAGTTAAGCTATTCATCTTTAATGGTTGGACTAAACAAAAAAAACCTATGGTAAAGGAAGGTAATAACAAATAAGCATATATTATGTGATAAATAATTTTTCATACTTAAGAGGAAATAAGTCCAGTTTCAAAACAATCGAAGATCTCAAAACTAAAGCAATAAAAATTAAAGGTAAATTCAGTAAAATCAAGGCCTTTTTATTAATTCCGCATCATAACTGCTCAGCTAATAAATTATGTAATCTATTAAGAAAGAAGTAAAAACATAGGTTTCAGAATCAAAAAAATCTTAAATTGAAGTATAGGACTTGGATTATGATAGCTCTTTATTATCGAAAGAGCATTATATTGAAAACCAATTTGAAAGTCATATATATTGTGAGTATTGCAAATCTGGTCCTTACAAAACTAAAGCATCTTATAATACTCACATTCATTAAAAGCTCTGAGGTATAACAACTCGTAAGAATAAGTATCACAAAAGCTTTAAACCGAAGAAAAATAATAATGGGAATTGAAATTATTAATGAACCAATAAAACCCATTAATATATATGAAAACAGAAAACGATTTTAAAATCTTTAATCATCATTTGCTGGAATGTATGTTCGATTAAGCCAAATAAATTTAAAGAGATTCAATACATATAATGCCTTTAGGAAGTGAGGAATAAGGCATAATAAGATACTGTTAAATACAAAAACTATTATAAAAAACGATAGGGATAATTGGGGGGGGGGGGAATTTTAGCAGGAATCTATAACAATTTCATAGCAGAGATATGACAAAGTACTTTTTTGATAACTAAAAAGAAAATTATTTAAATACACCTGATCTCCTTATTATTCACATTAAGAACCCAATCATAGAATTTATTGTTGTAAATATTTACTTTCACAATCTAAATGAATTTATTTAATTCAAATAATAGTATCTAGAAATTTTAAGGAAATAATGAAAAAATAGTGATATACGGGGATTTTAAAACTCCATCCCTCAATTATAGTGGATTTAAAGATCTTTTGTATAAGGAAATAACATTCATAAGATAGCAATAAAATAGATTAATATAATCTTAAACTGATCATTTTTTAGTCCTTAATACAATGCATTGTAGATGCAATAAATACTGGACTAGCCTTTCTGATTATGTAGCTTTTAAAATTAAATTTTAACTTGAAAATTAAGCAATAGAAGATTAATCCTAACTAAAATCTGAATTGGTATATTTAAGCTAGTTAACAATGCCAAAAACTCTTAAATAATTTTGATATTTAAGAATTTCGTGGCTTTATAAATAATATAAAAGGCTACTATTTACAAAAAGAATAATAACCAAAAACAGAACAAGAATACAACCTATTAAAAATCAAGATATCAAGAAGATTTTATTACTAATCTTTAAGTTTAACTAGAAATAGCTATTAGAAGTTTTTAAGACAATAAGGAACTCAATAATTCTACACTAACAAAGGAAAGATGGAGGAATTTTTAACTGTTATTTGGATGAAAATGATAATATTTGAACAGATTAAGATACCTTTACTAATTGTATATCATTATTAGGTAATTTAGCACAATAAGAAAGTCATAGACCAATGCCTATTTCATAGCTTACTGAACTAGATGAAGTAGAATTTAAAGAATTGTTAAAATAAATGGCTTGCAATAAAATAATTTCATTTGATGGCATACCACATTCTTTGGTGAAACACTGCAATTGGAGAATCCTTAAAGACATATGGAATGAGGGAACTTTTCAAATAAACCCAAAACTCGGGTGGTTTAGACTACTTCCTTTAAATAAAGCACACCCAGCCATTCCTAGGAGTGAATAATTGCGTCCTTTAGTAATCCTCAGCCTACTATTCAAGTTTTTAGGACTTCGATTCAAATAAAAGCTGNATTATAAAAAACGATAGGGATAAGGGGGGGGGGGGGGAATTTTAGCAGGAATCTATAACAATTTCATAGCAGAGATATGACAAAGTACTTTTTTGATAACTAAAAAGAAAATTATTTAAATACACCTGATCTCCTTATTATTCACATTAAGAACCCAATCATAGAATTTATTGTTGTAAATATTTACTTTCACAATCTAAATGAATTTATTTAATTCAAATAATAGTATCTAGAAATTTTAAGGAAATAATGAAAAAATAGTGATATACGGGGATTTTAAAACTCCATCCCTCAATTATAGTGGATTTAAAGATCTTTTGTATAAGGAAATAACATTCATAAGATAGCAATAAAATAGATTAATATAATCTTAAACTGATCATTTTTTAGTCCTTAATACAATGCATTGTAGATGCAATAAATACTGGACTAGCCTTTCTGATTATGTAGCTTTTAAAATTAAATTTTAACTTGAAAATTAAGCAATAGAAGATTAATCCTAACTAAAATCTGAATTGGTATATTTAAGCTAGTTAACAATGCCAAAAACTCTTAAATAATTTTGATATTTAAGAATTTCGTGGCTTTATAAATAATATAAAAGGCTACTATTTACAAAAAGAATAATAACCAAAAACAGAACAAGAATACAACCTATTAAAAATCAAGATATCAAGAAGATTTTATTACTAATCTTTAAGTTTAACTAGAAATAGCTATTAGAAGTTTTTAAGACAATAAGGAACTCAATAATTCTACACTAACAAAGGAAAGATGGAGGAATTTTTAACTGTTATTTGGATGAAAATGATAATATTTGAACAGATTAAGATACCTTTACTAATTGTATATCATTATTAGGTAATTTAGCACAATAAGAAAGTCATAGACCAATGCCTATTTCATAGCTTACTGAACTAGATGAAGTAGAATTTAAAGAATTGTTAAAATAAATGGCTTGCAATAAAATAATTTCATTTGATGGCATACCACATTCTTTGGTGAAACACTGCAATTGGAGAATCCTTAAAGACATATGGAATGAGGGAACTTTTCAAATAAACCCAAAACTCGGGTGGTTTAGACTACTTCCTTTAAATAAAGCACACCCAGCCATTCCTAGGAGTGAATAATTGCGTCCTTTAGTAATCCTCAGCCTACTATTCAAGTTTTTAGGACTTCGATTCAAATAAAAGCTGCAATTATATTTAAAAGATGGAATTAAAAAACAATAAACTGGTTTTATTGATGGTTTAGGAACACAAGTCTATATATATATTTACTTAATAAATGGATGAAAGAATACAAAGGGAAAGATATGGAGAATCTAATATTTATTGATTTCTCAAGTGCTTATAACATGATCAGTAGGGAAATGATCTATAGAATTCTAGAGGAAAAATAAATTTTAAAAAAATAAGAAGTTAAATTTTTATAGGTTATAATAAATTTATATCAAAACTTATGAAACAAAGAACAAGGTTTACTTTAGGTGTGGAGTTCTTCAGGGATCGCCGATTCTTGATCCTTAATTAGCATATGCATAGATGAATTTCTAAAAAGCCTATTTCAAAAGATTGATTTTAAAGTCATCTATATTGAATTGAACCACATTTTCTTTACTTTTCTGTGAGTAAATCCTTTGCGAACAAAGAAATGAGCAAAAAATTTATTCTATTAAGGAAATAGATTTTCAAACTACTTACAAGATTACCTAAAAATACTCCTGACAAAGTTATTAACTTATTGCAGATAACACTTAAATTAAAAGAAAAACATAGCTGATACCATCCAAAAAGTTAAGACTCGACTCTTAATATAAGATAATACTTAAATTGATCTGCCAATAACAATACTTTATTTAGAATTCCCTAATATATTCAACACTCCTGACAACTTTAACCTAATGTTCAAACTTTGATGGAGAGCATGCGAGGATCATAATAAGAGACTCTATAAAAAACATATCTTGAGTGATTATCTGTTCCTCACTCCAGGTGATGCAATTGAATCTTTAACACTAGACAATATAAGCAAAAAAAAAAAGAAGAAAAAATTTTTGAAAGTCTTAGATTGTAAAGCAACTTATCCAGCAAATAAAATGATTAAAATAAGTTTTCATATTCCCTTCAAGGGTGTAATAATAATTACTTATTTAAACTAATTGATTTTTATTAAAACTGACTAAAATTAAATTAGGAACTTTAAAATATTATTAATTAATAACAATCAAATAAAGCTCTAATTTCTTATTCCTTTTTAATTCTTTCCATTCTTAAGATAACCATTCAATAATTTTTTGGCAACATTGCTTTATTGGTAGATCTAAGATTAAGGAAGATTATTCAAAATATCTTTGATGGAAATAACAAATTGTAATATTGGAATAACGTGATTTCTACTTTTAAATAATAAAAAGCATTATAATTCCCAAAATATCGGTTTGAATTATTCTAAAATTTTTGGGTAATATCTTTACATTTATTATTTTGAGATTTTAAAAGGTCTGATTCATTAATGAATTTAGATTATAAATGTATATGAATAATAATATCTTAAATTTGATAGATTGATTAGTTCATCAAGTAATTCAGTTTGTAATTTCAAATTAAGTCCTTTAGGTAGTAAAATGATTTTAATTTTGTGATTCTTTAAAAAGCTTTTAACATTATATCAGCAGTTTTAATGTTAATTATCTAAAGATACTTAAAAAAAAGATTACAAAAAGTTCCTCCTTTTGGATTAAGTTTGATTCATAAATAGCCTAAGATAATCATTAATTATGATAAATACATGGTTATTTCTTCTAATATTTATTTAGAAGAGATAAACTTATTTCTCTAAATTTTTAATTCTTTCTCATACTTATTGATGATTTATATATCTTTTGAGTATTTTTTGTTGTGCAAGATTTATTGGAATAAGTAAAAAATAATAAATAGATATCGAAATATTGGCTAGAACTTATAACTTATTTTCACTAATTATTTTAGTTTTTGTTGTTACAAAAATTAATTTCATATATTTACCATTTACTAACTAAAAAACCAAAATTTATTACTAATTAAATTAAATTATTTCAAAATTTAAATCTTTAAAACATCAAAAAAATTTGTTAAGACTATCATAACATAATAGAGGATTAAATAAAAATTCAGTTGTTTTACATTCCTTGTAATCTTAAATTAATTTTTTTCTTTGCAATCTCTATTCATTTTTTATAAAGATTAATTATTTATTTAAGACAGTTTCATTTAAATTTATATCTAAATGAATTAATTGATAAATTTTTATTCGCTCCAATTATAAAATTTTATAATATTAAGTATGTGAACAAAAAAATAACCAAAATTTTGTAAAAAACCAATTCTTAAAAATTGATTATTTTACATCATCTTATAGAATTTAAATCGATAAAGATATAGAGAGGAAATGGTAAATAATAATAATAATAATAGTGAATAATATATAATTTCTCATGTCTGTTTTTTTGCTCACATA
>CAJJDO010000120.1:13930-48978 GCA_905183005.1 Paramecium pentaurelia | reverse complement strand
GAGAAGCTTAGACATCGGTCAAAGCATTGCTTTGTTCGATCAGATCTTATTAAAATCTGACCCTCATATTAAAATATGATTAAATTAATTTTTAATGGTAAATATATTATAAAATGAATTAGAAAAAATAAACAATTGTTTATATTTGTATTGAATTTTATTAATCAATTTCAATTACATTGTTAATTTATGTATAACTAATTTTCCAAAAAACAACTTCCTTTCGAAATAAATAATGGGCTTAAATCTTTCCCTGAATGATTGACAAACTCTCCTTTCAAGATATATGTTCCATATGCTTTTAATATAATTTATTCAGATATTACAAGAATTTAATAATTAGAAACTAAATAACAATTAAAAATATATACCTGAATGAAGGTTATTTTAAAATAAAGGGGTGTTAAATTATTCAAGAGTATCTTTGTAACTTTTATTTGCTGCTGATCTTTCTTTTGCTGTCTTAACATCCCATAAGCAGATAGAGTTATCTGTAATGCCAGATGCTAATGTATTTCCATCAGGAGAGAAACAGACTGATTTTACATATCCACTATGACCACTTAATTTGGCTTTTTATTATGCTGTTTTTACATCCCATAAACGGATAGATTTATCACAACTGCCAGATGCTAATGTTTTTCCATCAGGAGAGAAACTGACTGAATCAACAGTGCTAGTATGACCATCTAATTTTGTGTATTATTATAATGTTTTAATTTTCCATATAAGGATTGAGTTATCATCACTACCAGACGCTAATTTATTTCCATTAGGAGAGAAACAGACAGAGCAGACAGCGTAAATATGACCATCTAATTTGGCTTTTTATTATCCTGTTTTTACATCCCATAGCCGGATAGATGCATCAAAACTGCCAGATGCTAATGTTTTTCCATCAGGAGAGAAACAGACTGATTTTACAATGTTAGTGTGGCCATCTAATTTGTCTTATTATTATTCGGTTTTTACATCCCATAGGTGGATAGATGTATCAGTGCTGCCAGATGCTAATGTTGTTCCATCAGGAGAGAAACAGACTGAGTATACAAATCCAATGTGACTATCCAATATGGCTTTTTATTATCCTGTTTTTACATCCCATAAACGGATAGATTTATCAATACTTCCAGATGCTAATGTTTTTCCATCAGGAGAGAAATAGACTGATTAGACAGCGTGAGTATGACCCTCTAATTTGGCTTTTAATTATCCTGTTTTAAAATCCCACAAACAGATAGAGTTATCTATACTACCTGAAGCTAATGTAAATTCATCAGGAGAGAAACAGACAGATGTGACCCAATTAGTGTGACCATCTAATTTATTTTATTAGTATTCAGTTTTTACATCCCATAGCCGGATAGACTTATCACTACTGCCAGATGCTAATGTTGTTCCATCAGGAGAGAAACAGACTGATAATACATTTCCACAATGACCATCTAATCTGGCTTTTTATGCACCTTTTTTTACATCCCAAAGACGGATAGATGTATCACTACTGCCAGATGCTAATGTATTTCCATCAGGAGAGAAACAAACTGATTTGATAATGCTATTATGATTATCAAATTTTGCTTTCAATTATCCTGTTTATAAATCCCATAAAATAATTGTTTCTACTCTACCAGAAGCCAATATATTTGCATCAGGAGAGAAACAGATTGAGTAGACAGTTTCACTATGATTATATAATTTTTCTTTTTATTATCCTTTTTTAACATCCCATAGAAGGATAAACTTATCAGTACCGCCAGATGCTATTGTTTTTCCATCAGGAGAGAAACAGAGAGAGATTACCCAATTATTGTGACCAACCAATTTGGCTTTTTATTATCCTGTTTTAGTATCCCATAAAAGGATAGCCTTATCATTACTACAAGAAGCTAATATATTTCCATCAGGAGATAAACAGACTTAGTTTACCTCGCAAGAGTGACCATCCAATTTTGCTATTTGTTTTTTTATGTTTACATTCCATAGACGGACAGACTTATCCATACTACCAGATGCTAAAATATTTCCATCAGGAGAGAAACAGACTGATTAGACAGTGTTAGTATGGCCATCTAATTTGGCTTTTTATTATCCTGTTTTTACATCCCATAGGCGAATAGATTTATCAGTACTGCTAGATGCTAATGTTTTTCCATCAGGAGAGAAACTGACTGACTCCACACATCCTTTCTCACCATCAAATTTATTTAACTCATGTATTTTTAATTTTTTCCATTTACAATTTACTAATAAAGCTCCATTCAAATTCATTCCACTTATGTTAACATTGTTCAATTCAGATCCTGATAAATTACATCTAACAAAATTAGCTCCCAACAAAGAGGTATTTTAGATCTTAATATTTTAAAAATTTTTATTTCTCAGATCAACCTTCATCTAAACTAAGACATGTAATGAATTTGACCCACATTGAATTAAAGTTTTATCTATGTATGTGAGATTAACTAAAAATTACAAAAATTCTATTATCTATCTCTCATCCTTTATTCTTTTTATTAGATAGTGGACAGCTTCTTAATATTCATCAAAAGAATAGTCTGTTTTATTAAATTCATGATCTTTTAGTTTTGTTAAGACATTAGCTATTTGTTAAATGTTATTTCTAACAACATACAATTTTTACTCATTAGCGACTAGTTTTAAATTCTCCCTTTGAAAGATGTGTTATTCTAAAATTCTTTGATTTCCATTGTCTGAAAGATATCCAATGCAGCATTAAACTTTTTCCTTTTGAAAAATTTCTAATATGACTCCAAAAATTTGTTCGTTTACATCTTTAACTTCAGCAAAGATTTTAGTTAGAGCTTCCTTCTAAAAAGTACCTTACATTTTTTTTTTATTTTAATAATTAATTTTTATTTACCAAACTTTGGGTTTAATACTGAAAATCAATAAAAGTATCTTTTTTATATCGGAAAATAGAAGTTGAGACTTTGTGTAGATTTGGAATTGTTTTTAATTGATGTGCTATCTGTTTTCGAGAAATCATTTCAACATTTGTGTTGCTTGCCACTTTAAACTCATAGAATATCCAATTTTCTTATGAATAATTTCTACTTAATTTGAGTACTATTCTGGATCATTAAATATCTTGTTAATCCTCTTTTTAGTCATGTAAAATAGTAATTTTTCAGCTAACTATCAAAAAATTGGAATATGTCAGAAAAAAATCTTGCTCACTCCTTGCTAAAAAGCTTAGAGATGATATATTTCTTTATAATTAGAAAAAACTCTCAGTTTTAATTTATAATTTATTTCATATCTTTACCCTTTTGATAAATTTTATTTTTTTGATTATTTTTCCAGACAATTACTCTGTTTAATTTCTGATATTTTTTAGAATCACTAAATAGAAATATAATTCATTTTAAGAATAATTTAAAATAGGAAAATAATATTTATGATTCAATATATTCTTATTAAGATCATCTTAAAACTTATTATAACTATGATTCCAAAGTTGATTTAAGATAAAATCTATTTAATCCTTTATTTTAACTCTAATGGCATCAAATGTATCAAATGCATCTTTTATTCTTTTAAGATAAATTAAGAAACTACTAATTATCCCTCAAATAGTTTTGTAAAAATTTCTAGTAAAGTTTCAATAAAGTGATTAATAAGATAATGTTAAATTTTTAATTCTTTTTGACACATTTTATAAATAAGAGTTTAATTTAATTCTATATACTCTATTAAATTAAAGCCTACAATGTTTGCAATTATTTAATCAAAACTCAAATTTCTTTCATTAGGATTATTGCAAAGCTTTTTATGCTTGCGGATCTATTCTAAAGGTGATTTATTTTAAAAAAAATAAGTTAAGGTATTTAGATAGTGATAATAAGATTTAAGGGATAAATTTTATAAATAGAATTTAGAAAAAATTGTAATTATTTAAAAGAAGTTTTATGAGTAACAGAATTCAATCTTGGTATCTGGGTAAAATATCTTTAATTATTTTTTTCACATCAACCTTTAGAATTAAAGATGAAAACCTTTTTTAATTCAAATCATAAATGTAATTTGAAGTATCCAAAATAATTTTCTGATGTTATTTGTTAATCAAAATACACACATACATTCTAATTAAACTTTAAAAAATTATTTTTAATGAAAATAATTCGACTGCATGAAACCAGACGTAAATTAAATAAGTGGTTAAAGATGCAAATTCATAGTCGAGACTTGAAACTAGGAGGGACTCTGAGAGATTGGGTAAGCCTAGGTTTCTTGAACAGCTATGGAGGAAATATCTAACTTTTGTTCAGAAATATGATGTCAGGCCGATCGTCAGTCCGTTAGTGCTTTGGTCCTAGAAGCCTCCATACTGTTTAAAACAGACTAGGGGTGTTGAGTTTCCCTGAACCTGTCCAAGGCTCTAACCTCTTCTGAATCTGGCTTCCCTGTGGAATGGATTGGAAAGACAAGTTTGTTATTTAAGAACCTTCTTTAAGGAGAATTTTTATTATAATGTAATAAATTTCGAACATTATCAATGATGCATATTCGTGGGACACGAATAAAGTCATAGAAGTTTTTAACTAAAAAAGATTCCAATGATTTATTCCCCTTGCATATTCTTCAATATTATTATTTTTATTTAAACTTTATGTGCTATTTCATCTTTTTTCGATGAACTTAATTCTATTTATCTTCCATATTATTAGATGTAACTCTGGATTATTTTATTTCTAAATTTTAAATTGTAAAAATTTTCAAATAACAAAAGTATTGAATATTTTCTCTAATATTTTTTGAAAATAGTAAATAAAATATATGACTAAATATTAAATAAATTTTTTGTAATTTTAACTAGATGAAGAAAAAAAATGATACAAATCAATATCATTTATGCTAAAATTACTTTCTCTTTAGTTTAATTTGTTGAAGCTTTCTTTTAACAAAACTTTACAATTTCATTTATATCCAAGGTTCATAGGAAATGATTTCTCATTAAATAAAAATTTTATAAATATTAAAATTTTTATTAGAAAATGTAATTGAAAACAATTTTAATTAATACTCATTAAAAACATAATTAAAAAGGATTTAGAAGAATTTGATTTAATTCGAAAATTTATAAATTGAACATGAATTTGAAATTCTATTATAAAATTATAAAGGTAATTATAATTATGAGACTACTCTAAAATTTGATAAATTGGAAGATTATAATCAACTCAATAATTCTATTTATTAATTTTTTCCATCATTTACAAATAATCAGTCTTACACTTAAGTAATTGATATAATATTATAGAATTAGAAAATTGGAAAATCAAAAGAAATAAAAGTATTTCATTTTTAAAAAGAGAAAGACGTAGATAAGATAAATCAGCAATTTTTATATATATTCATATTTAGAAAATAAAATCTCTTTGAAAAACTCTAATCAAACAGTCTTCAATGTACATGTCATTTAAGACTAAAAACAGAGGGTATAATTTGATATGCAAAGTAATGAAATGATTATAATGAATAAAGAAAATTTAATAGCTAATATTGAAAAGTTATGTAACAAGAATTTCTTGTCATATCATAAGTACAATAATTATATATTAATTTTTATTTGAGTATTTTAACTTATTTAAATCATCTAAATAAATTATAAATATTGATAATAATTGTTAAAAATAAATAATTTTAAATTTAAATTAAATTAAAATAATTATTTTGCATAATCCTTTTCAAAAAAGGAAAAATTTCCTTATAAAAATAAAATCTAAAATATAATATATTATTTTCATTTGATTTATAAATATTATTTAAAGTTTACGAACCTTAATTTTTACTAGTTTAATCTATTAAAAAAAGTAAGGATATTTAGTAATTCAAAATTGGATAACAACTCACTCAATTATTTTTTAATAAATAAAAAAAATTTTGACTTTATTAATTCATCACATTTAAGATTAAAAGATATTAAGATAATGATATTTTGTAATATTTCAAAATATGAAAAATAGATGATGGGATCAACAGAATCAAATAAAAGAGAGAATCATATATGTTGATGATTCATAAAAGAAATAAGCTCATTTAATACTCTATTATTAATAATAGTTAGATATTTTTCGTTAAAATGTTAAAAAAATAATAGTAATAAAATGATGAAACTTATGTATATCCTTTCATAAATCAAATCACTAAAACAATTGAAATAAATTCTTGATGGATAAATCTTCAATGAATAAATTTTTGATCCTCAAAAACTCACAAACTGGTTAGAATAGTAGGAGTAAAAAATATTTTGGATTTTTGAAAATAAAGTCTAGTAAAACAACATTAGCTAAGAAGATAATTTTTATTAGTAGGAAAACTCTGATTAGATACCCATTTATATAGATTTAACTAAAATAGAATAGATGAAAGATCCACCATAAGATATTATTTTCAAAACACTTTATAAGCCAAACCATTTAACTTTTGTGATTGGTAGATTTACAATTTTTTAAATGTCGAAGATAAGGAAAAGGTATATATCTTATTTGAATGTTATGATTAATTGAGTTTAGATTTCAAGAAACAAACCTTAAATGAAATGCTTGGTTATAAAACTGGGAATATAATAAAAAATTCTTTAGAATTTATGAAAAATAAGTTAAAAACCTGGTAGCATTTAAATATTACCATTAAAGAATGATTGAAATTGAAATAAAAGAATTTAATGAAGAATAGTAGAAAGAATATATTGACTTACCGTGAACAAATAAATCTTAAGCAATAATATTAACATTAATATTAGGTCATTTACTTAAATGATCTATATTAAGATTGAAGAAGGTTAAATTTTGATTAATAGATAAGAACATTATAAATAGATTGAATCTTCATAAAATTAATAATTCAAAAATTTATAAAAGATCTTATTAAATTTCTAATAATTAAACTTCCTGATGAAGAATACATTCGTTGTTTGCTTTCATTTCATTATTGATTCGAAATGTTGATTGATCAAAGTTTATCTCTAAATCCTAAAAGCCAATCAAAATAATTATAAATCTCTAATTTTAAAATTTAAGAGAAAAAATTTTGAAAATAGAATTAATCATAATTACTCCTCTAAAATAAATTCACCTTCTTTAGAAATAGATTGATGAGAATTTGGTACAATTGATATTGATAATATTTTTGATAGAAATATGTTTATAAAATGTATTACAAATCCTTCGTTTACAAAATATGAATATCTTAATTCTCTTGTTGAATAATTCATCCAAGATTCAATTCAAGAAAAGAATTTTGCTTGTTCATAACTCTCAATAACAAAGGAAAAAGTACTAAAATTTTAGATTAATATGGTAATATTAATATAATGAGATTATAAACTATACAAAATAACAAAATGAGTACAATGTGCAGAAAACGAGAACAATGAGTGAACTCTATAGATAAAACTATAAAGATATTGTGTTTAAAATAATTAACAGATTAAATCTTCAAATTTATTTTATTGCCAAAGTTCTATATTAAGAAGTTATAGAATTTGGTAAAAATACTTCAACTTTACCTTGTTATTTAATGAAGTAAATTTATGTAAAGAAAATTATTCAGGAGTAATTGCTTTACTTAAAGAGTAATTCTCAAAAACATCTAATATTAAGTAAATACTTATTAATAATTATCCAAAGATAGGTAATATCAAAGATCTTCATCTAATAGTATTAATCTTTTATCAATTCTTAAGCTATTTTTAGAATAAGAAAATTAAGATGAAATAGTTATATCTGATAAAAAATCCACAGTTTTAGTTTGTTTAAAGCAAGTTTATGTGATTTACATTGGGAAAATTTTGATGTGAGTTATTGAAATTTCAATTAAGCAAACTTAACAAATTCTAAATTAGATAAAATAACAGGAATAGAAGAACATTAAATAGTTAGAGAAAATGGAATTATATTGTTAGTATTGGAGGAAAAGAGTAGTATTTTTGGACTAAAAAATCAGAAGCTATATCTAATTGGAATATCAATAAAATTCTAGAAATATGCAATTCTAATAATAGTTAAATTAAAAGGAATTAATTTGATAAATATAACTATATCAGCTTTTTAAGGGATAATTCAATAATTTCTGTTTCGATCGAATAAAATCAATAGGATTAAAATAATTCAATAAATTCATAAATTATGATTATAGATTATGATAAAGTTGAACTAATAAGCAAATTGACAAATGATCATAATTGTAATTCCATTTGTTTCTTGACCTCAAAAGAAATATTATGTTAACATTTTCAAATTCTTACTTGAGTTTTTGGAATTATAAGAAAAATAATATAATAAATATTATTCCAAAAGAAATATGAAATTATTACAAAAAAAATAGCAACAAATCATGATGATACTAAAATAGTCTTATTAAAATGATAAAAATAAAATTAGATAATTTAATGAGGAGATTGGATTATACATAATATATAGAATCATGCAAAGACATGAGTGTTAATTGCTTTTATGTATCCGATTGCCATTAATCTTTGGCACTGTTCTTTTCAAATTAAGTTAAAACATATGATTGGGATTTAATGAGATTAAAAATTTTTTCATGCAATTCAGAGATAATGAAATTAATTCTGCATAATTAATAGGTTAGCTACCATTCAAAGCAAAATAATTAAATTTCAATTATTAATCCTAAAATTTGGCTATAATAAGAGAATAAATTTACATTTATGATATGAATAAAATAACATGCCCAAATCTTCTCGATAATCAATTTATAAATTAAAAACTAGGGGCTAGTTTTATTATTGCTGTTTCAGCAAATAATTAATAGCTTAAAATGTAGAGATGTTAAGTTTTTAAGATTAGAAATATTAAAAAGGAATTGAGAAACAAAATGAAAAAATTCTATATATGTGCTTTACTAAAGATAATAAATATTTAGCTATAAGAAGTAAAAAGATAGTTAAAATATCTTTAGAGTTATCAATTTTATAACTTAGGAAACCATTTCCGAATGGACAGAGGATGATTAAAATGAAAAAAAAGAATTTTCGAATGAATTTATATTTTTACAGATTTAGGATAAAATATATTTAATTTCAAATCAAAATTATCAAGTAAACCTATAAGCTGTAACTTAATTATTCCGAGATAAAAAAAGAAATGAAAATTAACAAAATAATTAAACCTTTATATTGAAACCATATGACGAAAATATTGCAATAATAACTTCAATTACAATAAAAATATTAAGCCAATTAATATAAATCAAATCAGTTATTGTTTATTCATCTAAAAATAGAAGTTACCAAGATCTTTTGGTATGATTTAATAATGCTATAATTTCTAGATTTCGCATGACTAATAATTAATTGTTTCATGTGTTTATCTAGATAGAAATTAATCAGATAACTCTTAGATTATTGTTATATGGAAATAAGGGGGTGAATCTCTATATTAATAGTGTTATCAATTGAAAAGTCAAGCTAATACAATAGTAAATTTGTCATAATATAATTCTCTATTCATTCTTACTTTCATGAAATAATAGTTATCAATGATTCAGCAGATATGTATTTCAGATATCACTATATACTGTACGATTCCGTCTCAATAACCTGTTTAATCAATAAAATATTCATCTAATTCACATAATTTTATTGCAATGCGTTTAAATTATAGTTTTTCTCTCTATAAATTACAAAAAGCAAGTAGAGAAATTTAATGGATGATTTATTATTTCATTCTATTTTCTGAATATGCATGAGAATATATAATAGTTTAAAAAATTAAAAAAGTTATCAGTAATTCTAATTATATAATTATATTGTTAATAAACTGAAATACCAATTTATTTTACGTAAAATAGTTTGGATATTATTTACATTTTTTTGCAATAAATGTTTATCAGCAATGCAGCTAATTTGATTTAAATCAATGAATCAACTGGAATCGCATAAATTATTGATTAAAATACAGGTTTCTGTTATTTAGAAACTTTAACTTATTTTACTAATCAAATAAATAAAGATATCTGTTGCAATAATTAAACAAAGATGCCTGATGTATCATCTTAATTTCCTGCAATTGATAAATACTTTTGTTAATTTTAATTAAAAAACTAGAAAAATAGAAATAATCTTAAAAATTCTTTTAAAGAATTAAAATCGATATTTTTAAAAAGAAGAACATAAATTTTATTCGAACATATATTCATTTAATTTTTAGCAAATAAATCATTCATTAGTTATATATTTTAAATAATTTTATCTAAATCTATAAGCTTTTCAACTTAAAATATTCAATAATGATCTTACTATTAAATATTGATTGATATCATTTAATTGATTTATCATTAGTATTCAATTACATCCAAATTCTAGTTTGACAATTAAGATTGTACTTTTTATAGAATATTATTATTTCATTTCAATTTCAGAATTTTATAAGAATTTCCAAATGATTATGAAAAATATTTGATTCTTATTATAAATTATTTAAATTCAAACTATAAATTTAGAAGATTAAAATGGATAAAATAACAAAAATAAAAAGTGCAAAAAAATATACATTTAGTGATTGCTGAATATATTTATAATGAATTGATTGATTTATTTGAGTTTACATTTACTACATAGAATATATAATTTATCTATAACTTCAATTTGTTTGTAAATAATACATCGAAAGTATTATTTATATAGTAATGCATAATTTTGTATGATTAATTTTAATAATATAGTTATATAATAATTAATGATATCATGAAAGCCTTATCTAAAGTTATAAAGTTTAAACTTATTGATACTTCAACTAATAAAGTATTGAATTTGATGTATTAGAGATAAGTTTGGATATATATAAGTTAAATATTTATTCAAAATATCTTTAAAACGAACTACTCTAACATATACAATTGATAATCCTAATGCAGACTTTGATCAAGGCTAACGATTGAATATTCTATTAGATAAAACTTATTATAAAGGATAATAAATAGGATTATCTAAATAAAACTCTATTGATTCAAGATTTAGATCAATTAGTATTATGACCAAAGAGGAAAAAATACAGAAGCTGCTAATCTATTTATGTCATCAGATGAAAATAAAGAAGAATTCTAAGAAGTTATTTTATCTAAAATGTCTCCAATTCCTAGTTATTTGATTGCAATGTTTGCAGATATTGTGAAATATATTTATATATTTTTTTAATATAATATTAAGAATATCCCAAAAATTACGGTAGGTAGAACTTTTTTGGTGAATGTGCTTGACAAAATATAAGCATACACTGATAAACTTAAAGAAATGGAAAAATTTATGAAAGTTGTAGAATATGTACACAGCTTTTTTCAGTGTCTATAAAATCATTGTTAACTTCAAGAGGGTTTTCACAAAATTAATTAATATCTAAACCAAAAAATACCCCTTAAGACTTTAAAAACTCATCAACTGGTTAAATTTTACAATTAAATAAATAAATTATTCATAATTTCTAATCAATAAAAAGCAAATCTATTGAAAAAATTGAAGAAAAAGAAGAATAAAAGTAAACAATATATATCAATAATGCATAATGGAATCTGTTGAAATATTGTAATTTTTCATCTCTAAAAAAATGAGATTAATTACCCTTCAATATTAGAATAATTTGATAAGAAATCTATAGAACAAACAAAAATTTAATACAAGGATCTATGTGGGTTTATGATTAGATATTCTATATTATTAAAAAATTATGAATGTTGAAATGAATAATCATAGCATATTTTACCTCGACTACAATTCATTCTAAATCGACACAAAGTCTTAACTTCTATTTTACTGAAATGCACAAGATACTTTTATTGATTTTTCAGTGTATAAATTTAAGTTAGAGTAATCGAAAATTCATTAATAAAATAAAAAAATGCAGAGCTCTTTTTCAAAGAAGGAAGCTTTTGTTGACATCTTTGATTAAATAAAAGATGTAGATATACAAATCTTTGGGGCCATATTAGAAACATTAGGAAAGGAAAAAGTTAAAGACTGCATTGGATTTCTATCAGATATTGAGAATTAGAGACAATCAGAATCATAAATTTTACAACAAATTGGGAATTTCAACCAAGCTCAGACAGAATAGAAATTTTCTGTTATTGGAAAAGACATTAAATAAATTATAGATGTCTTAAAAAAATTAAAAGATCATGACTTCAATTACAAAGACTTATCCTCTGAAGAAAATGAAGAATCTACATTAAGTTTAATTAATAGTATCAAGGATAATAGAAGGATCATTCAATTTCTGTAATTTTTAGTTCACCTCACATCCATTGATGAAACTTTAATATAGGGTGGGTCTAATTCATTATATTTATTAAGTTTGATGAAGGTGGACCTTAGTAACAACAATTTTGAAAACATAAAAATCTAAAATACTTCTTTGGTGGGAGCTAATTTTGTAAGGTGCAATTTTAGTGGTTCTTAACTTAATAATGTTAATATAAATGGAATAAATTTGAATGGATCATTATTATTGAATTGTAAATGGAAAAACTTAATAATCCAGGAGTTAAATTAATTAAATGGTCATACTCATTATGTCTGCACAGTTTGTTTCTCACCTAATGGAAATACAATAGCTTCTGGTAGTTTTGATAAATCTATTCTTCTATGGGATGTCAAAACAGGATAAAAAAAGGCAAAATTAGATGGACATAGTGGATATGTCTACTCAGTCTGTTTCTCTCCTGATGGAAATACATTAGCCTCTTGCAGTGTAGAAAAGTCTATTCTTTTATGGGATGTTAAAACAAGATAATTAAAAGCCAAATTGGATGGTTATACTAATTATTATTCAGTCTTTTTCTCTCCTGATGGAAATACATTAGCTTCTGGTAGTTTTGATAAATCTATTCTTCTATGGGATGTCAAAACAGGATAAAAAAAGGCAAAATTAGATGGACATAGTGGATATGTCTACTCAGTCTGTTTCTCTCCTGATGGAAATACATTAGCATCTGGTAGTCATGATAAGTCAATCCTTCTATGGAATATGAAAACAAAAAAATAAATAAAAAGGATGGATAATCATAGAATTTCTGCCTTGTTATGTTTCTCACCTGATGGAAATGCATTAGCTTCTGAAATAAGAGATGAGTCAATCTGTTTATGGAATGTAAAAACAGGATAATAAAAAGCCTAATTAAATGGTCATACTAGCAGGATCAATTCAATCTGTTTCTCTCCTGATGGAAATACAATTGCATCTGGTAGTGATGATAAGTCCATCCGTCTATGGGACGCCCAAACAGGATAATAAAAAGCTATATTAGATGGTCATAGTAGTACCGTGTTATCAGTCTGTTTCTCTCCTGATGGAAATATACTAGCATTTGGTAGTTAAGATATGTCTATCCATTTATATGATGTCAAAACAATAAAATAAAAAGGCCAATTGGATGATCCTACTAACTGTATCAACTCAATCTGTTTCTCTCCTGATGGAAATACATTAGCATCTTGTAGTAATGATTAGTCTATCCGTCTATGGGATGTCAAAACAGGATAATAAAAAGCCTAATTAAAGGGTCATACTAGCAGGGTCAATTCTATCTGTTTCTCTCCTGATGGAAATACAATAGCATCTGGCAGTGGCGATAAGTCCATCCATCTATGGGATATACAGACAGGATAATAAAAGGCCAAATTTAATGGTCATAGTGGATATGTCAATTCAGTCTGTTTCTCTCCTGATGGAAATACATTAGCTTCTGGTAGTGATGATGAGTCTATCCGTCTTTGGGATGTCAAAACTGGATAAAAAATAGCCAAATTGGATGGTCATAATGGAGGTGTTACCACAGTCTGTTTCTCTCCTGATGGAAATACATTAGCTTCTGGTAGTGTTGATTTCTATATCAGCTTATGGGAGGTTAAAAGAAAAAAATAAAAAGCCGTATTAGATGGTCATGAGCATTAGGTATCGTCAGTCTGTTTCTCTCCTGATGGAAATACATTAGCATCTTGTAGTTATGATTAGTCAATTCGTCTATGGAATGTTAAAAGAAGATAATAAAAAATCAAATTAGATGGTCATACTAGTTATCTCTATTCAGTCTGTTTCTCTCCTGATGGAAATACATTAGCTTATTGTAGTAATGATTACTCTATTTGCCTAATGGATGTCAAAACAGGATAATAAAAAGCCAAATTGAATGGTCATAGTGATTATATTACTTCAGTCTGTTTCTCTCCTGATGGAAATACATTAGCCTCAGGAAGTAATGATAAGTCTATCCGACTATGGGATCTTTAGAATGGAAAAGAAATTTAATTTGCTGGCAAAACTTATAAAAATATAATTGCATAATTTAACGCACCATTACTTTAAAACGATATTACATCATGTATTTATTTCATTATTATTTTTTAGAATCCAGCTATATTACAATTCTACGAATATCTCAAACACCATTATTTTAAGCATAAGGAGCTTTAATCTCGAAAGGAGATTTTGTAAATTATGAGGGATACGATTTAAGATAATTATTTATATCATAGGGAAGTTGCTTTTTAGAAGACTTAAAATAAAAGTGAATTTGATTATTATCAACATCAATTATAATAAAAACCAATCTTTTGTATTTTTTTAATTATTTCTTTATCAGTTCCACTCTTCATTTTCACTTCTAAAGATAGATAAGTACTTAATTTTTAAAGTTTTATTCCATTTCAGTTATATATACACCTCATTTACTCTTATATTATAAAAATCTATGTTCAGACTAGTGAACAGAATATTAAATTTGTTGAGACTAAACTGAAATGATATTACATTAAAACATTAATCTAAACAGAGAACAGTGAGCACAACGAAGAAAATAAAATAAAGTGTGAAATGATTTTTTTGAAGAATGTAATTTAATAAAACGTCATTCACTTTAAATCATCAATATTATTAAAAGGAAAGTTTATTTAATATTAGTTAGAATTGTTGGTTTGTTTAAGTTCATAAATTGTAAAGATATATATGATAACAAAGATAATAAAAAAATATGTCAAGAATTAAAAAATAAAATAAATCTGAGAATTGATCTAAATTATAACTAAGTTAAAAAAATAGATTGTATGATTTTAAAAAGTACTCTATTAGTAATCATCAAGAAGTATGTTTATATTGAAAGGATTAACATCATTAAAGCTCACCCAATTAAATTAGCATCTAATAATCTTAATTACTAATTAACTTTAGCTCTATGTGAATTCTTACATCCATCAAAAGGTTTTTATCTTTTGGAAATAAGCATTTAGAAATAAATGAAACAATGTACACAGATTTTTAAATAGTGAGAACTATAAAATCACTTTTACCTTCAGGTTGATTAAACAAAAATTAAATATAGAGACAAAAATATCCATTATTCATAAATCATTTAATTTTTTTTTATTATTTCCAATAGATTTAATAATTAAGATTTTTAAATATTTTTTAATTCTTGATTAAGAGAAATTTAATTTTTAAAAACATGGTTTAATGTTATTGTTATATTATTTGAATAAAATTCTGAATATAATTAATATTCTTATTTAAAGACAAAAAGTTCAAAAATGCTCTACCACAGAACAAGTAAATGATTAAAGTTAGATTTTATTAATCATTACTACCAGAAGCTAATTTATTTCCATCAGGTGAGAAACGGACTGATCAAAAAAGAGTATAAAATGTTGCTGATTAAAAGGTTGTTTCTCTAAAATATAAATTTGTTTTTATTTTATTTTAATGTTCCTCCCAAAAAAAATAAAAAAAACTATCTCAAACCTACCTTAATATAATAGGCTACAAAAAATAGTATTTTATGGATTTGATTAAGAAGATAAATTGGAAATAAACTTACTTATATAATTTTTTGTTTAGCAATTAGTTAGGATTATGATCAAACTAAAATAAGGGGAAAGTGATTTCATGTGTAAATAATCATAAAAGATATATGTTGAAAGATTTGATTTTAGAGTTTACTTTACAAATCTTGCTCTATTTACATTCTAAATATGTCATATTTTATTCCTCATTAGTTTAGGATTCAAAAGAATATCAAATAAGAAAATAAAATAAAGTGAAATATGAAAAAATAAATAACAAAAGTTTTAAGATTTTATTTACAGTTTTTTTATAAAAAAGGAAAGATGCAAAATAGAGAAAAAAAATCCTTTATCAAATTTTAAGGATTTGAACTCTATTGGAAATAACTTTATGAATTTTGATGATCTTAAACGATTGTTAATAATGACCAAATTTTAGGTGGTAGATATGCAAACAAGGAACTCTCAGGATTTTCTAATATTTTTAAACTAATAAGAAAGCAATAAACAGAAACAAAATAAACAAAATAACATATAATCCAAATAGTATATTTTGCTTATTTCTTTAGAATTATTTTGACGGCTTTATCGTAAATGAAAAAAAAAATTTAGTTTATTTGACTATAATTTTTTATACATGCCGAAAAACAAATGATCAAAGGTTAAAGGATTCATAATAAATAAGCCAAACTTTATTGGTTATTAAAATGCACTATTTCATAGTTTAAAATTACCAGCATTTTCTTTGTAATTTGAATATATAAATTCTTTATTTTTTTTATCTATTTCTCTTTTTTTAAGAAATAAGCACATAAAAAAGATATTGTTCTTGTAATTCTGTAAGAATAGATTGTAAAATATATGAAATTATGGAAAGTTTTTAATTTAAATATATATATAAATTAGCTTTTAAAGATTTTTTATGGGTGTTTTTTTATGAACGCTTTTCTTTATTATTACATAATAGTAATCAATGCAGACAAATTTAGCATAGAATTATAATACATTCGCTTATTCAAGATGATGATGTACAAATTTGATTATAAATAACACTTGTATTTATATAGAAAATTCATATTTTCCTTTATATTTAGGTTATTAGTTTTCATTCAAACTCATATTAAGTTTTTAAGTCAAAGTTACTAACTATATTCCCAATAACTAAGTCTCAGCACAAAATATCGATATAAAAAATATTTCTTTCCAACTTTGAAATACCCCAACAAATATCTTTTTATATTGTGAAGAAGAGAAAATTTTTCCTCAATAAATATCAAAATATATCTCGAATTGAATTGGATTGCTCCATACATTTATTGAATGTTTTTGAACAAATATACAGATGAAAAAATCATAAATCTATAAGTTAAGCAAATTATTGTTAAACCATAACAAATATTGTTGTTATTCATGCATAAATTTTTGGAAATTGAAGCCTTTGAATTCATTTTATTAATAAAAAAAATCCAAATAATCTTCCCTATGTAATTTGTTATTTCGTGCATTTTTTGTATACAAATTTATAAGTGAACATAAAGTTTAATGTATCTATCTATATATATTTATTTTGAAATTTTAGATGATTTTAATTTTAATTAAAAATTTCATAATATGGATAAAATATCATAAGTTTTCATTATTATTTATGAATATTCTTGTCAAATAAAAATTTTTCATATCTAACCCACTTTTCAATGATCATTCCTAGTTACAATCTTTAAATTTTATCCCTCCGATCAACATGACTGCAGCAATTAAGTTCCATTCTTAATTAGCTGAAATTATTTTAGGAAATTAAGAAATTTTCATTTAATTACATTAAATTAGCTATTTGTTATTACTAATAAGTTAATGACTGGAATTTAAAAGAAAAATAATATAAATAGAAAAAAAGATTAATGTTTTTTTCAAAGGTATATTGATTATTAACAGGAAATTTATTCAAAGCGAATGTAAAATTCTTAGGATTTGTGTATACTCATATTAATGTTGAAAATTATAAATTATGAAAAATTCTTTACCCTAAATAACTATTAAAGGAAACTGATTCTCAGAAGGAGAAATTAGAGAATATCATTTAAGACCGTAGAATAATTACCATTAAATCTAGAACATTATATTCAAATTAGAAGGATTGGATTAAATAAGCAATTAAATTTGGATAATGGGATTAAATATTGCAAATAAAAAATTTTATTCATTTAATAGACTTAATTCTTTAATGACATCATTTTTATTTAAAAATTTATTTGTAGAGCTTTATTCTTCACAAAAATATCTTCTTCTGAAAAATATTTTTGTAAATCAATTTTCCTGTTTTTATATGAGCATATCTTTGAATTATAAGCTTGGAAAATTAAATTACGAAATACCAATTTATGAAAGCTGAAAAGAGTATATATTTTCAAATAATTTATAAATATCTTAACAAGTGTATATTACTTAGATTAGTATGTAAGGAAAATACGACAGATAATTAAGCATAGAGGAAGGGTTGTAGAATTTTTGAACACATTTTATAACTGTTTATTAAATCTATATTTCTCATTTAAATAGAATTTTACTATAAAATCAAGTAACATTTGAAATTAAAATGAAAATTTTCATAATCTTTCTTTCATATACCAAAATTTCACGCAAAAATATATTGTTAAAAATAAAAACTTATTCTTTTAAAGCCTAATATCTTAACTGATTTAATTATGGATTCTTACTTAAACTTATTAATAAATCAAATTTTTTCACCCTTAAAAATAAAATTTATTCTTTAAAATAAACATATTTAAACTATATTGTAAAATATTTATATTATAACATTTTCAATTATCATATGTCATTGCACTAAGCTATTTATTTGTTTCTATATTCATTTCAATCCATAAATCAATTTTTTTACCATTTTTATATTAACCCTTATGAATTACCTACTTAGAGAAGCTAAATCTTTCATCCAAATCAATCCATTTTCCAGTCTTCATGCCATTATCCTCTTCATCATATGATCCACCACCACTAAAAATTTTAAATACGTAGTTTATGTTCAATATATTACATTTATTCATTATACCCAACAATATCCTTATACCAAATATCCCATTTACCAATTCTTTTACCATTTTTATATTCACCATTATACGTTACTTAACAATCTCTATAAAACCCTTCACTTATATCAATCCACTTTCCAATCTTCATACCATCAACTTCATTGTCATATGATCCACCACCACTAAAAATTCAATTTCAAGTTTTATATTATATTTTTTTACATTTTTTGATCATTTTTTCCATTATTATACCATATATCCCAACTACCAAATTTTTTGCCATTTTTATATTCACCTTAATAAGTTACTTAAGAATCATATTTAAATCCATCAATTATATCAATCCACTTTCCAGTTTTAAAGCTTGAACCTCCTTCATCATATGATCCACCACCACTAAAAATTTAAAATTCCACACCTGATAAAAAAATATTTACATCTTATTATTTTATTTATTATATCCATGCTCTTTAAACCAAATTTCCCATCTACCCACTTTTTCACCATTTTTATATCCGCCACTATATGTTACCTATTTATCATCATAAAATCCATCAACTATATCAATCCACTTTCCCGTTTTAATGCCTAAACCACCTTCATCATATTATCCACCACCGCTAAAAAATTTAAAATAACACACATGATAAAATAATATTTACATCTTAGTATTTTGTGTACAATGTTCATGCTCTTGATACCAAATATCCCATTTACCAATTCTTTTACCATTTTTATATTCACCATTATACGTTACTTAACAATCTCTATAAAACCCTTCACTTATATCAATCCACTTTCCAATCTTCATACCATCAACTTCATTGTCATATGATCCACCACCACTAAAATTCAATTTCAAGTTTTATATTATATTTTTTTACATTTTTTGATTATTTTTTCCATTATTATACCATATATCCCAACTACCAAATTTTTTGCCATTTTTATATTCACCTTGATAGGTAACTTAAGCGGTTACACAAAAATGTTCACTTAACTCTATCCATCTTCCGATTTTCTGATCTTTTCTTTAATTATCATATGATCCTCCTCCGCTAATTTTAAATCCAATAATAAAATTACATTGTTTAATTATTCCATTAAATTTTCCAATCTCCAATTCTTTTATCTTCTTAATAGTAACCTTCTTCAATTATATTCTTTTAACTAAGCAAATATTTTAATGTCAAAAATACTCCCAATAATTGTCACATAAATCAAGCCACTTTCCCTCCTTTTATCCTTTAATATTGAAATTACCACCTCCAATTTTTTCTCCTCTCCAATAATAGTTCCATTATTTCAATTTATTTCCGTTAATTCCATATTATCCTTTAAATTCCAAATGTTTGATTTACTCTAGATTGATCAATATTTTTTCATCTTTTTACCCCAAAATATACTTTTCACTTAAAAAACTAAAAAATTAATATACATTCTTAGAATTTATCCATCCTTTTTATAGATTTTATTTCTATTTATTTATTTTATGAGAATAAATGGTGTTTTAACTAATTGATTGTTGAATTACTATAATCCTTCTAAATCAATGATAAGTTCTTCTTTCTTTTTAATCGTCCTAAATGTAATTAACTTTTTTTACAAAATATTATGAATTTCTCCAATTAGATGACTAGACTTAAATAGATATTATATGAGTCCATCCAAAAATAATCCAACTTTTTACATTACAGAAGTTACCATTTTCTTTTTGTTAATTTATTCTTCAAAATTATTACCAACTAAAAAATCCACAAGAAAATCTAATTCTTATTAAGAACATTCAAAAGGATTCAAATCATTTTTCAAAAGGTTTAAAAATTTATTATCTTCTGATATCAAATCGTCTTAAATTCTTTTAATAGAATCCCTTATATTCATAAAAATTAAATCAATTTCTTATTCTATTAGATCAAATTGATTTAGAAATGGTTTAAATAGTGATGTACATTAATTTTAGTCCAATACATATTTCATGTTTACTTAATTGGCTTTTAAAAGTAATTATTGGAGGATTTCTTTTTTCGATAATAATTTGTCATGAGGAATTTTTTGTGTTAAAATACATTCTACGCAAACTTTTCTTGCAAAATTTTGGTTTTTATTGCCAATATAAATGCCTCCAATCTAAAAATTTGGATGCTCTTAACAATATTCCTGATTTGATATCATAGAAAATAAATTAAAAAAATTATGATTATTGAATTAAAGATACCAAATTTAAACAACATTTATTAGAATTTTAATTATATATGAGAAAAATTTATTAGCAGGAAGCTATATTTTACTCTTAATCAATCAATAGAAATTATTTAAAAACTTTGAATATCAGGTATTATTTGTTTCTGAATTACAGATTTCCGAAAATTTTCTTAATATTTTAATTAAAATTATATACAAATAGAATAAAAATTTATAATTAAAGCAATTATTCAAAAGTAAAACTTATGATCAAAAAAATATTTGAATAATCAAGTGAAAACAATGGAATTAGCAAAATCAATCCTATAGAATAATAAATTTTTAATTGATTAAATTAGGTTCTACAAACAAGATTGAAAAGTTTTTATAGAAGTAATAAATCAAAGAATAAGTAAATTAAATTAATGATCAAAACAATATTTTGTGATCAATGATTAATTTAATTAAACATTATGAATTAATTATGGCTTTATATGTTACCTAATCTAAAATATAATTAATTTTTGTATTAATTTCTCTATAAAGATAAAAACAATGGCTGAATTTAATTTTTAAAAGAAGTTCGTTAATGTTAATCAATTAATCGTTATTAAATTTGATTTAAGGGAATGCCTTATCAAAATTAATAACATGATATATTTTAATAAATATAATTATTCATGAAGGCTAATTATTTAGTCTCTATATCTAACCTTCTTAATAGTTAAGTATTTTAATTTTATTTAAGTAATTTCCATAAATTGGATAGGTATTTAAATTTTCTATATATTTTCTTATTGAAATTGTTTTGAAAGCTAATTATTAGAATTTATTTAGTTTGAAATTAGTCTATTATTCCATATGATTGAATAATACCAAATAATCATTATCATCAACTATTTTCTGATTGATGTTAATTTAGTAGTTTTGAAAGTAGAAATATAGAGAGTATGATTATGAGATTATTTGCACAAGATAATGAAAAAAATTTTTGCTTATTGGTATATTAAATTAAATAGAATAGAGCGATTTAAAAAATTTTATATAAGATTGTACCTGCATTTTGTTATTTGATGAATTAAAAAATTAAATCAATTTAAAAGTATTGATAACTAGTTCGGGCCTAATATAAATTGAAGATGTGAAATTTTATTCATCTTAAAATCCCTGAAAATTTAAGCTGCTTATCTTGTACTTTTTTATTAATTGAAGATTTTCTTGTCTTTTAAGTTCTATTTTACTCTTCTCCAAGCCATAGGCTATCAAATATTGTTAAATTTAATTCAATATAAAAATTCTAATAAAAATTGAGTTTTTTTGGTATATTCTTTGGATAAAGGATATTTAAGATATTATTAATTTTCGAATGGAGATACTTCTAAATTATGTAGTTCTTAAAAGATGAAAATTATACTAATCTTACCAGCACAAATTGCCTTATGAATAATCAATTTAAATAAAGTCTTAATGGATTTTTTATCTTTCTATTAAATTTTCAAAATTATAATTTAAACTTAATTCTCTTGATTACTTTAATATCATAAAGGGGTATTTTTTAAGAGAATAGATTAATTGACACCTTACATGATTAAATTGAAATATTTTACGATTATTGCAAACTTAAATTAGAGGTAGAAAAAAGGAATAATAATAATATAAATCGAAATGAAAGCTTTAGACTGTGTTTCATAGAGTAAACATAAGGTTATGAATAATCAACCTAAAAAATTAGAAAAATAATCAACTTTTGTAGAACAAATTCACTTTATGAACTTCTTTTTGTTAATTTTAGGCTATATTAATGAACTTCTATATAACTCATTGATAATCTAATCAATAATACCTTAAATTTTATGGTTTCCAATTATTAATTATGAAAAAAGTTGTGTAAGAATGTGTAATGAAATACGTTTTCCTGCTACAAAAATATATTAGAAATACTTGAGATTAACACTAGCTCAAAAGTCATTTAAGCGAAATTGATATCTGAAATGATATTATGTTTTATTTCATATTAGAGAAATAATATTTTAATAATTATCATTATCTATTTATCAATTTTCCTATTAAATCAATCAAGTAATACTGAAAAATGGATTGCATTGAAATTTGAAACTATGAAATAAGCTTTATAATTTTAATCTAATAGAATATTATGATCAATAACTTTGTGAAATTTTTCTCATAATTACTAATACCTTACTGTAAGAGTCATTATATATTTCGAAACTCCCATCAGTAAAAGGATGAAGAATATAAACATTTTTATTCCCATCTTCTCTCGCATAAAAATTTGCCAAAAAAAATAAGATATTACAAACTTTCGCTTAAGTAAAAATTAAAATTTATGTTTAAAAGAATACTTCCTTGATTTTTTATCAGTATAAAGTAATCTTTTAGTTTAGATGAAGCAAATCTGCTTCTGCAATATTTGACAGCTTAATGTATGCTAAATTAATACTGATATTGAAATGTTGAAATAAACAACTTAAAGGTTTTGAAAATATGAAGGTATTGATACAACTAAACAGTAAGGGTAAGTATATTCAGATATTAAAAGGATATCATTTTGAGAGAAAAAAAGTGTTCATTAACCTTATTATTTTTCTAAACTTATTCTTTAGTATTTACATTATTAGATTAGCTACCCTTTTATATTCAAAAAATATAAACAATTTTTTTGACAAACTCAAAAAAAAAAACCAAATGTTAATATCATTTTTAGAGTTTTATATAAAACTTTGTTCAGTCAATATTTTTGGGTTTAGATTTAATTTAATTTATTCGAAGTTCTCTCTTAGTAGATAGTTTTGAACAAAAATGACTTTTTTTTTTATTATGTTTAAATTATGAGGCATCAATTGTTATAATTAGTGTAATATCAAATATAGTGATATATTCTCATTATTCTTTATTTTTTTTCCTAAAATTGAAAGAGGTTTTGTGGATCTTTCATTGCTTGAGAACTTCCTAATCAAAAAATTTATCTTTGTGCAAAATCAATCAACTCCTGTTGCTAAAATTCACTGAATCAATTTTTTTTTCTCATTAACCTATTTTACTTAAGAACCTATAAGAAATTGATTTATAAACTATGATAATATTTCTCATCATTAACATCTTCTTACAGCAAAATTAATTTTCTATCATTTTTTCTTAAATGCTTGACAATCTATCACTCAAGGAGACAACAGAATAAAGCTAGGCTTCATTTAATTACTGGGTTAAACTATCCAACAATAGTTTATATAGTAATTTAGATTAAGATTATTAGAACTAAACTAACATATTTTGAGTTGACAGATAAGTTATAATTTGATATTAAACATCTAAATATGAGCAAATATCTAGCCTAGAATAAATTAGGATCAAAGATTCAATCCTCTTTCTTTAATTTTTATACTCATCTGTGTCTTCCACATCCTTAAAATAATTTAAAGTTCTTTGTCTGAGTTTTAATTTTCCACAATAACTTTAAAGAGATATTATTTTGATCTAATCTATTTATGAGAAGAAATATTCAAAGAATTGAATAAATGTTGAGAAATAATAATAATATGGATTTCTGTAATATCTAGTTTAACTAATTTGGCGAATGCTGGGAAATTCAAACTAGCTATTTGTAAAATTTTTAAATGGGCTAAAAATTTTAAAAAAAATGAAACATGCTTAATAGTAAAAGAGTATTCATAAATGATTATCAATAATTCAAAGCCATAAATTGGGTATCAAAACTCATTAAACAATGCCAGATAAAAAGATTACATATCATAATTAGAAAAAAATAGTATAATAAACCTAAGTAAAATTATAATCGTATTACCAACAATCACACCTTAACTTTCTTATTTATACTTATCTAGCTTGTTTTTATTGGCATATTTTAAAGTAAAATAGTTACTTATTCTAATTTAAAAAAACCTCCACCACAATGGTTGTATTATCTGCCCATAGACAGATGAATTGATGAAAAAAGACTTTTGAACAACCAGAGGAATTATGATTTAATTGGTAATTTATAAAAATCATGGAATAAAATTCTAAATAAAGAAAACCATAATTTGCAAATTTCATTTAGTAATTTATTTTATATATCTTTTGGATCAATTTTTATTATTGTTATAAAAAATTATTGTACTTTTTAATTAAGTAATTTTCAGATATTAAGTAGTATTATTTATCATGTTAATATATAATTAGATATGATTTCATTTAAAAAAAAAGTAAATTAAATCATAGAATATAAATTAGCATATGTTAAAACAATAACTTTATTTTAGATAAAGGTTATTTGAAGAAATAGAGAATGGAAAGCTTTAGACTATTATGATTCAGGTGTATCAGAAAAAGGTAATAATTATGAATAATCAAAGTCAATTTGAAAAAGTATTGAATAAATATACTTGGCTATTTAAAATCTAAATAATAAACATTTATTACCACTTAATTTTAAGAAATTTAATGTCCACCCAATTTTTTACCTAATTATCAAAAAATTTCAAATTATTACTTCCTTTGAATATCAAACAATTAACAGCTTTAATTTATAAATAAAAATAGTATTTTGCATAAACTAAAAATATACCCTTTTAAGAATTTTTTCAAGAAATAGGGCAACTAAAAGAATATTGATGATATTCATCTTCAAATATTAAATTCTATCATCAAGTTCTTCAAATCCTTTTATTTGTAAATTTCCACAAATAATTAAATATTCTCCATATACTTTATGAAACTAGAATCACATGAATAAAATGTACTAATTTCCATAAAAATAAAATTTTTATTTCATACTTTAACTAATATTTAAAGATTATAGAACTTATTTATGATTGAATTATATTTTGCTTTATTAGGCATATATAAATCAAAACTAAGTTCAAATGAATAGTTTGAAACATTATATATTAAAATAATGTATTCCATATTAATAAAGAATTGAGCTCCACAAATATTGAAATGATATATAAATAGCTGATTCTACTTCAATATTAAATCTTAAGAAATTTTGGTTTTCTTCTTGAGAAAAATGCATAAGATACTTTTTGTTTGATGGTATAAACTTGAAAAAAAGAATAATAATTCAATATTTATTTTATTAAAAGAAAATGAATTGCGCTTAGGAATAGAAAGAAGATTTGTATAAACTTTTGGCTTCAACAAAAAATATTGATGAAAAAGTATTCAGGGTCATAATCGAAATGCTTAGAAAAAAGAATAACTCTGATTGTTTAGAATTTCTTTTAAATGAGGATAACCAAAAGTATTACGGATTATACATTGATAAGTAATAAAAATTAAATGACATAACAAATGACATTAAGAAAATTACTACAGTTATGAAAAATATTGGCGAGCATGATTTTAATAAAAATAATTACACTTAGAAAATCTATTAGAAAAAAAAGCAATATTTAATTAATAAAATATCTAAAGAAAAGACCATTATCAATTTTTTTAAATTTTTAGTTCACCTCACAGCAATCGATAAGAAAATGATATAATGTGGGTCAAATTCCCTTCATTTATTAGTAGAAATGAAAGTTGATCTGAAAAACCAATGCTTTGAAAATATACAGATTAGAAATACTTCTTTAATTGGAGCTAATTTTGTAAACTGTAATTTTAGTGGATCTTAATTTGAAAATGTAAATATAAGCGGACTGAATTTAAACGGAGCTTAATTATTTTATTGTAAATGGACTAATTTACTTATAAATGAGTTACATCAATTAAATGGTCATAGTAATAGTGTTTAATCAGTAAGCTTTTCTCATGATAGTACTAAGTTAGCATCTGGTGGTGAAGATAACTCTATCCTTTTATGGGATGTTAAGACAGGACAACAAAAATTTAAATTAGAAGTACATAGTAGTTCTGTCCGATCAGTTTGCTTCTCTCCTGATGCTACTCTTTTAGCCTCAGGTAGTGATGATATGTCTATCTGTTTATGGGATGTGAATACAGGACAAAAAATATTTAAATTTGATGGTCATATTGATAGTGTCAATTCTGTATGCTTCTCTCCTAATGGCATTACATTAGTATCTGGAAGTAATGATTGCTCTATATGCTTATGGGATATTAAAACAAGAAAAAAAAAAACTAAATTATTAGGGCATAGTGATTATGTCACATCTATATGCTTCTCTCCTGATGGTACTAAATTAGCATCTGGTAGTGGAGATAATTTTATCCTTTTATGGAATGTAAAGACAGGGCAATCAAAATTTTAATTAGAAGGACATAGTGATAGTGTTAATTCAGTATCCTTCTCCCCAGATGGTAATAAATTAGTGTCAGCTAGCGATGATTGCTCTATTCGTATTTGGGATGTTCAAACTGGAGAACAATTATCAAAATTGTATGGTCATATCGATAGTGTTTAATCAGTATGCTTCTCTCCTGATTGCACTGCATTAGCATCTGGTAGTTCAGATAACTCTATCAGTTTGTGGGATGTTAAGACAAAAAAATAAAAGTTTTAATTATAAGTACATAGTAGTTCTGTCCGATCAGTTTGCTTCTCTCCTGATGCTACTCTTTTAGCATCTGGTAGTGAGGACAATTTAATCAATCTATGGGATGTTAATACAGGACAAAAAATATCCAAATTAGATGGTCATAGTGATAGTGTCAATTCAGTAAGCTACTCTCCTGATGGTACTGCATTAGCATCTTGCAGCGATGATTACTCTATATGTTTATGGGATGTGAAGACAGGACAAAAAATTATTGAATTATAAGGACATAGTGATTATGTCTATTCAGTATGCTTCTCTCCTGATGGTACTGCTTTAGCATCTGGAAGTGCAGATAACTCTGTTCTCCTTTGGGATGTTTAGACTAAAAAACAAAAATTTTTATTATAAGGACATAGAGATTATGTCTATTCAGTATGCTTCTCTCCTGATGGTACTGCTTTAGCGTCTGGTAGTGCAGATAGCTCTGTTCTTTTATGGGATGTTAAAACAAGAAAAAAAAGGTTTTCATTATAAGGACATAGTAGAAATGTCACATCAATAAGATTTTCTCCTGATGGTACTACTTTAGCATCTGGCAGTGATGATTGCTCTATTTGTTTTTGGAATGTTAAGATAGGATTACAAATATATAAATTAGAAGGTTAGAATTTCGAAGTTCGATCATTATGCTACTCCCCTGATGGTACTATATTAGCTTCTGGTAGTTCAGATAACTCTATCAGTTTGTGGGATATTAAGACAAGAAAACAAAAGTTTTAATTATAAGGACATAGTAGAACTATCACATCAATAAGCTTTTCTCCTGATGGTAAAACTTTAGCCTCTGGGAGTAATGATCGCTCTATTTGTTTGTGGGATGTTTAGACAGGCAAAAAATCAATATCATTAGAGGGACACAGTGATTATATCCAATCTGTATGTTTCTCCCCTGATGGAACTACATTAGCATCTGGTAGTGGAGATAACTCAATCCGTTTATGGTAAATTAAGACAGGATAAAAAATTTAACCCTTGAATAAAGATTAGTAAGGAATTTTTGAAAAATTAAAAATACCCTTTTTAAATAATTCATTTTCAGAAAGTGGTATGTAATTTTATTTTATTTAGTTAATAGTAATTTTACTATTTTAACTATATCAAATTAACCCCCCGTATTTTCAGCATAAGGAGCATTAATATTCAAAGGAGAATTTATAAATCATTTTGGCTTAGATTTACTATAGTTATTTAAATAAAGAGGATGCTGTATTTTGGAAAGCTAATCAGAATTTAAATAAAATACAAAACAAAAATGATTATTATCAAAAACATTATAAATATAAAATATTAATGGAAGTGGTTGTTAATTTTCAGATCCTAAGTAGTCTTATCTTACACAATTTTATGTGGCGATTTGTATGATATATGTTGTTGTTTTATTATAAATTTTTTCATGAGTATGTGTTTCAGTTTTTTACAAAAGTGAAGAGTCAAATTTTGATGGATGTTAACTGAAGACTCTTTTAATGCAAAAGGATTAATCAGCTTTTGTAAGAATTGAAGATGGAATATTGTTAATTGCATGCCACAGAAGAATTTTAAGTAATTTGATGATAAATGTTGATAGGTAGAAATTATAAATTCTGCTAATGATCTGAAATATTTTCATCCTTAATATTTAAATTATTTTCAAAAGTAAAAACTAAATCTATTTATAATCTTCTATCAGCTTCGTTAAATAAACAATAAAACATATCGATTTGAATTAATTGAGTCTTTATTAAACAACTAATCCTTACCCTTATCTTAAGACTTAATAATAGATTTAAAAATGATTAAAAGAGCTGATGGTTGTAATCATAAATGGTTAATCTAAATTTTTTTGAATTTTATTATGATTAGTTTTTATCAAGCTAATAGTGTAACAAATTTGAAGAAAAGGAGACTAAAATAATAAGTGTGAACAAAAATAAAAACTGTATTTGGTTAGAAAAATAAGCACTTTTGGATAAATAATATAGAATATTGAAATAACATGAAATTAACTAATTATTATTAATTTTATAAATTAATAATCCTATTCTATATCATAAAAGATTAAGCTTAACAAATAAAGGAATGAACCAGATTTACATCAAATACAATGAATTTCAAATCTTTAATAAGTCTAGTCATCATCTTCACAAAAATACACAAGATACTTTTTTGGTTTATATTTGGAAAAGTAATAGAAATTGGAAATATTATTTTTAAGATAATGTTTTGCACTTCTCATCCTCAATAACCAATATCTTTAGTATGTGTGGCTGAACACAAGTGTAAATGTTAAAGAAAGATGTGTGTTGAATGTCTAAATGAACACGGAGTAGAGATTAAACAAGCAGTTCCGATTAATAAATTTCATGAAACGCTTCTAAAGAAATTGAAAGAAAACCAGTTGGAGGATACATCAGAATTAATTAATAAGAAAATAGGCTTCAAATAATTGCTATCTGAAACTGAAGCTATTATGAAGAAGTTATGGGAAGATTTAGCATCTTCAATTAAATTGATCTATGAGATGATTGAGTAAGAAAATAATTCCTACATTAATCTCATCATAAATAATGATAATTTAGCAGAATCTTCTTTTATTGATTTGGAAAAATTAGTTTAAATACAGAATGGGAGAATTTTAGACGATTGGAATTATAAAAAAAATTCTTATGTGTTGGAATTGGATAAGGCTAAGTAGTGGCTTGAAATAGAAGTGAAAAATTTCAACTAAAAATTTAAACAACAAATTAATGAGATTTTATAGATGTTTCGGTATAATTTAACAACATTTTCAAATAGGATTGAAACGAAAAAGCAATGGATATGGAAAGAAGGTACCCAACAACTAAGAGGATTCTTTTGGAATTATACTTTTAGCAAACTTTTGAAGCAAACAACAACACTCCAAATAAACTTTACATTGGACAAAGAAATTTAATATTTCAGAGATGGATCTATGCTAAGAATGTAAGAGTTCATTAAGATTAACTTAGAGATAAAAAAATAGACACTACATAGAAGCCAGAAATTTTAACTAATTTAGAATAAATCGAAAATTTACAATGGTTTGGACAATATGGAGATAATAATAAGTAAATAGGCAAATGGATCGCAATATGGAGGGGTGAAAAAATATAGGATGTTGGTGGAGAGTACTCGAATGATTGAAAAAAATAAGGTCTTTGGATAGATTTGGCAAAAAATTATCAGAAGTTAGTTAATATTTGTTAACTAATAGATAAGCATAAGTGCTTGAAAAAGGCTAGTATTAGGGTGGCCAAAGAATTGGTGTTTGGAAGTTACTTTTCGAATATAACGAGATATATCTATTATATTATAAAATAACTAAGAGGTGGTGGGGTCTATGAAAATGGAAAGAAAAATAAAAAATGGTAAGAATTGAGTGAAAGCTTTGATAAAAATTGTTAAGTAACTTACAAAGGTTAATATAAAAATGGTAAGAAAGTTGGTAGATGGGATATTTAGTATAGGCCTGATGTAGATAAACCATTTAGTACAATGTAATATATATTGTATAAAAGTTTCTATTAGTGGTGGTGGTTAATATGATGAAGCAGGTGATGGAATTAAGTTCGGTAATTGGGTGGAAATATCAGATAATTATTATGATGACTCTTAAGTTATTTACAAAGGTTAATATAATAATGGTAAGAAAGTTGGTATATGGGATATTTAGTATAGGTATGATGTAGATAAACCATTTATTACAATGTAATATATATTGTATAAAAGTTTTTATCAGTGGTGGTGGTTAATATGATGAAGCAGGTGATCAACTTAAGTTAGGTAATTGGGTGGATATATCAGATAATTTTAATTATGACTCTTAAGTAACTTACAAAGGTTAATATAAAAATGGTAAGAAAGTTGGTAGATGGGATATTTAGTATAGGTATGATTTAGATAAACCATTTATTACAATGTAATATATATTGTATAAAAGTTTTTATCAGTGGTGGTGGTTAATATGATGAAGCAGGTGATCAACTTAAGTTAGGTAATTGGGTGGATATATCAGATAATTTTAATTATGACTCTTAAGTAACTTACAAAGGTTAATATCAGAATGGTAAGAAAGTTGGTAGCTGGTTTAAAATGACTAAAGAATATTTTAATAATTAAATAACGCAAGAAAAAATTCTCTATGATTATTGACATTATAAAAATTGAACATCAATATAATATTAGATTAATTAATGTTACATATACTTTTCTATTATTTTTAAACTTGAATATCCTTCTATAATGATTATTTTTATTTACTCACATATTTTTTTTTGTCAAAGAATTACTTTTTTTTATTTATTAATTAGAAAATAATTTAATTAAACTTTTTCATATTGTGGAAATTTTTTCTAATTTTTAAAACTGGTTTTAGGTTGCTTCTATAAATTTAATACATTAACAATAGTTATTTATTGATAATTTCTTATTTTTTTATTTTAAATCTTTTTTTAGTTTATTTAATTAAATTTATTTTCCTTTTTGTCAACTATTCTTTTAATTTCATTTTTTTATTTTTCTACATTTTATTTATTGCCTATATTATAAAAATAATAATGCATTTAGATCTAAATCTCCAGTTTATTGCTTTTGGTGTTATCTCCACCTTTAAATTGATTGCTTGCTTGATTTAATTTTTATAAGGCCTCTCTAATTTATTGAAAAATTTCTTTTAATCATTATGGTCATAAAGATAACAGGTTTCTTGAATTAAACTGTTATTTTAATCATTCCAGAATCTCAACCAGTTTTTTTATTTTCAAAAACATAACATTTCCTTACTTGATTCTGCTATTTGTCTTTTCGAGGCAACATTCACTTTATTAGCTATTAATCAGAACAACCAAAGTAAAATAATCATAATCAATTACTAAATAATTATTAGATTGCGAAATATAGCACTTATATAACTCTAGAAGATTGAAGATTTTTTTCTTAATAGTAGGAGTAATTAACGAAAATGATTTTAATTACATCTTTGATGTTTTACTTTCAAGAATGAAAAAAATTTAACCATCTACTAACATAGAAGAAATAAAAAATTATTCTGTAGAACTCATGAATTCTCCTAATTTAGAAATAATTAAATTATTTCTTTTGGTCTGGTGTATATGGGTAGTTTAACAATAAAGTAGCAAAATTGATAAAATCATGGAAATGTGAAATTTAAAGATATGTTGGTGGATATTATATTATTATATTAAAATTTTTGAAATTAATTAGTTTGTAAATAATTAATGAATTTTATTCATCTAGTTTTCTAAATTTTGAGTAGTTTAAGGTCTTAAAAATTCTCCAATTATAATTTATGACTATTAGAATTATAATAAATTAATTATTATTACTTATTATTGAAATATTCCTTAAATAAAACTTATTCAATTTTTATTTTAAATTGAGAATATCCTCTAAAATATACAACCAAAGAATTAAAAATTTACAAATGCAAGTGCAATTATAAAAAATTTTAATTACGAATGAGCTTGAAATCTTTCATTCAATAAATCAATGGTACAATTTATCTGGTAATTTAAAATCTGATTAAATAAAAATCATATTCTTTGAATTGAAATGAAAAATTAAGTCCTCAACCAAATCAAAATCAAATAACTTTACAATATTTAATTTAAATTACAATATTGAAATATTTAGAAATTTGCTTAATATTATCTCAATATTAAAAATAGAAATGTCTAATTTTGAAATTATCAATATAATTTGCATAGCAAAATAATATGTAAAAAATGTGAAAGCCTTAAAAAGATGATTTATCATGTTCTTGATAATCAAAAAGAATATAATTATAAAGCAAGTGTTTGTTCATTTAATTAGCAAGTGTAGTTATTAATTAAAATTAGTAATCATCTTTTGATTAATTATTCTATATAAATCCTATAAAATTATAAATTGTTTGTAATGTTGGTTATTTCAGAACTATACTGATTAATAGATAGTTTTTTTGGAATGTTTAAAAAATTCTAAAGATTAGAAATAACTTCATTTGTTAAAAATCATACATCATATAAAAAATACAGAAAAACTAATATAATTAATTATATTAGTATGTTTTGAAAGTTCAGAACCATATATATTTAGACTTTATGATCCATAATCTTTTTCAAAGATAAAAATATATTAAATATTATAAAACTTTTAATTACTTTTATAAGGATTCAAATCTTTTGTTTAAATTAGAAAGAGCTAATATGAAGAAAAAATCAAACTAAACTTTCTTTATTGTACTATCTGTTCTATGAATTAATTTTGAATCGTTTATATGCAACAATGCATGATTATGGAAATAAAGAACATAATTATCATCTTCATATATACAATATAATCTTTATTAAATTAAATTTTATATATATCTTAGCTAATAAATTTAACAAAATTTTCATAATGCTACCTCATTTCTTTTATTTTTAAAAAATTAGCGGCCAGATTAAAAATGAATCCTACCTTTATCTAATGAAATTTTTGGATTGTTTTTGAAAATACATATAAACTACATGCTCTATTAATCTATAGACCATCATAAATAAAAAAAGTAAAATTTTAACTTATTACATCCCTTTTATTCTTCATATAGACAGTATTTATTAAGCTAGAACTGATATATTTTTACATACAATTATATCATTTTATATTGCGATTATATTCAGATACTTATCCCAGAAAAACATCAATATTGATAGGTTCAAATTTATTTGCATCCTGAGTTCTAGTCAAAACATGAGAATTTCTTATTAATAAAGCCTTGAGTGTCTTGATTGTAACATTATTCTTAGGTATCATATAACTTCCTCTCAGGATTATTATCTTCATAAAGCCATCTTTCACCATAACATTAAGAACACATTTTTACCAAGGCTGGTGTTTTGGATTGATTACATCCATTCCTTATCTTTAAATTTAAGTCGCAAAATCTTCAATGCTTAATAATACTTAAGTGTTCACTACAAGATACTTTTATCCAATTGAGTAATCTTAATTAAACATACTTTTCCATCTATGCTCACCTGCTAAAAAGAATTTATCTTTATTCCATTTATATCTAGGATATGTTGGAAGGGACATAAACTTGGAAGGCCTTTATCTTTCCCATATGACACCCGCTCCACATTAATTTAGAATAGTTTTAAATAGCCCCCATTAGTTGAAACTTTTTAATGTAGGAATATTTCAATTCAAAGTATACTTCCCTTTAAGTTTTCTCCTAATATGTATTATTCTTAATTTACCTAATAAGATTTTAATCCACTTAACTTAATTGCTTCTGCTTTAAGAGAGTTTCAAAAATTTAATTAATATCCTTGTCTTAAATATCTGTTTAATTTTAATTTATAATCCATTCAACAATAGATAAATGTTTAAATGTTTAATAATATTCATTTCCTAACCAGAACTCCATTACAAGAATGGAATTCCAAATCTGGTTATTGGCCACAAACTCCACAAGGGTTTGGGTTTGGGTTT
>CAJJDO010000120.1:2294-12875 GCA_905183005.1 Paramecium pentaurelia | reverse complement strand
CCCCAACCCCAAACCCAAACCCAAACCCAAACCCCAAACCCAAACCCAACCCCAAACCCAAACCCAACCCCAAACCCAAACCCAAACTCTGGGTAATCCATAAGTTTATTGTCCACAATTAGTTTAAGAAGAGGAGATAGATCCTCTTTCATTGAGCCCTCTTCCTATAGGCCTAATGATTTAGATCCCTGATTCTAGGCAAATTTCTTTGAATTTGATCTCTTGTTCTTCCTTGGACTAGTATATTTAAACATAAGATTTTTGGCAGGAAAGATATTTTTTAATTTAAATAATCAATAGATAAATTTTGTCTTAAATCTATTATTTTTTTGGTACAGATTAGTTGATAATTTAGTTATGTGGAAAACATAACCTACTAAAATTATCCTACTCTTTGATAAGCTTATATTATGGGCTTATTTTCTCAGCATCCAGAAAGTCTTCTATTTTACTTTCATAGCTTAACTTCATTTACTTTACCCTGAATTGGTACCTAGAAAAAGATGATATCTTATCCATATCAAACTATTGAATCAATATATTTCTCCTATTTACATTAACTATGAGTTAAATATCAAGTCCAGCTTTATAGGCTTATTTAAGAGAGAAGTAAGCTAATAAAATTGCAATAAAAGTAAATATTGCTCAAAATTTCATAAAATGGACTCTTAAAGTATTTTAAGTTTCTATAGTGATGTTGTAGATAAACTTTCTAAACTAGCTACTTTTTAGTTTTAAATGCTGCAAATTTTATTTAAACAACTGATGGAAAATGCTTCTTGATAGGTGTCATGTGCATAAAAGCTACTGTTAAGATGATTTCTATATTGAAATGTGAAGTAATTACAGGATTAAAATTACTCCTTCTTATTTAAGAAATATAGTGCTGAAGATAATACATATTGATTCTAAATTTAAGATATAACATAATTGTTATTGTTCACTAACAAATCTTTTATCTGATTGTCTTTCTAGAGTAGCTACTCTTTAAGAAAAAATTATTGAAAATACATAGAACTCTTTACAGTATGAGCAACCCCAATCAAATATATTAATCCATAATCCAATTTATATAGTGTTTAAGCTTAAATTGATATAAGAGTTAGCAAGAAAATCTTTGCACCTTGTTGTATTAGTCTTTAAATATTTAATAATCTAGCATTAATTAGACGCTGTAATCTCTAAAATATTTAATAATGACTATACTGTTGAATTTAAGTTAAATTTCCAGCATATATTTTTAGTGGGTAAATTAGAATTATTATTTAAATCATAAGTTGAGTAAACTTTAAATTTATTGAATGATAAATAACAAATTATCTCAATATATTCTTTTTATATATAATTCATTTATCCAGTATCTCATATGATTAATACTTTTTATATTTTTCATCCCAAAATACTAAATACTATCCATTATTGGTCATAGTCCCGAAAATTTCATCAGTTTAACAATTAAATGATGCAATAATATTAAATATGCCATCATTCAGTTCCCTCATCAGATAGATATGGTGCTTATGTCTTACTAATATTATATTTTTATCTTTATTGTAAATAATTGGGAAATATAGATAATCATCACATAAAGCATTTTGAACCAAATTGATAGTTTTATTAATATTTTCTTAACAGACTCCATTCTGTATTTCAAACAAAAAAATATTATTACAATCCTTACGTTAAGTTACCCAGAGACATTGATAATCATTAATGAAACATATTTTACGTCCATAATAGGACACCTCTTTTTTATATTAAAATTCCCATTTTCCTTAAACTCCTTTCTACCATATGATAAAATGATCATATCCACATGATGCCATAAGAGTTTCAGATGAATTAAAACTGAATGATTATATAGAATTACTATGTTTATCTAATGAGTATTTAAAATTTAGCTCATTCTTAATAAAATCTACATTCCAAACTTTAATTGATTTATCCAAACCTCCTGAAATTAGATGATCTTCCTTTTTATTTAACATCAAACAATTAACTGACATACTATGTTATTAGAATGGCTATGAACATTTCCATTCTTTTTGATTAATTTATTGCCAACTGATGATAGTCTTATCAAGGGAACCAGAAATAAAATTATTTTTCAATTTGCTATATACCAAACATGTAACAGCCTATATATGTTCTTAATATGTTTTAATTAATTTTAATCTTCCTTATTCAAATTACCAAATATTAATCATCTCATGCTCACATGAAACCATGATTGATCCAGTTTCATCAAATACTACTGCATAGCATAAACCAATCTATTAATTAGAATTATCAATTAATTTAAGTTCAACTTTTTTTTCGTTCATTAATTTTTATTCCTATTAAATATCTACTTGTATCACTTCCTTTTATTTTTTACAAATATTTACTTAATTCTATTTGATCAATATTTCCTTCTCTTTTATTAAATTGATTTTTTGTAAACTTAATAATAGTTCTTCACATTTTTAAGTTTCTTAAAATGATTTAAATAAATTCAATTTATTAAAGTACTTTTGATTCCATTCTTAATTAATTTAATTAATTTGATCAGCTATAGATTTTAAATAGGATTAATCAATTTTTTTTTGTTTAATTAATTTTTCTAATTCGTCAAAGAAACTATATGTAACTTTTGATTTTCCCCATATTTAGATTTGTTTAATCCATTCATTTGCATTTTCAATCAAATTATCCAATTATTAATCTACATTAAATTTTAAATGAATAAGGTTTTTTTAGAGTTCTTGAATTTTTTCGATAATATTAATTAACACATTCTCAATTGATTTTTTCTTTTAATTTTGATTCTTTTCAATATTTTTTAATGCTTTCAAAAAGCTCTTAAATTTTGATTTTGATTCTAAATTTTCCAAACTTAGAGGGCAATTAAGTCTTTAATTCTTTTGGAGTTTTTTATTACTATCATCCATTAAGACTGGATGGTTATGTATCTAAGCACAAAAAAGATCTTATTCTTTTTCAATCATTTTGATTAAATATATTTATTATTAATTAATTAGGTTATCAAACATTATTATCTTGAATTCATGTCATTAATATTAAAATAAAGATACGAAAATTTTAATGCAAATTATGGTTATAGAACTTATTTACAAGTAATTTGAAATATTTTAATACATTTCCGAGAATCTAAGAAAATAATTCGTTATATATTTAATGAAGAAATCTCCAATCAAATATTAATAGTAGATTATTGACTCATTTAATCATAGTATTATAAAATATTGATTAAAGTTCATTTATTAAATCTTACTAATTCCTGAATGACTACCACGAAAAATATTATTTAACTAAAACCCAATTGTTATATTTATTTTCATTTCAACAAAAGATATATTTGGATTAAATCTTCTAAATCAATTAACCCCTTATAACTCAAAGTAACAAAGCATATAAAAATTATAATTACATCTTTAGAACTTACCTCAAAGTTATAAAACTTATCAATGATGGTCTTTTTGAAATAAAAAATTGGTTTATTATTAATAACTGTAACCTTTCTTAATTTACTATCGTATAAACACTAAACATAGAGTGGTTCTACTTTATATGTTCAACATTAAGAGTTTTTTGGATATTTGAAGAAGTGACTATAATTAAGAAATTATTAAATAATCTCAAATCTATAAGCTTAGCAGCTAATTTTAAAACTAATTATTTTATTTTATTCAAAAACTCAATTTTTGTCTTAAGTAATTTTTCTAAAATTTTTGTTTTAGAAACTTACTAAATGATTTTTATTATAAGTGATATTTTTGTATAGAAAAGCTAATAGAGAGGTTAAAACAGAAAGTTGAGACAGCTTACTAAAAAGTAGTCTTTTTAAAGGGCTCGATTAATTTGATTTGGGATTTTGCTTGATATTAAATGTAATTAGATACAATTTGATAAGAATTTCATTACAATTTTTTTAACAATTTAAAGTAGTTATTTAAATCTTAGTTATAAATATGTTTATGCACAAACAAAATTTTAGATATTTTCTTATCCTTTTTGTGTATCTTTCTGAAATTTAATATTTGTTAAGATATTGAATTCAATAGTTTTTTGTAGTTTTGGAAGAACAATAAAAGTTATTTACACATTTTAAATTAATTAATAGCCATATTATTTATAAAGAAAATTTGAAATACAAAAATTACTCAAAATAAATTAATAGATTAAACCTTTTTGGATATATTTTTTAATCACTTGTTTTCATGAAAAATAAATATTTGTCAACTAATAAATAAAGATATCAATTTAATTCTTAATACAAAAATAGATAATACAGTTAAACTTTGCCCATATAGATTTGGTTGATATTTTCAAGATTTCTGATAGATTAAATTTCTAATGAAAAATAATAAAGAAAACACTCGATATTTAATTATTGAATAGTAATCCAAAATTTAAAAAATGAGAATGACAACAATAAGAAATCAATTGAAATGGAATATAATTGACCGAAATTTATTCCAATAAAATAATTAGTTCAATATTCTTAAAAATAATAAGTCCATTAAAATTTCATTGATTTAATTTTTTAATTCAAAAATTATGGGATAGTCCTTAAATTACTGATAATGCCCATACCTCTAACAATTATTCATTGACTAACTACTAAAGGTCATCATAGCTATACCTGCCTATCTATTTGTTGATAATTATTCCAATTATCTTTAAATCCAAAAATAAGGAAAGTTGAATTAGGAAATAATACTTAAATTCACCATTAGCCATTTTAATATTACTATAAAACATTTTAACCTATAAATTACTAAAATTAAGCAAAGTCCTACTAACTATATGAATGTTGTATATGACATATGCTAAAAATTTTTGATCTAGATTGTTAACTTATATTTGGATCTATCGTCATTAAGTATTTGAACATTCAATTATAAGTATATCTTAGTATTATATTTTTTTCCTTAAGATGAGACCCTTAAAGTTTAATAATTGGATCGATTATGAATTTTTAAGATTGAAGAGGAGAATATCCAAAACATATACTTAATTTTAGGATCCAATCTACTTAAATATCGATTATCTATCTATATTCGAAGATTAACTAAGCTGTTGTAACTATACCTTTGTTAGGGTTACAAGCACTAAAGGGAAGATTAACTTTAATTAATTAAGAGAATTGAACTTGATCCCTTTTAATATATGATGTGGAAATGTATACTGTAATCGTTAATTATATTTTAAAATTTATGGCTAATGCGATGTTCAAAAATTTTGTATAATATAAGTATCGAACGATATTAGAAATAGATGTATAATTATTTTAGTTTTCTCAAATTCAAAAAGACTCAGATTTGCTTTATTTCAAGAAAAAACTAAGGTAATTATCTCATTGATCTGAGAAAATAAATTTATATAACACATATTTTTTATTAATGCATATGTTTATCAGACTTTTTTTAAGCTACTAGAGTAAATGGCTTAATATTATTTATAATTGTCTAAAAGCGAAAATCCTCTTTAAATTTCCTTCCAGCTTTTTCAAAGAAATTCATTAAAATGTGTGAATTCCACTTAAAGTTTTTATGTTATTTTTAAATATTTGAACTATTTAATATTGGGATTTCATTGTTGAACTGTTAGTAAATTTTGTTTTATTTTGAATAAAATGGTTGATTGTACCTATAAAAATAGAAACAATAATGAATTTAAATAATCAACAGCAAAAGTAATAATGAAGCAGTCTAACAAAAAAGATAGGTGTATTTTATTTTTAAAAAAATTTACAATAAAATAATGATATACATATAAAAATTTAATAATAAATTCTGGAATTTGAACTGTTTAGTGATAATCTTAAAGGTTTTTTGTCTTCTTAATGATTGAGTTTTCTGAGTTTAAGACTTTTAGAAATTATTATTATATTTTTGAATAATTTTATAATCTATACATATATTAAATATTCTTGTATTTATAATTAATATATTTAGTTGTTATTTATCAAATTAGACCTAAATATGATGATGTCATAATATTTGAATTTAAGAGAGATTACTAAATATTTGGTATATTATATTATTTCTTAAAACTATCTTAATATCTATCTATATGGATCCTAAAAAGATATTAATATATTCCTAAAAATTATTAATACGACCGATAAATTTTAGATTTGATGAATACAAAATTATTCATTATCATATTGATATTAAATCTTAAATTTAAATATTTATATATCAAAAATTGATTAAATGTATCAAAAAATCATTGAAAATATCCTCTTTTCCTTCTTCAAAGAAATAATTCTAATTTCTAAAGTATCATCTATAATTATGGATTAGTCCTTACAAGAATATTGTATCTAGCGTCGATAAGCGAAAATTATAAATTTTAGTCACTTTTTAAGCTTCTTTTTCCCATATTTAATTTATAAGCATTATCTTATTATTATAACTCCTGCTTAAAGTTACACAAAATTATTTAAATTGTTTACACCAGTGTAAAGTTAACCCATATACCATATTGTTTTTTAATGGTAAAAAATTAATTCCTCTATCAAATTAAATTCCTAAATTCATTGATTTTATAATTTAATCCAATTTCAAACAATTGGATTCTAATTATTTAAGAATAAAATTATCCTACTTTATCCTCAAATTTATTCTTATTCTTATTTCGTTTGAGAAAAATGATGAAATTTTTGGGTTATTTTGTTAATGAATATCATTCTCAAACTTTCCCCTTAATATTCCTTTATTTTTTTTACATCTAGACTACCTACTCATTCCCATAAGATTAAAAATGAAAATAACTTAGACTTGATAACCCCTATCTAATATTTAATTTTATTTCTTTTTTCCTAAACAAAAAAGGTGGGAAACTCATTAAAAAATATTAAAAGAATTTATATATTCATAATTTTGTTGAATATTGACAATTCAGATTTTTTCTCATGTTTATAATAATCTAATCACCTATATTTATAATTTTTATAATTAATCACTTTTGGTCCTTTTGAAATTAATTATAATTAAATGTTAAATTATTATTTTTAAATCATTTTTATTATTTAAACCAGCATAATTATTTGGTAAAATTGAAATAAATATACCAAATCAAACAAATTATAATTCATATATTTCACATTCTTTTATTTCTGGCTTATCTTATCCAAATAAATATGGATCATTGCTTCCATTCTTATATTTCTCAAATTAGTATCCTTGACCTAATTATGAATATCCATCTGTAAAATTACCATTTATTAGAATATCATATCCTTTTCCAAATATAGGTCCATAATTGTAATTACAATGAATAGCATATTATTTTGAATCCTATTTTAATGGGTAAATTTAATCATGAGTTTATGAAAATATAAAAGATGATATCGTATTATCTTCTATATTTTTCCCACAATTAGCTGATTTCCATTTACAAGGAGAGTATGCTCCAAAGATGTAATCACTTTTGGATTTAAATACCATAAGTAAATTTGCTTTACCATTCACTTTATTCCAATATTATTAACAATTTAATCCATCTCTTGTGCCTTAATAAATCAAAAGAGACTATTTGATTACTTTTTTTTTCCTCTCTAGTAAAATATAAAATATCTTGATCCAGTAATCATCTCTAAGTAGATTTGGTCTTATACTTCACTCAATTTTTATTTAATAATATTAAAATATCAAATTTAATTAATAAAATTCTAAAGAATATTATTTTTTATTAAGACAGACAGAAGAAAAAATAATTATCTAAATTTCTACAATTAAAAGTATGAAAATAATAAATGTTTTAGAGATATAAAGTTTTAAAAAGAAGCAAAATAATATTTCATCATTAACTTCTCATTAGTAACTAAATTCCTACTAACATAAAATTTATTCAATATTCAGAAGATAAACTAATTCATACTTATATAAAATAAATTACTAAAATAATTATAGTTTTATTTTTCTTGGCATATAATGTTCAATAATATAAATTATATAGTAACTAATGGAAAAATATAAAGTCATAATTACAGAAGAATGTAAACTTTCATTCGTTTGTCCTTTAAAATTAGCAAAATTAAAGTGGACATATTCTGCTACCATTATCTTTCATATTATAACATCCTGAGAATGGATTACATCTATTTCACATCCTCTACTAGACCTTTTACAAAGTTATAAATAATATCTTTGACTTTCGAACATGTGAGTAATATAACTTTATCAGTAAGACAAGCATTAAGAATATTGGATTCTTAAAAAAGTATTTTCAAAGACTAAGCCAAAGTTATTGGTTTTTAGAATAGGTTCAGCCTAATTTTGATGATAATATAAAAGATTCTGATAAAAGACAGACAAATAAACAGAAACGAACTTCAGTATATAAATGATGATAAACTAGAAAATCAGTCAAGCAAAAATCTTATGATAATTTAAGATAATATATCTTCAAACATCATTCCAAGAGAATTAGGACTGTGACTTGATGCTTTGACCTATAGTCTTAGGTTTCCAAGAGTGTAATATATGGTTACTTGCCTTAATCCTCTAAACTTCCTATTGAGTAGCTGTTAAGATGAAGGGAAACTTTTTGATATTTGTTTCATATTTCGTGCTGGCTCAAATCTTTTAATAGCACCATAAGATTAAACAAAAAATAAAATTTTTTTCATATATGTTCAAATTGATTACTTTTTTACTTTAGATATTTATAAATAAGCTGAGTCTTGTTTCAAGTTACAAATTTTGAGAAATAAATAATAAATTGAAGTTACAATAAGGTAGTAAATTTGTAAGGTTATAAATTATGATTTTAAAAATAAATTAATTACTTTGAAAAACCTAAATCAACTGAAAGAATATATAATAACTCCTGTTTAACTCCAAATTCAAGGATTCTTTAATATTACTGATTTCAGTTTATTTTGTATGATCACCTTCAGAAAACTACTTTAGAAATATTGAAAAAGATTCACATTTGATATATTTTAATGATTCAAATTAATTAATCATTCTTATCTACATCAGAAGTAGTCTATCCCACAAAAATAATAGATTTTCTTAATTTAAATAATTCTTAAATTTATATTCTGAACTGCTCTTATCTGATGCATTAATAAAATTTTGATTTTTGGTATTAAATCTTGAAAATCAAATTTAAATTGAGTCGTGGTTATAACAATATCCTTTTTGTATTTTTATTTTTTATATCACAAAATATTTAATTACTTTTAGTGAATCCTTTATAGATCAAGTATTAGTAATGAGATTATATTCTTAATGTTTTACTTTTCTCCATCTTCCTTCCTTTTAAACTAAAACCTCATAAAAAAGTTTTATTCAGGACGCTATAATAAAAAATTTTACATGAAATGCTATAGAAAATACAAATGAGGAAAACATGAACAACAACTCTTTTTTTTAAATAGGGTAATATAATTTGATTCAACAACCATGCCATTAATGTGGTCAAATGATTGCTAAGCGTTACTTAAATGATCATTGAGAAATTTGTGAGGGTAATTTTTGGACTTAAGTAAAATTTCCTCATTGTTCTGTAGCATGTTTTAAATCTGAACTAAAAGATCATTTAAACAAATTTTCTACTTTATTAGAATAATAAAATAAAGAAAAAAATGGAATTACTTAATGCACAATTTGTTTTGAAGATGTTCTTGACAAAAAAAAATAAATAAGTTGTTCTCATTCGCTTCATTAAGAATGCATAGATAATTGGTTTAAATAACAAAAACAATGCCCGATATGCAAAACACTACAGATTATATGATTTATAAACATAATGAAATTATACTCTATTTAGAATAATTTTAAATTGAGGCAAGCATAGTAGGTATAACAAAATATTGTGATCGTACATACCCTTTTTGAAGGTGATCTGAAAATTAGCCTTAAATTTTTTTCATTGATTAAATCCGATTGCCAATTTCAAACTCTTAAGTTAGTTATTTTAATGTAGTTGACCTGTCAAAAGTCTAAACATTTTAATCATAAGAGTGAATTAAAAATGTTAAAATATTTCTGTACAAATAATTATTTAATAATATTGATATTATTGTTAAATATAAATTTAGATTAATGTTTAAAGTTTAATAAATTTGGTTTCTATATTAAGTTGAAAAAATATTACTCATGCATCATCAATTCATTTAATTGAAGTATTCTGGCAACGATCATAGATTTATTTATTAATATATTGTTTAATTATATTATTTATATATAAAAATGTGATTCAAAATCAATGTGCGTTTTTCAATATTTGTGACAATCTATTAGTTTAGATATTCTTTGAAAAGTATTTGATTTGGAAGCTAGAGAAACACATAATATAGATAATTTTTACATTAAATACCTATTACTGATGAATTTGATTCATTAATTTGTTTTAAAATCCTATTGTAAAGTGTTTACCAACCTACTAACATGTTTCTAAACTTAAATAGTTATCATGAATTCCTAATAACCTTTGAGAATTGATAGTTATTTTAAATAGTTGTATTAATTAGATATGCAAGTCATTTGTAAATATGAAAGCAGAGTAAAATAAATATATTTATTTTAATAAACATAACCAAGCTTATGAAATAATATGTAA